>CM043699.1:143824535-143842035 GCA_023935145.1 Bretschneidera sinensis | reverse complement strand
TCAAAAGTAATGGTAGTATCTAAAGCAGGGAACGTTATGCATAAGGGTTGTTGATTTAAATCAGGGGCAGCAAGCTCTTTCAAAGTTCGATTTCCAACCATGACTTCCTCCTCTTCTAAATCAAAATCGCTAGCAAATAAAGGATCAAGAGCTAGATCGTTCTCTTCAGAATTTCTTCGAGCTTCATTTCTTAACCTATGCAAAGTTCTCTCTATTTCTGAATCGTACTATAAATCACCTTGATTAGAAGATCGAGTTACAATCTTAAACAATCAAAGAAACTCTAATAAACCGTGAAAAACAAAATAGGAAAAATCTAGAGTAATGAAAATAAATAAAAATTGTATGCTAAAACACAAACAATCAAGGTAAAAAAAAATTCAAAAATTTCAAGAACAAAAGTGTGAGGGATTTGCACGGCCTAGACAGCAGCAAACGCACGGCCTGGACAGCTTTTTTTTCAAAAATTTCAAGAACAAAAAAAGGATCACAAGAAGCAAAAAAAATCAACTAGAATCACTCCCCGGCAACGGCGCCAAAATTTGGTGTGCTGTCACAGGCAACCAAAAATAAAACCTATACTCCTAAAAATACATGTAGTAGTGTGAGTAAGGATCGTTCCCACGGAGAGTATCTAGCCTAATTTTATGCTACGTGAATAAGTATGGGGGGGATTTGAGTATAAAAAAAAAAATTTAAGAAAAACAACTAATGAACAATTAAAATTGAAGTATTGAAATCAATCAAAAGAACAAACATTGGTATAAGTCAACATCCACCATCAAAATTTTACAAGTGATCATCGATGCAAATATATGTCAATTCACACTCTGAATATTCACCATTGGAACTATTTTTCTATCTCTCCTTAGTCACAGATAATTAGAAAATAAGCGATCTAATTAACTCTAACTACTAAATAACCCATGACAAGCGCTAAAGGTTTAATCTAGTAGCAGCCTTAAGAATTAGAGAGATCGATGAAGCTAAACAACACAAGCACAAACGGTTGCATTTAATTTAGTCAAGCATTCTTCCTAAGATCTAATAACTTCTGATGCAGCAAATCATTAAATCTTAGTTGCTTCACAAATTAGAGGGATCAAACAATTACGGATTTGATATCTAACCTAGCAGTAGATTGCACCGAATAATAAACTAGTAGACCTCCTAGTAATTAAACAAGACAGTCATGAAAATAGGGACAGAAGAACATTCGATACTCAAAGCATAAATTGAATGATATAAAAAAACATATTATATCCACAGTTTTATTGATTCTGAGGCTTCTGTTTCCTTCGACCAATTATAAAAGTTTAGCCACGCAGGGCCATGATGAAAACTCGAAGGAGAAGTTAGAGAATACAGGAGAGAGAGGCGTCCTTGAAGTCTGATGATTTCTCCCCTCTTATACACGTTATTTTCACTATTAGAAACCCTACAATGTTTCCTAAATATTCTAAATATTATCCTAAAATAACAATATCCAAATCTGACTAATTTAAGGAAAATATTAAAAATAAAATAAAGTCCTAATATAACTAGAAAACTGGTGTTTTCAGCATGAATTTTTAAGCACCAGATCTAGAAACTTTCGAAAATAAACTGCATCAAATCAGTGTATTAAAATTGCAGGCTAAGGGACTTTCCAGAACTGTAACAGTGCAGGTGCAGCAATTCCAAGCCCAGTTTCGACCTTGATTCAGCCAGTATCTCTCAAAACTCAAAATATGAAAGTTGTAGAGATCTTTCTTGGCATTCCATAACATCTTAAATCATCTCAATCGAAGCTCATATGAGAGAGTTATGCCCAGATTATGAAGCGATGTCAAAACTGTCTGAAATCACCCAATTAGTTTCGTTTTGCACTTAACGCCTCCATTTGCATCCTAAATCAAAATATAAGAATAATGAGTACATTTAGGCACCAAATGAGTGTAAAAAACTAAACATTAAGGGAGAAAAATATGACATTTTGCATTCTCATCAGCCTTTGGAGACATTGGTCTGAGCATATAAGAAACAATCAATATGCTTGGCCTTGGAGACGTTGGTCTGAGCATATGAGCTTCAATCAATATGCTTGGCCTTGGAGACATTAGTCTGAGCATATATGGAGCAGTCAATATGCTCGGCCTTAAAGACATTGGTCCGAGCATATGAGCTTCAATAAATATGCTTAGTCTTGGAGACGTTGGTCCGAGCATATAAGTTTCAATCAATATGCTCGGTCTTAGAGACGTTGGTCTAAGCATATGAGCTTTAATCAACATACTCAGACTTAGAGACGTTGGTCTGAACATATGAGGAGCAGTCAATATGCTCGGCTTTGTACATATTGGTCCAAGCATATAAGGTGCAGTCAATATGCTCGGCCTTGGAGACGTTGGTTCGAGCATATGAGCTTCAATCAATATGCTCGACCTTGAAGACATTGGTCTGAGCATATGAGGAACAGTCAATATGCTCGGCCTTGGAGACATTGGTCTGAGCATATGAGCTTTAATCAATATGCTCGGACATGGAGACGTTGGTCTGAGCATATGAGGATCAGTCAGTATGCTTGGCCTTGGAGATATTGGTCCGAGCATATGAGGAGCAGTCAATATGCTTGGCTTTGGAAACATTAGTCCGAGCATATATGGAGTAGTCAATATGCTCGGCCTTAGAGATGTTGGTCCGAGCATATGAGCTTTAATCAATATGCTCTGCCTTGGAGACATTGGTCTGAGCATATGAGCTTCAATCAATATGCTCGGCCTTGGAGATGTTGGTCTTAGAATTTGAATTTCAATCACTATGCTCGGCCTTGGAGACTTTGGTCTGAGCATATGAGGAGTAGTCAATATGCTCGGCCTTGGAGACGTGGGGTTCCAAGTAGACTTTTCGGCTTCTTTCTTAGATCTAAAATTCCCTTTCTAAACATTAACTCAACCTACCCATCTAACCCATCTCTAGTTAATCTTATCCATCTCTCATTCTCTTTCTCTCTCTCCTTCTCTTCTCTCCCTAACCTCGCCCACCGCAGCCCCCCTTTTTCATTCTCTTGTCAACTCTTCACCAAACCAAATAGTTGAAATGCCTTAAGTTTTCTATTCTTTTCTTTATGTGATGAGGAGATAAATGGATACACAATAATTAGTTTTGTTTGGCATGAGAATTTAAGGGAAAGAAAAGAAAACAACAATGCAAATTTGACAATCTTAAACAGCTCGAGGTCACAGATTTTTTTTTTAAGCTGAGAACACAAACTTGCAAGTACTAAACCTTCCATATGCTTCAAGATTTTGACTTATGATTGTTTGTTGGGTTGGTAGGTTGAGTTAATGTTTAGGAAGGGTATTTGAGACTTTTCATAGCTAAAAACCGAAATGAAATGAACTTTGATTCAAAAACTAACCAGATGTTATGAAGATATAATGAAATTTTCTCAAATGCTAAGATTAATGAAAATACCACTTCAATCAAGCGTATTTATATAAGCCTCTAAGAAAAAGAAAGCAATACATTCTCTTTATTCCCATCAATAAATAACTATTATTAAAGCTTTGTTATAGAAGCCTCCAACTCTGTCATATGTTTTTTTTAATAAAAACAACATAATTATTTGGTGTATATAAAACCCTATAAAAATCCGAAATAATAAAACACTATTAATAAAATAATATTTTATATTAAAAAATGATAAAAAAAAAAGTTCAAGATAAAAAATCTAACCAAATTAAGTGCTATTAAATGAGATCTTTGACAAATGAAATTATGACATTATTTTTTTAAAAAAATTGAAATTATATGATATTTTTCCAACAAAAGAAGATTAAGAAACATCACTAACTTACATTGTTCGATTTAAGTAAAATAGTAATGGAATTAAAAATCGTTTAATGTTTATAAAACAGTTGTAAAATTAATTCAGATATAAATTTAGTTTTTTAGTAACTATTTTCGAATTTTTGATTCACTTAAAAAAATTATTTTTAATGATGCTTGAATTAAATTTTGTTTACTCTGTATAAAAAACAAAAATTATTTCATAAACTGTTTTGATAGAATTTTTCAGAATTTTCAATTCATCATTTAATCCAATTAAGGGACTAAAAGAGTCTGTAGATTGACTTGGTTTTGACAATTTGTAATATTATGCCTTCATTTTCCAATATACTAGACAGTTAGGTACCCAAAATTCTTCATGCTTTTTGTCTATAGAGCGAGGTAGGACATTTCTAAAAATGATAAATCTAGTTCATGACCTTTTTGATCTTTTGACCATTGAAAGAATCGAAACTGCTTTGGATTAACTTGCCAGAGACGTGTGTATTCTCATTCATATATATAACCAAAGTTGTTACAAGACATAAGATTTACAAGAATTTAAATACAAGGATAAAGAGAACTGCCGAAGACCAACGTGTAAAGGAAACAGAGGAATCATGCCAAGTACCAAACTGCAGTATATTCGACAAGCTATATAGTTTGAATATCCGTTGTAACATATTGATGTTTAGCCTTATCATTCCCCCGCAAACCAGCAAGGAGATCCGACATAGAGAGTTTGTCCCGGAGGTAGCAGAAACGATCAGCCATGTGCCCTTTGGTAAATATATCTACCGGTTGTAAGGAAGTAGGAACGTGTTGGAGAATTATATCACGGTTGGCCACCTTCTCACGGACAAAGTGGTAGTCCACTTTAATATGCTTAGATAGTGCATGAAAGATTGGATTGAAGGCAAGAGCTAACGCACTAATATTATCACACCAAGCAACTGGAGCAGAATCAAGAGAGACCTTGAGCTCACATAAAACCATACGCAACCAATAAACCTTAGCCGTAACAAGGGCTAAACACCGGTATTCGGCCTCAGTACTTTATTTAGAAACCATAGGTTGTTTCTTAGCTGACCAAGAGATGAGATTGGGTCCAACATAAACACCATAACCACATGTTGATCATTTATCGTCAAGATCACCGGCCCAATCCGAGTCACAATAAGCATTAATAGCAAAAAAACCAGGATCGTAGAAAAGGCCAAAGTCAAGTGTATTCTTCAAATACCGTAGCATACATTTGGTTGTTGTCCAATGAGTCGAGGTTGGAGCTTGCATGTGTTGGCAGAGTTGATTTATTGAGTATGCGATGCCAGGACGTGTGAGAGTAACATACTGCAAAACACCCATCGTTTATCAATATTCAGAAGGATTCGGAAGAAGTTTTCCATCAAATTTGGACAATTTGGAACCCGAGACACAGGGAGCATAAAACGGTCGAATACCAACAAATTTCACACTGTCCAAAAGATCAATAATATACCGTGTTTGCTGAAGATATAAGTCGGAAGAATTGCATGTAGCTTCAATACCCATGAAATATGACACCTGGCCGAGGTCCTTCATAGCAAACTCAAGTTGCAATTTAGAAATAAGAGAGGTAATGAAGTCCCGATCATTTGAGGTGAAAAGAATGTCATCTACATATATTAATAAAAATACATGGACTATCGCAAGATGATTAGTAAATAATGAAGGATCAACCTATGAACTTTGAAAACCAAGCACCAAAAGAGCAATGGAAAGTCGATTAAACCAAGCCCGATGGGCTTGTTTCAACCCATAGAGAGATTTATGAAGCTTACAAACATACCGAGGGTGAACCAGATCCTCAAAGCCTTTTGGTTGTGTCATATAGACCTCCTCTTCTAAAATACCATGGAGAAAGGTGTTAGAAACATCAAGTTACCGAATGTCCCAGTTGAAAAAAAGGGCAAGAGCAAGAACCATACAAACAGTAGAGGGTTTAATGACCAGGCTGAACGTGTTATGAAAATCAATACCACTTCTCTGGAGATAGCCAACAGCGACTAGCCTGGCCTTGTGACGTTCAATGCTGCCGTCAGGACATTGTTTGAGCTTAAAGACCCATTTGCAAGGCACCACATTTTTACCAGGAGGACGTGCACATAATAACCATGTTTTATTCTTTAATAATGCTTGAAATTCACTATCCATTGCTGCATGCCATTCGGGTATAGATGTCGCTTGAGCATAGGAATGAGGTTCAGAGATAACTATACCTACATGTAACGCTTGAAGAGGGTGACGAGTAGAATACATCTTAAAATCGGGAAAGATACGGGGCTTAAGATTACCAGTTTGGGATCTAGTAAGCATACGGGAGGGAGGCACAAGAGTAGACGAGACACTATCTTGGGGGTCAAGAGGTGCATTGTCTTGGTGAGTAGAGAGATTACTAATAGAGGGTATAGTGGAAGAGGGAAAGGGAACAGAGGTCTCGGGTTGGCCAGAATGTAGAGCTAGGACAGAGGAGTGGAGATGGGTAGCGGGTGAAACAAGGGCACTGTGAGGAATATTTGGTGAATGAGACACTGGGGTATTAGACGAAACAGAGGAAAAAGGATAAAGAAGTGAGGGAGGAGCAAAAAACAAACCTGGAGAGTTACCTGAGGAGCATACGCAACTGGTAGGATTGGTGACGATGGATTGTACATGAGCAGAAAATTTCCCTTCATCAAAGATCACGTTCTAAGATATATAGACATGCCTGGAGGAAGGATCAAAGACTGAAATCCTTTGTGATTAGAACAACAACCAATGAAAATACAAAGAGTGCACAATATTACAATTTATCATTAGTGTAAGGTCGAAGACATGGAAAACATTGACTGCCAAATGCTCGAAATTATGTGAAGTCGGAAGGAAGGTGAAAAATATGTTCATAGGGTGATAAATAATCAAGAACCTTGGTAGGTAAATGTTGGACGATTATTTACTTAAATAAATATGCAGATAATCGTACTTGTTTTACTTACAAGTGCACAAGGTCAATAGTAGAATAGTGTGCAAGTGTGAGATCATTTCCACAGGGATTGGTGAATTTTGATTTAGAATTAATTTCACAAAATAAAAATAGATGGAAATAAATGTTGAGTCTAGATTAATAATAATGATAAAGGCGTAGGGACTTGGTATCCACCACTAATCATGCTACCACAATAAAACAATATGCCAATGCTCTACTCATGCTATGAATACCTACTGGTTGTCAACCTAAGGGCTTAATCCACTCCTTAGGCTATTGATTTCCCTAAGCAACGAGTTAGGCATGGTGTATACTCTAACTCTTTTCTCTCTTAAGGGATTTAATATGGTGTATACTGAGTTGTTCCTTAAGAGAGCATAGGATCTATGAAAATCGACAACCACACGAGACCTAGGGCTTGGTCCACTCTCGGTTTCCCATGTTGATTAACCCAAGAATCTAGATAAGATATCTTTTGTTACTATTGTTGAACCCACGAATCGGTCATCCAAATTGATTCAACTAACTAATCCATACCACATGCATACGTTGATTAGACACACACATATAAGGAATTTAAATCAAAACATATATTAATCAAATCAAGAATCACAGCATAAATATTGCAAAGGCGCCAATACTGAATTAGTGGTTAAACATAATTAGGGCTTCAACCAAGCCCTACTAAAAGTTTAGTTTCATATAATAAAATAAAAGAAAGAAAAAACACAAGAGAGCTCCATTGAAGAGTCGTCAATTCTTCGTAGAATCCCCTCTGGCCTCCAGCCTCCCAACCTAAAACTAAAAATAAAACTAAAAAGGAGATAAGCTCCTAAAAAAGGAGATACTATTTTTGTGTTTTACAGGGCTATTTATAGGGTTCTAAAGGTGCCTTGAAACCCTAATTTCCAAAATATGTCCGGAAGAAATATTTTCAAAACTGGCTTTGCCGCCTCTTTGTGCGTGTGCGCTCGATCGCATGCTTCTGCACTCGAGCGCATGGGTGCTCTCGAGCCTTCTATATGTGCACACGATTGCTTGTGTGCTTGATCGCAGCCATGTTGCGCTTGATCGCACTAGCTCTTTTGAGATCTTCAGTTTTCTTCCTTTAAAGCTTCAAAATGCTTTCTTTTCTTCACAAGCCTATAAAAAACACAAAAAACACAAAAAGAAAGTAAAATAGAATAAAATAGTAAACATGGAGCTTAACAAATGTAAATTAAGGGGCTTAAATATGAATATTTAAACTCCTATCACACCCCCAAACTTACATATTGCTAGTCCCTTAGCAATACAAAACGAAAGGCTATGTTAAAACAAAATCAAAGATAAATTCATATTCATGATATTCAAAAATTTGGGTTGCACATAAAACCATGATAACCGTCCATGAGTAAGCTTATAATAAAAACACATTTTTGTTTTGAAAAATGATTATCAAAAGCTCATGTTAATTACCTAAGGCTGGCCTAAGGCATCGCAAGTTTGATTCGTGTGTGATGACTTAGCATATATAGGATGGGGTTTCTACATAATTTTAGTGTATAGTGTTTCAGTGCCCAAACTTTTATCGAATTTTTTATCAAATAGAACAAAATGGCATAATACTTGCTTCTTCTTTCTTTTTCTTTTATCATACTATCTCTGCCATGTTGAGTTCCATCGAGCTTTCTATTTGACCCTTGTAACGAGTGCTTAGCCAATGACTCCCAAACCAGATGGTTTTAGGGCATTAGGTGTAAAGAAACCCCTAAGGACTTACTAACTTGAATCAAAAAGGCTACGGAACTAACAGGTTTTAATGCTTTTAAATGAAATTCCCACCTTTTGACGTGAACACTCAATGCTTACTGAGGCAAGAGGCCCAGTTACTCAGTGAAAATTTGTTATTATGATCATTAAAGGCTTACTTCCCACCTTTTGACGTGAACACTCAATGCTTACTGAGGCAAAAGGCTCAGTTACTCAGTGGAAAGTTTTTAATGATCATTAGAAGCTTTTTAATCACTTTTTTGCATGATGAACATTTTTCTTTATTTTTCTTATGCCAAAATGTTCTTTTCAACAAGTCCTCCGATTACAGTTAGGTTATGGAACATATATAAAAGAATTATATGTCATACCCCACACAAATGCGTGCTAAATGTGCTTGTGCAAATTTGGATCAAACTTGTGAATTCTTTGGTGCCTTGAGATAGGTAACTTAACTTTGTAAAATTCCTATTACAAGACTATGTGTTCTAGCTTTTAAGCTTACTAATGAAGTGTTATCAAATTTTTAAATCAACCAAAATTTTTGTTACCAAATGAACATGCATTTATCTTTTCTAAAAAAAAAATAAACCAGGACTTAGTGTGTGCATGTGTTTCAAGTGTGTGTATAATAGTATTTAGTATCTCTCATTACCCCCAAACTTAAAATAAACGTTGTCCCCAATGTGTGTGTGGCATGGAAAGATCTGACATGGGAGATGGAGAACTAGGTTGCTTACTTGCTTGTACACGCCCCCAAACTTGAACTGGATGCACACACTTGTCCCTAAAAAGAAAAACTAACGTAACACGGGAAAATAAAAAACATTAAAAATAAATAAATAACAATAAATATGAAAAAAAATAAAAACAAAAGGATAAGCTATGGGGTGCCTCCCATGAGCATTAAGTTTAACGTCTTCAGCCGGACCAAGCCTTATTCTTCCCCAAAACTAAAATTGGCACTAACTAGCATAGGTAGTTTCTTATTCTCTCCCATATAATCATAAGTTAAGTGCTCTGGCAACTGCTTGAATTTCAAGTATGGTACCTGGACAATAGAAAGGAAAAAATTAGTATTAGTAGGCACATGAGGTTCAAATGGATCAGTGTACTTACTTGGATGCTTTGGATATACCTCTAGAAGGTGCACAGTTTTGATAATATCATCGGTAACATCTTTAAATATAGGCTCGATTTATGATCTTGTGACACTATAGGTAGGAGCAGTTTCTAATGGATCAACGTGATAGGCTGGAAATTCTCCTTGTTTTCTTTCACTTAGCTCTTTAGCAATTTTCCCCACTTGTACTTCGAGTCTTTGAATAGCTTGCTCATGCTTTGCAATTATTTCCCTTTGCTCAGTCTGAAATTGTCTTGCCTCAGCCATAAACTGCTCTTATGAAGTCATCAGCTGTTGTTGTTGAGTTACCAATTGCCTCAAAAGATTCTCTAGGTCACTTTGCTCTGATTCTGGAATTGATTGGGTTGCTGGTTGGGAATTCCTTTGCTGCCCTTGAAAGTTCAAAGCATTTTGATTGTTGCTCCATGAGAAGTTGGGGTGGTTTCTCCATCCAAAATTATAGGTATGTGTATAAGTACTGTTTGGTCTCACATAGTTTGCTCGCTTGGAATCTGTAGATAAATACGAATAGCAAGTCTCAGTAGTGTGATAAAATTGAGAACATAAAGCACATACCTTGAATTGTGTGGCTCATGGATTAGGTGGGTTTTTCCGTGTAGTCATGGCTTTTACAAGCATATCTATCTTCCTCTCCATAGCAACATATCTGGCTTCCGTCATTGGTGCTTCTTCCTCGAAGGAATTAGTTTAAAAAATTCAGTGCAGTAGTTTCAGTACTGTTGCATCGAGTACTCTCTAGAGCTTTTGCGCACGAGTGCACCAAGAACAACACTCAATAGTTAGAAAGAGAGGACCTAGAATGATGAAATGATATTCTTCCCAAGGTAAGTACAGATATTGATAAACCCTTAACTTGGAATAGGTTTAAAGAGGTTTTCTTTGATAAATACTTTCCTTAGACCTTTAGAGCCCAACAAAATAGAGATTTGTTTATTTGGGATAAGTGTGTTGACTGTGGCTCAGTATGATAGAAGATTTATGGTTTTGTCGAGGTTTGAAACGAAAATGGTATACCTAAAGGAGAAGAAGTGTAAGAAGTTCATAGATGAATTATGTTTTAAGGTTTGATCAATACTATTGTACATGAGGCATATGAGTTATGTCAGATTGGTGGATATACCATTTCAAATTGAGAGAGATGTGATAGAGTTTAAAATAAATAAATAAATAAAACAGTTAAAGAGGCTTAAACCTAAAGGTTATAGAGATAGTGGTAGTATGAGTGTATAGGGTGAGAGACCACCCCAAATGAGGCATTCCTTGTCATAGGGAACTGAAGTACAGAGTCAGAGGAAAGCAAGATCTATTCTTTCTATAGCTCAGAATATTATTGGTGGGACTCTTAGATTTGGGAGACAGGTTATGGTAACTGAGAGTCATGGTAGAGGAAGTAAGTATACTACCAAGGGGAAATGGTAATCTGATGTATGATTGAGAGACAGAAGCTTATCATAGATATATTCAGATAAGATATTTATCCCATAATTATCAAAATTTGAGGTGCTTTATGTAGAGGAGTTGGACATAGCAATGTTAATTGATCTTGGTGCAACCCATTCTGTTGCATCTAGTATTTATATGAAGTCTATTGAAGTATGTATTAGCCATTTAATACAAAAATATTTTGTTAGAATTTTCACTAAAAATGGAGTGATGATCATAAATGTTTTCAAGGGTTGTGTGATTCATATCAATGATAGAAAATCTTAAGTTGATTTATCTTTAAATATAATATAGTTTTTAGAATGAATTGGTTGTTGACGTATTACGCTTGGGTTGATTGTTCCAGTAAGAAGGTACTGTTCAAGATATAGATGTGAGATATTTTCTATCTCATTTTACTCTGACCACTAGGAGATGGTTGAAGAATGATTATGAGAAGTAATTGGCATATGTAATGGATTCTAAAAAGGAAAATAGGAAGTTAAAATAAATCTTAATGGTGAAAGATTATTCTAAGGTAATTCCTGATGAGTTGCTTAGGTTACCTCCAAGTAGGGAGATTAAATTCTCTATTGATATGATACCAGGATTATCACAAATATTTAATAGCACCCTAAAGAGTGGTAACCACTGGGTTAAGAAAGTTGAGAGTTCAAGAGTTGTTAGATAAGCAATTTATTCAAATTAAAGTGCTGCTAAGGAAGCCCATGTGTTGTTCGTGAAAGAGAAAGATGGAATGATAGGAGTATGTATAGACTACAGATAGTTGGAATAAGAACAAATATGTTTTACCCAGGATAAATGAATTGTTGGAGCAGTTGCAAGGAGTGAGAATGTTTTCTAAGATAAACCTGAGATCAGGTTATCACCAATAGAAGATAGAGAAGGGAGATGTGCTTAAGACTGTTTTTAGGATATGTTATAGTCATAAGTTTCTTGCGATGACATTTGGATTGAATAATGTTCTAGAAACATTCATGAACTGGATGAATAAAATATTTGAACAATTTCTTGATATTCTTGTGGTTGTGTTCATCGATAACATTTTGGTGTATTTTAAGACTAAGAAAGAGCAGGTAAAACATTTAGAAATTATGTTGGAGATTTTGAGGAGAAAAAGATTGTATGATATAAGTTCTCTAAGTGTGAATGTTGGTTGAATGAAATAACTTTCTTGGAACATGTAATATCCGAAAATGGCATAGCAATTGATCCACAAAAGGTAGAGATAATGTTAAGTTGGGAGAAACCAACTAATATAACTGAGAATAGAATCTTCTTGGGGTTAGTAGGTTATTATAGAAGATTCTTTCAGAAATTTTATGTAATACTGTTGAATAGACTGATCAGGAAAGATGTGAGATTTGTATGGTAAGGGAAGTATTAGAAGAAAAAAAAATTCAATTACTAAAGGAGAAATTAACTATAGCTCCAGCATTGGTGTTCCCTTCTGGTGATGAAGGATTTGTGGTGTATAGTGATATGTCACATCAATGATTAGGATATGTGTAACATAAGAAAGTTGTGGCTCATACTGCTAGGTAATTTAAGGTTCATAATATAAATTAACTTTGCTCATGACATAGAGTTGGTTGTTATAGTGTTTACTTTAAAGATGGAGGCATCATCTGTATGGAGCCACTTGTGAGATATTTATGGGTTATAAGAGTTTGACATACTTACCTACCCAGAGAGAGTTGAATTTCAAGCAAAGATGATGGATGAAGTTGATTAATAACTATGATTGTACAGTTCACTATCATCTAGAAAATGCTAAGGTGATAGATGATGCATTGAGTAGAAAGTCAACAAGAAGACTAACTGCTATTGGGAATCCTGATGTAAAATTGATTATAGATTTAAAAGATGTAAGAATGAAGTTAAATATCATTGATAGAGGATCATGGTTAATAAATATAGTTGTACAGTCATCCATAGTAAAATACTTTAGAGATGCAAGGTAGATATGAAGAGATAGAAAAATTAAGCATTGAGTGATTATAAGAAAGCATTTTGAGTTCAAAAATTTGAAATAAGAGTAATTTGGTATTGGACCATGGATTTGTGTTCCCAATAATGCGGAGTGGAGGAAAAAGATATTGCAAAAGGTACATGATGATGTAGATTCGATGCAAACAAGTAATAATAAGAGTTATAAAGGATTGAGACATTGTATGGTAAGAGGTATAGAACTACTATATGTTGGGAAGGAATGGAAGAGAGAAATATATTTGGTTCATAAATTATTTGAGTTAACAACTAAGAGGATCAAATTGGTTAGAGAGAACCGTAAAGCAGTATAGTGTAAACCGAATAGCTATGCTGATACTAAGAGAAGGTCTATTGAGTTTCAAGTACGTGATTGAGTGTATTGAAAAATATCTCAATGAAAAGGTATATTGAGATTTAAACAGGAAAAGAAAGTTGAATCCGAGGTATGTGGGACCCTATGAGGCTGTTGAGAAAGTTGGGCTAGTTGTGAATAGCTTGGATTGGCCTACAGAGTTGAAGCAGTGGCATAACATATTTTATGTTTCACTTTTAAGAGAGGGTTTACATGATTGAGTATTATAATACTTCAAGCTAAGCTATAGAAATTCAGAAAGACTGGGTTTATATACAAGTACCAGTGAGAATTTTAGACAGAAAATGACAAGTCTTGGAAAAAAAAATTCATTAGTTAGGTTATGTGACGGAATAAGGATGTTAAAGAGATAATGTGAAAGTGTGAGAAAATTAAGAAAAAAAAATATTGTACATAATTGCTTCTGGAGTTAGGTAAGGAAATTTTGGGGACGAAATTTTTGTAAGGTGGGTAGAATTGTAATACCCGTAATCGTAAAGTAAAGGTAAAAAAGTAATTTAAAAAATAGGACAAAGAGTTAAAATAAAATATAGATATTTTAAGTGTGAAAAGTCCAATTGGAATAAAGCAATTCTAAAAATTAATTAAAAAAAGTCAAACAAAAAAAATGGAGGGGGGCTGAAAAATCGTGGCAGTAGGTGGATAAAGGAATGCAAAGAAAAGGCATTTGAATGCCTTACATTTGGCCTTTGCGTGGCAATTGGAGAATTTGGGGGGGGGGGGGAGGGGGAGACTGCTAGGGGTGCAACAAATTGAAGCTACTAAAGGAGCAAACATGTATATATATATATATATATATATATATATATGTGTGTGTGTGTGTGTGTGTGTGTGTGTGTGTGTGTGTGTGTGTGTGTGTGAGAAATCGTAAACGATTTCATATAAGTTCTTTCAATCTCTTTTGTTTTTCTCAAAACAGTTGGAGATTCAAAGAAATGCTGAAAGAGCAAAATTTTGAAGAAGTTTTCTGTGGAATTACATAGAGAATCAGGAAAATGTATCAGAAAAGCATAAGGTAATAATATAATGGTTATTTTTGAATTTCTTACACTTATGAATTTTCTCTAAGTTCAAAGTGGGAATTTTCAAAGTGTGTGGTTTATATCGAATTGAAGAATAAATTAGAAAATTTATATAAATATGATGTCAGGTGTTGACGATCTACAACTCGAGAAATTTCTGAGAGAAACGGGAAATATAAGGAGGTGATCCATGGGTAGCTTTAAGAGCTACGTGGTGAGTTGGATTTACTTTAAGTAGTCTAAGTAAAAAAATGAAAGTTTTAGTGATAATATGAAAATAAATTATTAGTTTATGTTGTGGCGATAAGATGATTTAAATGCTGAGGTGTGATGTGTTATTTTTATGGTGATAAGAACTATCTAAATGATAGACTTTATGATATGACCCTCATTGCAAGATAATTATGAGATAATTGATGGTCTTGTGGTGAATAAATAAATAGAGGAAGAGATTGATAGAGAATGAATATTTTGACAGATGTAGTGATAATAGAGTGCTAGTATCAAGTGCATGAGATATAAATTGATTTAAATATTAAAAGACTGTTTATACAAATGAATACTTTTAATACATTTAATTCACTGAGCTTGTGAAGCTCACCTCTCATTGTACAATGATTTCAGGTACCAGACAGGACAAATAGTCTGGTGGGTTGAGAGTCAGACGAAATTATTTTCTGAATGTCACGTACGTGTCAACATCCTCAGACTAATGGAAAAAGAAAATAAAAATTTATTTGTAAATATTCATGCATTTTACGTTGTATAGAATATTTAACGATTATATTGATGTAAAATTTCTTTTGATGTTATTTACATTTTTATTGTTGCATACATGTGTCGTGCTGAGATTTCAAAAGGTGATGACACCGTTTCGGGGGTGGTCAACTCGGGATGGGTTGTTACATTAACTACATGGATATCAGACAATTTTTTTAAGTTCTTGATAGAAATTTAATGATAGTAACAAAATTGAAACGATTTTGGAACCACAAGATAGACACTAATTCAATTGAAACTTTAAGAATGAAATTGAATAAATGATCAAACCTCAAGAACAAAAAATGATATTTAATAAAAAATAATGGAAACTATATATTGTAATTAATACCATAGATGCCCTTAGAATTTCCACATATTAACATAAAAAAAAAAAACAAGCGAACTACATGCTCTATGCTCATTACTCATCAGCTAGCAAATACAAACACTAGAAATCAACCATACATAGCTCACTAGTAACTAATCCATGCGATGCATTGACACTAACCTGATCACTATCACTACAAGATAATTGGCATCTCCCGTCGCTTTATTTCTGGCGCTTCATACACACGCCGCCATGTGTCTTTTGCCGCGCTTCATTTTCGGCACTTCCATGAAGCACCGCAATATTCGAAGAAAGAAGACAACATTTATATGCGCTTAGAAGTGCCATAATGGGCAAAACCCATTTCATATTTGGGCGCTTATATGTGCCGAAATATGCTAAAACCCCATTTCATATTGTAACATTTCGAAGCACTGCAATGTTCAAAGAAGGAAGACAACATTTATCATCGTTTTTAAACACTGTAATATGCAAAACCCATTTCATATTGTGGCGCTTATAAGTGCCAAAATATGATAGAAACTCATTTCTTATTGCGACGCTTATAAGAGCCACTAAGTTAGCGGTGCTTTTAAATGCCGATATAAGACTTAAAAAGCCCGAGTGTCTTGTGCACTTTGATAAATTTTCAGAGGCTCTTAGGCGCGCAAGACTCCAGAAGCTTCTGCTCGAGCATGTCTTCTTCCTCAGCAACCAGGTTTGGTTCTTCGTCTCTAATCTCTCTTTTGATCTACAGTAGTCCTCTAGGATTTTCAGTGTCTTTGGCAGTAAATTTGACCTAGATTTTTCTCTGTCAGTGGTGGAGGCAGAGAAGCGGCGACTGTGAAGAGGTGGAAGCAAAAAGAAATGAGAATTTGGGTGCAATTTTTCTGTAGACTCCATTTACGATAGCTTTTGGGTGATTATTTGTTTTTGTTCTCTCTTTTTAGTATATGGGTGCAATTTTTCTGCAAAATTCCTAGAGCTTTTCTTATTGAACATGTTTGCAAAAGTATTAGAGGAAAATCTAATTCCTCTAATTATGACCAAGATATCAGTGATTCTCCACAATTGTAGCAGTTTATTTTCCTATTCTCCACAATTGTAGCAGTTTATTTTCCTTGTATATTTGTTTCCATATTTGTAATTGTACAGCTACTATGTATCTTCTATCTATAAATGAATATCTTTTCACAGCTTGTTTGCTTGAGGCATTTCTTTTACATGGTATCAAAGCCAACAGGTCAACCCTTTGCTGGTTTCTTTTTTCCATGGCCGAATCCAACACTTCTTTGCTTCCTCTCAATACAATGATTCACATGGTGACCATCAAACTCACTCCCACAAATTATCTCTAGTGGCATCGCCAGTTTGTTCCCCTACTTGAAAATCAAGATCTTAGGGGCTATTTGGATAGGTCTTTGTCTGCACCTGTTGCTCAAGCACGTGCTAGAAATGATCTTGTTCCTAATCCGGCCTACAAGACATGGCACACGCAGGATCGCATTTTACTCAGCCTTCTGTATGCCTGTCTCACTGAGGAATGTATGGCTGAAGTTGTTAATTGCACTACAGCTCGTGATGCTTGGCTAGCCCTTGAAGTTTCATTTTCTCATAGTTCAAAGACTAGAGAACTCCAACTAAAAGATGAACTCCAACTAATGTTATGTGGCTCTCATGGTGTTGCTGAATATGCACGCCCTTTTCGATCATTATGTGATCAGCTTAGTGCTATTGGAAAATCAGTTAATGACACAGATAAGGTACATTGGTTTCTATGTGGCCTTGGTTATGATTTTAAAATTTTTTCAACCTCCATGTTGTCACAATTGCCGCTGCCCTCTTTTGCCAATCTAGTTCCGAAAGCTCT
>CM043699.1:143797035-143822035 GCA_023935145.1 Bretschneidera sinensis | reverse complement strand
AAGGATTTCGGTGATCTACACTATTTTTTGGGGATTGAAGTTGTTAGAAATGACAAGGGCCTTTTTCTCAGCCAAGCTAAATACGCACTTAATCTGTTGAATCGAGTAGAAATTGTGGATTGCAAGCCTATCTCAACTCCTTTTTTGGTGGGATCTCTTCTAACCGATTCTGGTACTTCCTATTCAGATGTTACATAGTTTCGTTCTCTAGCTGGTGCATTACAATATTTGACTCTTACGCAGCTGGATTTATCCTATAGTGTTAACTCTATATGTCAATATATGCATCTCCCACCATTGATCATTTTAGAGCCTTGAAGTGTATTTTACGCTATGTCAAAGTAACCTACCATTATGGCCTGCAACTCTCATGGGATTCCTCTCAGTCTTTGCTCGACTATTCTAATGCTGATTGGACTGGCTGTCCCGCCACTCAGCATTCAACAACTGGATTTGCTTTTTATCTTGGCCACAACTTAATTTCATGGTGCTATAAAAAGCAAACTACTTTTGCACGCTCTAGTGCTAAGGCTGAGTATCGTGCTCTTGCCTCTGTTGCTACGGAACTCTCATAGACACTTCAACTTCTTCGAGAACTCCAGACCACCCTCCCCTCTCCTCTGAGACTCTTATGCGACAATAATAGTTCCATATTTATTGCTTCCAACCTGGTCACCAAATCTCGCTCCAAACATATTGATATTGACTATAATTTTGTTCGGGAACTTGTTGCTCGAAGGGTCATTAGTCTCGGCTTTGTCCCCTCACACCTACAGTTGGCCGATGTTTTCACAAAAAGGGTGGCCAAATTGTAGTTTTTGTTGAATCGTGGCAAGTTGTGCATTTATCCTCTTTCTACCACGCCAACTTTGAGGGGGAATATTAGAGGACAATCTGATTCCTTTGATTATGACCAAGATATCAGTGATTCTCCACAATTGTAGTAGTTTATTTTCCTATTCTCCACAATTGTAGCAGTTTATTTTCCTTGTATATTTGTTTCCATATTTGTAATTGTACAACTACCATGTATCTTCTGTCTATAAATGAATATCTCCTCAAAGCTTATTTGTTTGAGGCATTTCCTTTACAAAAAGGTTATTGAGAAGGATAATTTAATTGTGTGTAAGCGGCGTATATTCCTCATATTTACTTGATTTAGTTCATACCAGGCTGCAAATTAGATTTAGTTAGCAACATTCTCAAACCATTTTATGGTCATGGTTGTAGCTATTATGTATCTTTGAAGACCCAAGACTTTAGAATTTCATACAGTAATTGTTCGCAATCGGGATACAACATTGTGTCATAATAATTTTTAAGTGCTCCTGATCCAATGCATTTCATGTTCTTGATTTAGGTTTAATCAAATATCTAAGTCTGATATTATTATAAATCTGTGGCTTGTCAAGTAAGGAAGTTAGGAACTAGTAGGAATCCAATTTATAGGGTCGAGATATTTGGTGGGTTAGTAAAATTGTATGCCATTGGGTTTTTATTCGAAAGGCTTGGTTCTGTTCAGTTTTAATTGTTGCTTTGTGCTTAGAAACACAGATACAATCTTGCATTATCATCTTAGTCAGTCTTTCCCTGTTGTAATTGTATGTTAATTGCGAATTTTTCAGGTGCAATGGATACGAAACATACTCTTTTTTTTAATAAGTAATGGATACGAAACAAACTTAGGCCTATACTAAAGTGTGTCTATATTGTCATTAATCATTATTAATAACTTTTAGTGTTATGTTTTATTTACAATTATGCTTTACTAGGTTTTATGAATACATCATTGAGTAGTTATTCTTAAGGTATACATATAATTAGTAGTTGCTAGGAGCAATAGTTTTACTCCACTGAAAACCTTGGTATAAAATTGTCTTAGAATCTAATGAAAGAATCATCGATTCAGTAAAAATAGATAATTTAAATAGAACATTTCTAATGTTTTTTTTTCCTTACTTTCTAAATGACAACCTATAACTGCAGATTTGAGGAAAAGTTGAAGTGCAGTGTGCATTATTAAACTTAGAATCATTAAAAATGAGTTAGAATTTTTTACTTTTCTTAAATTGTAACTGAAATTATTTGAGAGTTTAAAATCATACCCTTAAATTCAAGTATATAGGATGAATGTTTCAACTATGATGGATGTTTGATCTCAGATTCAACCTAGATAATATTTTACATTATTTGAATCTTAGTTATTTTCTTTTGTTTTGATATATTTGAATTAAAGGCTTCTAATGCTTTCTAGAGGCTTTAACTCCTGATTCCTCTCCGCTCAATTGATGAAGTCGGGGTTGCTTTTTTTTATAGGCTTGGTTGAATCAGGTCATGTTCTACTTTTGTATAGCATCTTATATATGCCTATGATATATGTATAAGTATGGGTGTGTGTTTTTTGCGGTTTAATTGAGCTCAATTGGTATTTTTTTTTTTATTCTGGTTTATTTCTACATTCAAGTTGTTTGGTTTTCGTTATGTGGGAATTCTAGAAGCTTGCATATGCATATTTCTATTTTCTGATTTTTCATTTAGTTCTTTGGTGTTCAAGATAGAAAAAGTGAGTTTGTATTAGTAGTTGGTTGGTTTTGTTGGATATGATGGTGGTTAAGATTAATTATACCAGTATATGTCAGCTGCCTCTATTTAGTTGTTGGTAATTGTTTAAGGTTTGCATAGGTCCAACCATGGTTCAAAGATGGTTAAAGTCTAAACCAAAGTTTTAAGATTAAAGTTCAACAAGGTAGAAGACTGTACACATGTGTGTGCATCAATTTGGAGCAAGGGAAGGCCATGCGCACTAGTGTGTGCACTTCAGCACACAATCAGGAAAATGTACGCACAGCTACAGCATCAGTGTGCACCTAGGCGCCCTCCACCAGCACCCTGGCTCCCAGAATGATGTCTCCCGAACCCGCACCAGTGCCTAGGCACTCCCCACCAGCATCATGGCGTCCAAAAGGTGTGCAAAGGTGCTCTGCCCAGCGCCATGGCGCCCCCTGTTGAGCGTCTAGGCGCTAGGCACACCAAAGCACACATGGATAGCCTACTTTAGCCTTCTCTTAGGTGCGTGAGTACAAGGTTAAAATGCACATTACCATTTAGGATTGATGGAGGGCCAAGATTAAGTGATAAACAAGATCCAAGGGTAGAGATTGACTCACAAGAATGACCAAGAAGTGGGTGGCTATAAAAGGGGTTTCCTAGCCTCATATTTTCAAGACAACTCATATATACAACAACACAAGTTTGTGACATTCTTTGAGATCAATTGTAATATAAGAGAGAATTGTGTGAGAGACATAAACACAAGAGGGACTCTTTGTAGTGAGGCTGGTTGTAAAGAAGAGAGAGAGCATTGTAATCTTCTTTCTTTTCTTCTTGGTTTTTTCATGAACTTTAGCTTCTTGAAGGGGATTGTTAAAACTTGTAAGAAAAATTTGAGATAGTGCAGAGAGTTTAAAGGAACTCATGGGGACATAGGCACATTGCCAAACCTCGATAACAAATTGCTTGACTTCTTTCTTTCTTTGATTTTCTGTTCCTGTTTTCGATTCCAATTCTTTCTACAAGTCATTCTAGACTTGGGTGTTTGGAAGATCACCACCTGGGCGTCTTGTCAAGGTGATTTCCAATAGTGGTATCAGAGCTTGGTTAGAGGGTATTAAAGCAAGAACAAGAAGGTGACGGAGCCAAGACTCCAAGAATTAAAGATCAACTTCTTGGGTGATTTAAGAATTGTATAAAGATCAAGATTCGGTCGTGTTCTTGAAGGTTGATTCAAGAACGGTGTTAAGATCCATCTTCGATCTGTTTTCTGGAGGTTGAAGAAAGCATTTGTGGGTGGTGCATAAATCTGGGATCTTGTCCGCAAAAGATGGCTTCAAATTTTTGTGTAGAGAAGTTTGATGGAAAGAGAGACTTTGCCCTTTGGAAGCGGAAGATCAAGGCGGTTCTAATGCAACAGAAAGTGGATTTGGCTATTGGAGAAGATGATGCTTTTCCATCAAGTGTCACAGAGGACCAGCAGACCAAGATGAAGAAGATGGCTTACAGCACCATTTTCTTGCACATGTCGGATAGTGTCACAAGGGAGTGCGGAGACTTGGAGGATCCGGCTGTCATATGGAAGAAACTAGATGAGTTGTTTCTTACCAAAACTCTTCCTAACAAGATTTATCTTCTTAAAAGAATCTTTGCTTTTGAAATGGATCCTAGTAAAGAGTTGTAAGATAATCTTGATGTCCTTAATAAGCTAGTTCAAGATTTGAATAGTTGTAGCATTATTTTTTTCGGATGAACAATTAGCTGTTATTTTGTTAAACTCTCTTCCTGATTGCTTTGATAATTTGATTAATGCTATTGAGTATGGAAGAGATACTTTGACAAAAGATATTGTGATCAATGCCATAAAGGCACATGATTTCAAGGCCAAGATGAAGGCACATGATTTCAAGGCCAAGATGAAGGAGACATCAAGTGGAGATGGGCTGTTCGTAAGAGGAAGGCCAGCAACTCGGGATGGCAATAGCAACCATGGAAACTACTGGGAGAAATCAAGAGGTAGAGGGCAGAACCATGGGAAATCTCATTCCAAGACAAGACTTGAAGGAGGAAGGAGATGCTTTTACTACAACAATAAGGGCCATTTCAAGAAAGATTGCAAGAAGAGGATATGGGATGAGAGAACAAGCCATACCAATAATAGAGAGGCTTCGATTGCCAAAGGAGAACAACAAGATGATGTTCTTATTGTGTGCTCAAATGTGAGCAGGAGGCAAGGCAGTGGAAAGTGGATTCTTGATTCTGGGTGCACTTATCACATGTGCCTTTACAAGGAATGGTTCAGGAATTTCAAGGAGATTAATGATGGAAGGGTCTTCTTGGGGAATGACAATTCTTGCCAAGTGAGAGGAATTGGAGACATCCAATTGAAGATATTTGATGGAATCACAAGGCTGCTGCGAAATATGAGGTATTTTCCAGATTTGAAGAGAAATTTGATCTCATTGGAGTAGCTGGATTCCATGGGGTATACATGCAAAGTAGAGGGAGAAAATATCAAGGTGGCCAAGGGATCTTTGGTAGTGATCAAGGCAGCAAGAAACGATGGACTCTATGAGATGATCGGAGAGACAGAAATCAATGATCAAGCAGCAAGCTTGATGGCTGAGAAGGATAAGGCAGCCCTTTGGCACACTCACTTGGGACACATGAGCAAAAACAGCCTGCAAGTGCTTAGCAAAGAAGGTCTACTTGGTGGTAACAAAGTAGAAAAACTAGATTTCTGTGAGAGTTGCATTCTTGGGAAGCAACACCGGGTCAGCTTCAACACCGAAGTGCACAAGTCCAAAGGGATTCTTGACTACATTCATTCGGACCTTTAGGGACCAACTAGGACACCAACACAGGGAGGTAACTTTTACTTTCTGTCTTTAATTGATGATTATTCAAGAAGAGTATGGGTTTATTTGCTTAGGAATAAATCTGATGCCTTGAATAAATTTGTTGTGTGGAATAAGTTGCTGGAAACTCAAACGGGTAGGGTAGTTAAGGCTTTACGAACCGATAATGGCTTAGAATTTTGCAATAATGATTTTGATAAATTCTGTGAATTAAATGCGATTCTTTCTATGTTCATCTACATGAGTTCAACACTTTAATAGGTAAGTTATTATCTATCAGTGTTGATATGACGGATGACGATAAAGCTATTACGATGCTCTGTTCATTGCCTGATTCGTGGGATAACTTGAAAGTTATGATTGATAATGGTACGACTGATCTGTCTTTTGAGAATGTCGTGGCAGCATTATTATCTGAGGAGATGAAGTGGCAGGGTACAAAAAACTCATCAAATAAGGCCTTATCTGTGAGAGAGCAAACCCATGATAAAGACTACAAGTGGTTTGGTGATAAACCCAAGTTCAGGGGAAGATCGAAAAGTAGGGATAAATCTGGGTTGAAGTATTGGAATTGTAGGAAGCCTGGGCATCTAAAGAAGGATTGCAGAAGTATGAGTGTAAACCCTAAAAAGTGAACAGGTGAGAGATCAGCTTCAGGAAACAAGGACCAGTATGATGATGATGCTGGTGGCTTAAAAATGGCATCCTGTTTTGCTCAATCAGATCAGAGTGTTTTGATAATTGACACATGACCATCCTTTCACATGAGACCTTACAGGAACTGGTTTTCTGAGTATGAAACATTTGATGGGGGGAAACATTTTATTGGGAGATAACTCTTCAATGAAAATTATTGATCGTGGGAAGGTAAAGTTGAGGGTCAATGATGGGACGATTAGAACACTTCTAAGCGTGATGCATATTCCGGGTCTCAGCAGGAATCAGATGTCAGTCAGCAAGATGGTAGATGGGGGAGTGAATTTCAGCTATGAAAAAAAAATCATGCAAGATAACTCATAGATTGTCAGAGGTTTGGGCTTATCGGTGAAAAAAGAATATCTAATTTATCGTCAAAGTATATGGTGAAAGGAGTCCCAGACTGCTTCATGGGATTCGGTTTCTATGAGCATTGTCGACATGACAAGCAGAACCGTGTGAGTTTTAAGTCTACTGGTGTGAGGGCAAAGGATATTCTGGATTTAATACATAGTAATGTATTTGGGCTAGTTCCGATCCAATCTCTTGAAAAATCAAGGTATTATATCTCTTTCATTGATGATTTTCAAGGTATACACAGATTTATTTCATTAAGAGTAAAGCTGAAGCATTTGATAAGCTCCGTGACTTTAAAGCATTAGTAGAAAATCCAATGGAAAGAAAGATAAAGGTACCGAGAACAGATAATGGAGGGGAATTTTGCTTAGCAAGTTTGAGCAATTCTATGTGGTAAACAGCATTGCAAGATAGAAAACAACTCCATATACACCTCAACTGAATGGGATGGCCGAGGACTCAATCGGTCACTCATGAAGAAATTGAGGAGTATATTATGTAGACTTGGAGTCAGAGTTCTAGGCAGAGGTTGTAGCTACGACTTGTTATCTGAAGAACAGGTCACCTACATCAGCTTTACAGGATCAGACACCATTTGAGGCATTATTCGAGAAGAAGCCGAGTTTGGCTCATGTTAGGGTGTTTGGGTGTGATGCTTATATGCATGTGCCAAAAGAAAAAGAGGAACAAACTAGACAGCAAATCAGTGAAGTGCATGTTCATTGATTATAAGGATGGAGTCAAAGGGTACAAGTTATGGAATCCAAAAAATAAGAGTACAGTTTACAGCAGAGATGTTATGTTCAAAGAAACACAAATAGATGTGGTCGCTATCCAAGATGTACCGGAACAGCCAAAATAGGTTCAGATTGATCTTAGCCCGAGAGATAAAGAGTGGGAGGCTACCCCACAGACTGCCCCGAATACTTCAGGTACTGAGTCAGATGGTTCTGAGCAAGATATTCATGTTTTTAATGTAGGGGATGAGGATTTAGATGCTAGCTCGGAGGTAGAGACCACACTTGTGATAAGGAGATCGACATGGGTTAGGAGACCACCCATCAGGTATTCCTCTAGTGCTTGCAGTGCATTATATGCTTTAAATATTACTAGTGATGATCCTAGCACAGTAAAAGAGGCAAGGACCTTGGAAGATGCAAATCTGTGGGAGGATGCTATGAAAGAGGAGATGCAGGCACTAGAAAAGAATGAAACATGGAGCCTTGTGAAATTGCTTAAAGATAGGAAGGCAATTGGGTGCAAATAGATTTTCAAGAAGAAAACAAATGCATATGGAATGGTAAAAAATTATAAGGCACATCTGGTTGCAAAGGGGTACTCGCAAATAAAGGGAATTGATTTTGGTGAGATATTTTCTCTAGTAGCAAAGTTGACATCTATTAGATGTGTCATATCCATGGCAATTGCTTATGATCTAGAGGTTAAGAAACTGGATGTGAAGACAGCCTTCCTTCATGGGGACTTAGATGAGGAAATTTACATGAAACAGCTTGAAGGCTTTGTGAGCAAAGGCAAGGAAGAGCTGGTTTGTAAATTGAAGAAGTCTTTGTACGGACTAAAGCAGTCACCACAGATATGGTACCAGAAGTTTGATACATATTCCATTCAGTTTGGGTTCACTCGCAGCTATGCTGATCACTGCGTCTACGTGAAAATGTTAGGGGTTGATTTTGTCATTTTAACCTTATATGTGGATGATATGCTGTTGATTGGAAATAACATGAAGATGATTAGCACTGTGAAGGCATTGTTGGCAAGGCAGTTTGACATGAAAGACCTAGGCAAAAAAACTTTATCTTGGGCATGTAGATAAAGAGGGATTGTGAAAATCGAAAACTATGACTAAGTCAGAAGAAATATATTGAAGAAGTGTTGAAGAAATTCAACTTGTCTGAAAGCAAGCCGATAGGGATTCCGATGCCTTTGGGAACCAAGTTATCTATGGAAAAATGTCTGAAGAAGCTGAAGATATGGCACACGTACCTTATACTAGTGCAGTTGGAAGCTTGATGTATGCCATGGTGTGTATAAAACCAGACATTTCCCAAGCAGTGGGAGTATTAAGTAGATATATGTCTAATCCAGGGAAAAAGCATTGGACTGCAATCAAGAGAGGTCTTAGATATCTTCGTGGCACATTAGAGTTTTCATTATGTTATGGAAGTATGGGAGGTAAGAAGAATCTTGATATTGTAGGATCAGTTAATGCTGACTGGGGAGGAGACATTGATAGCAGGAGGTCTACAAGTGGGTATGCGTTCAATCTATTTGGTGGAGCAGTAAGTTGGATGAGAAAAAGGCAAAGTGTTGTTGCCCTTTCATCTACCGAAGTATAGTAAATGGCAATAACTCATGTTGGAAAGGAAGCGGTTTAGCTTCAAAGGTTGTGTGCTGAGCTTGGGTTTAAACAAGAAGCAGTGAAGGTCAAATATGACAATCAAGGTGCTATCTTCTTAGTAAAGAATCATGCATTTCATTCACGGATGAAGCACATTGATATCCAATATCACTTCATCAGGGAAAAGATTGAAGAAAATGTGATAATCTTGGAGAAAGTCGACACAGCAGTGAACAATGTAGATTTCTTGACTAAGGCAGTTAATCTAGCAAAGTTTGAGTGGTGTGCTACTGAGATGGGCTTGAAAAAACAGAGTCTTGGGAAGTTTTCCATGTGTGTAAAGTATTTACCAAGTGGGAGATTGTTAGAGTTGGTGCATACTTCATGGGACTAGATCTGTAAAACCCCGGATGAACATGAGTTGGTACATGAGTTGGGCTTGCTTTTTTGCTTGGCGGTTTGGGCTTGGGCCCGTGAATAGCTGTAGTTCTGTAGCATAACGAAAATCCTAATTAGACCTTAATTTGGACGTCTTAAGTTGCTTATAAATACACTTTATGTATTGAGCATACATTGTAACAAAGAGATTTGTGAGGTTGATAATAAGAAACTTTTGGCATGACGTAGCCCTATTTTAGGGTAAACCTGGGTAAATCCGGTCTTCTTTTCTTTCTGTTTATAATTTGTGTGATTGACAAGTCTCGAATCGTTCATCTTTCTGGGTGGCTTGTTTGAGTTTTCACCATTCTCTTTTGGTGGGTGTCTAGGGTAGTGATTATAAAGTGGCAATGGTGGGTGTCCAGGGTCGTGTTTTTTAGGGGGCATAGTTGGTGGTTTGTGCTCTTTCTTTGGAGGTTTGTAAATTGGGGTCAGCGGCTTGTGTTCAGGGAATGGCTTCTCTACTTTAGGAGGTTTGTACTGGTGGCTCATGTTTGGGGAATGGTTTCTCTACTTTAGGAGGTATGTAAACTCGTGTTTGGGAATGGCTTCTCAACCACAGGAGGCTTGGGAAAAGGAGTTAGTAGAGTCTTGTATACTAGAGTTTTAGGCACATACACTGGTGGTTTGTAGTAATCAGCAAGAGAGGAAGTGGTGAGAGCCACCAGCGCCAGGAGCAACACTAGCAGTTTGTGAGAGGAGACATTTTTGGGCTTGTGATGATACAAAATCAGAAGAACTAATGCCTTATTAAGTCTAGGATCTTTGTTGTCGAGACCGGATACAAGAAAATACATGGCACAAAAGCATCAATCATTTTTGAATCGCATGGGAAGATAAAGAGAAATACATTGTTTTCATTCATTGATGAAAAATGTGTCATGTATTTTTTTTAATCTTGTTTAGACCCAAAAAAATTCTTTATTGTCAGTGCAGGTGTCAAAATCTTGTTTGTTTTGTTACATGCACAGAATGTGAAGCAAGTCAAAGCAAGATTAATTATCTTTTGGATTATTCATAAATGTGAAAGAATGCATTTGGGTCCCATTCAGTCGACAAGGTGGACAATTGAGGCAAGACCTGGTTCACAAGTAGAGGGAAGGTTAGAATAGTTTTATCTTTGCAGTTCTTTTGCTTTCTTTTACGAAAAATAATGCTTGAACTCTCAATTATTGTGCGTAGCTCAAAATAAAGTCAAAAGAGTAGGGATATTAAGTAACATTTGCACCCAAATGCTTCATTCTGTGCTGTAAGAGAGAAAATTTAGATTAAAACCCTCAATTATTGTTGCATATACAGTTGCATTATTGGAGATAAAATTTGCAGTCTGTTTGGACCTTACACCTGTACCTCACACCTTAATTTTCCTATCATCACTTATGAACATGTTGATGTAGTGAGAACATATGCTCTTAGATGATGCCAGTAGTCCATGTTGCTTTCGTTTACCTACCTGTCTTGTTGGCTATTAAACTTGTTTTTTGCATTTAATTAATGATTTTCAAGGACTTTTTAATACTAAATTTTTCGTAATTGTTGGCCTCTTATCCCTTGTGGTTGTTTGTAGTTTTCAAAGCCATTGTTTGTAGATCTTTGCGTATTGAGGCAATGACACAATTAACTATCAAAAGCCACTTGGGCATAGCTCAAGTGGTACGAGTTAAGGTTAGAGATCTGAAGTAAGAATCTAATGTACCCAGAAAAAAATGACACGGCTATCGAGGCTTAGGCTTTTCAAGTGTGTCGGATGCTATAAACAGATCAGCGAAACCACAAGATTCCCACAAACTCCTGAATGCAAAGATATTTTTGAAGGCATTAGACCTGTTCCAATGTATTCTACGTACGTAACAGCAAAAGTAGAACCTCATCATCTAAATAGAAACTTCATTTTTGTAAGTCATCACCTGAATAGAAACAAACTATCTATGAGATAACAAGAACTGATTGTTAGTCTCAATCTTAGCTTTTAAAGTCACACATTTTCAAGTTTCAAATTTCACATTTATCTATGAGGCCGCTGCAATTTTGTGATATAGTCATCTTGTAACATATGTTAACTTTTTCAGAAAATCTTAGAAGTGAAATTCAGTTGTGTTTCTAAATTTCAAAAAAATTAATGTCGGTATAACATAGAGAGGGGAAAAATACTCAAAAATTTATGTTTTGATTTGGCTTGTTAAATCATCTCCATGTCCAATGCATATACCATAGGTGAAAGTCACATATCATTTTGTCATTAAATTGACATATGTTTGATTGTTTCAAAGACAGCGGTTGTCCAAAATCCCATTGGTCATATTTATTTATTTATAAATGTAAAATCCCATTGGTCTTTAATAAACCTTAGGAAAAGAAAATGATTACTAATAAGTTGATAGCTAGACATGCATTTTCATTTATCAAGGGGTAATTGCATCATAGTTTTATGACTTTAGTTCTATCAATTTCTAAGCTAAATGTTCCTTATAGTTTGATCCTTAATTAAATCAGTTTTTAAAATTTTAATTTGGTCAAATAAATATTCAAAATTTAGTCTGTTGACTCCAAAAATTTCAATTTGATTATATAAGTTCTCAAAATTTTAATTTGATTCAATTAAGTCTCTTTCGCTTAAACTTCACGTATGAGATAATTATGCAGAACTTTTCATAATTAACCGTCGTAAACTCCGAGGTTGTAATTCAGAATTTACTTTTTTAATATTAAAACAACACCAAATATTAGGGGTAGAACTTTACATAACCCGTTAGGAAAATAAGGGTATTGAACTATGGTATTCTATGTTTAAATGATTCCTCTATTATCGATGGTTGAGCAATTGTTGTTTTGTTCTAATTGTTCTTCACGAGTTGTAGTATTTTCGAATCATTTTGACCAAGTGATTAAAAGAGTTAAGTGAAGTTATCGAGGGATCTTAATTTGACCAAATCGAACTTTTGAGGATTTATTTGATCATCATCAAATAGAACCTCCAAAGACGAATTCAACCAAAGGATCAAACTGGGTGTTTCGCTATCCCTCGGGGAGATTGCTAACTGTTGTGTGGTGTGAGTGGTGTAGCTCCTCACAGTTGTGATGTACCCATTGCCCTCGAGTAACAAGGCTACAAACTTTTATCAGAAAGAAAAAAAGAAAACCAAAGAATAAAGAGCAAGAATACAAATGTCTCTATCTGCTGCTAAATGAGCCAAAAGTGTCATCACTTTGAAATTTTATAAAAGAAAACAAGTCCATCTCATTTTTGCGAGGTCACGAATGACAATTTTTATTTTAAGTTTTAAAATGGAGCTGATTCTTAATTTGCATTCTGAATAATTGCAATAGCAGATTTTTGGGTAACATCTTGTCCATTACATGTTTGCAGAATGTTGGTATTTAGTAAATAGAATGGATAAGATAAATGACTTAAATCTCATCGTGGCTTCGCTAGTCTGTATGTCCACCAACCAAATCTCCATGCAATTAAAAGGCAATAACAATATTCTTTAGCTTAGAGTAGTTTGGTAAAGTACAAGGCACAGACACCCTAAAGAGAGATACTAATGAATGTCAGGCACTCGCTGTTTTACATAAGAAAAGCTATGACTTACTCATCAGCTACAAGCAAACAAACAGAAACTGCAATCATCAACAATATGAGCGATCCTCCCCCGTAAATGATAACAGAAGAAGTATACCCATAAGTTCTTATTTTTATTGATTAGATATAGTCTAACTATATATCATAGCAAATGATCAGTTGGGGTGGACAGCTGGTGGGGGGTGATGATGAGGTGGCTTTTTCTTATGAGGTGGCTTGTGAGAATGTTCTGCTTCTCCCATTGGAGGGTGTCCTGGATAGTGACCATAAGGTGGTGATGGTTTGTGCATTGGTGGTGGTTTTTCTACTTTGGGGGGTAGAGTTGGTGGCTTGTGTTCTGGTGTTGGATTCTCAAATGGTGGCTTGTACATTGGTGGTGGTTTTTCTACTTTGGGGGGTAGAGTTGGTGGCTTGTGTTCTGGTTTTGGCTTCTCTGTTTTAGGAGGTTCATGAATTGGCATTGGTGGCTTGTTCTCATGTTGAGGTGGTTTTTGGTAATCAGCTAGGGAGGAAGTGGTGAGAAGCACCACACCAATGAAGAAAACTAGCAATTGCATGTGAGACATGTTTGGGTTATGATGGTTTAGAATTTGAAAGATGGATGCCCTTTTTATACTGCTTTGGGACCCAGGTCGGCAGGGGTATGTGTTAGAATCTTGTTCATTTTGTTTCTTCATACATAGATTGGTGAAATAAGTCGAAATTAAGATTAATGAAAGATTTTAGGTGACAATGTGGTCCATTTGGGGTCCCCTTTGAGTTGAAAAGTTGGACAATCAAGCAGCGCCTGGTTCTAAAACAAATGGAAGGTTAGAGAGGTAAAAAGTTCAGTACTACCAACTTCATTCCACTTTCCTTGAAATCAGCTTCTATTTTTTTTTTATATATAGTGGATATTACTTTTAACATTAATTTGTCGCTTTCGCAGTTGTTTTATCTTTAGATGAGGTTTTTTGTCAAAGTTAGGAAGCGGTGCTAGTAAATGTCCACATGCAAATAGAGACATCATGCATAATTTTGTGCAAACAGAAGAATAAAGAGAGTTATTTTTATACTCCCTTCCGTTTTCTTTGAAATCAATCAAAGATCTCCCTAAAATTTGGCCTTTTTAAGAGATTTTTCACTTTCTTATCATACTGAGACTGTTCTATGGTTGAAAATTGCACGTATCTACCATTCTTGATTTCTCACATGGATGGTGACTTTGTCTTTGATGGATACTTGTTGATACTCGGTGGCATTTGTCCATCTACCTCTTGTTTAAATCTAAATTTTAATAAAATTGCTTAAATTAGTGAGTTGGTAAGTTGGTTTGATTTAAGAAGTTGTCAAACAACGTCATAATATTTGAAATTGTAAACCCACAAATTTATGTTCGTTTAAGAAATGGTTTGTGTTTATTTATAAACAAAAATTAAATCAAATATTTTTAAAAAATCGATATCCAAAAAAAATTACAAAACAAAAAATAAGTTTCTAAGGAACTAATCGTATGAGAACTTTTACTAAATACAAAACATTCAACTTCATAATGGTATACAATAACCGTTTTAAAAACCACTTTAAGAAATTTAGAAAAATTATTTATATGGGAGTTATCTTACATCATAAAAATAAAAAAATAAAAAAAAGATATACGCATGATTTGAATTTAAGACTCGTGAGCTTAAACTTTTGAATTATATTAGTATTTATTCATTCATATTAAACTCTTTGTCGTATGAGCTCCTGTCATTATGAGAAACCTTTGTGTACATGAAAACCTTCGTGTACATTAAACGAATGGTGTTATTTGTAGATTCGATACAAGGTATGAAAAATAAAATAAATAAAAAAAAAGTATTGAAAACTGTTGACTAGTCATGTGACTTAATTATTTGTTGCATAAAAATACAATATACTTTATATTATGAAGCTTTATCTAAAGTTAAAAAATTTGGGAAAAAATCTTACATAAGAAAAAAATTTATTCCAAGAAAAAGAAAGCAATACATTCACTTTCTTCCCATCAATAAATAACTATTATTAAAGCTTTGGTATAGAAGCCTCCAACTCTGTCATGTGTTTTTCTTTTTTTTTTATTATTCAAAATAACGTAATTATTTGGTGTATATGAAACCCAATAAAAATCCAACATAATAAAACTATTAATAAAATGATATTTTTATATAAAAAAGTTCAAGATAAAAAATCTAATCAAATTAAATAATATTAAATGAGATCTTTGATAAATGAAATTATGACATTATTTTTAAAAAAACGAAATTATATAATATTTTTTCCAACAAAAGAAGATTAAGAAACATCGCTAACTTACATGGTTTGAGTTAGGTAAAATAATAATGGAATTAAAAATTGTTTAATATTTAGATAAAAATACATTAATTTTATCTTTTGACCATAGTCACTACGTTGTGAAAGAAAACCGATTGTAGAGTTCATTAATGATTCATTTGGTTCATTGAAATTATTGTGATATGGGATTAAAATTAATATGAGATAAAATTAGATGAAAATACATTAATTTTATGTTTGATTCATGATATTACTGAATTGAGACTAAACTGGGATAATAAAGATAAATACCAAAATAGCCTCATTGTTCATCATCATCAACAATAAGGAAACATTTAATTTTTTTTTCCTCCTCTTCTTTTTCCTTCTCTTCCATCTCTTCATTCTCCTTCTTCATATTCTTCTTCTTTCCTTTTTTCTCTTCTCCCTCTCCTTCTCCTTGTGCAGATTTGTAGATCAAGGATGAAGAAAAAAAAAGGGGAAGAGAAGGAGAATAAGAAAAGGGAAGAGAATGCGAAGGAGAAGGGAAAGAAGAAGAAAGAGAAGGGGAAAGAATGGAAGAATGGGTCTCTGCAAGAAGGGGTAAAATAAGAAAAAAGAAAAATTAATCCCACATAGGTGAGATTATTTGTCCCATGGGAAGTGAGATAGAGTGAGATAGAGTGAGAGAGTGAACCGAACATAAGACAAGAGACTGAGGTGAGATTAGATTTGTCCAATCCCATATTAGTTTTTCCAACCAAACAAACCCTAAATACTATCATTTTTCATTGTTAAGTCACTTAATCAATTTTTTCCGTGAAAGTTTTAATGGTTAACAATATCTTTTATATATTTTCAAAATCATGTCAATTTCATCGGTGTCTTCACATTATAATAGAAATGCATCTTGAACCTTGATATGATCAATTTGAAAGTTAATCAGTAAAAATAAGAGATTAAATTTACCTTTATATCATACATAAATGTGGTTTAGAGTTTCATTTGAAGCTAAACTTAGCATATAATTTGTGATTTTAATAGGAAAATTTTTCTCTTAAAACCAAGGTTAGTATCTATTTAACTACATGGATACCATGCAATTCTATTAAGTTCTTGATAGAAATTTGATGATAGTAACAGAATTGAAACGATTTTGGAACTATGAGATAGACAATAATTCAATTGAAATTTTAAGAATAAAATTGAATAAATTATCAAACCTCAAGAACGAAAAAATGATATTTAATCAAAAATAATGGAAACCATATATCGTAATTAATACCATAGATGCCCTTAGAATATCCATATATTAACATAAAAAAAAAAAAACAAGTGAACTACATGCTCCATGCTGATCACTCATCAACTAGCAAATACAAACACTAGAAATCAACGTCATCACCATACATAGCTCACTAGTAACTAATCCATGCAATGCATGCACACTAACCTGGTCACTATAAAAGGATCGATCTTATTTCTATAACACACACACACACACACATATATATATATATATATATATATATATATATACACACACGATCATATATATTAGTTAAAATAAGCTAAGGTACAGCTGATCAGTTCATTGGTGGAGACTTGTGATGAGGTTGCTTCTTATAAGGAGGAGGCTTTTTCCTGATGGGTGGTTTTTATGAGCCTAAAAAACATCCTCTACATGAGGAGGATGGCCAGAAAAGTGTTCATAGGGAGGCTTCTTATAAGGAGACTTGTCAACAACATGATCAAGTAATGAGCTTGGTGGTGGCATATGCTTTAGCCATCCAAGGTGTTGATGCCAAAAACATGCTGTTGAGTTGGTTCTTGGGGGAACCTGCATAAGAAAGATAAGGTAATCTAAAGAGTCACTGGAGGAGAAAGAAGGGGATGCCTCTGGAGACGCTGTACAAGTTTTTAGAAGAATGAGGATGGTGGTGCTCTCAATAAGTAAAATGTGATTATGTCTCTCTCCATGGATTTACATACCTTAGTCTTTTTATAGTGTTTCAAAGGTGAGGCAGGCCACGTGCCAGGGATGGGAGAAATCCTGGAGATTCTGTTCCTCTACAAGTGGGTATGGCTGGGTATCCAAAGGGGATCGTGATCCCTGGATTTACGCACGTAGGTCTGGACAAGGGTGTCCGGGGATGGGGTTCCCTGACATTTGTGTTTTGCGGATCTGGGCAGGGGTGTCCAAGGATGGCAGTGAGTCTATCACTAGCTTGTCCCCGTGTCATCTTTTTATTAGAAGCAGAAATGTCCACGAGTCATCTTGTTGTTGGTCTACGGCTGTCTACATGTTAGTTCTCTATTAGGTGTGTGTTTTTTGGCTATATCAAAGGCCCCCCACTTCCTTAAGTACATTTATGTGCTTCAAGGAAGTATGGCAGGGTTCAGTTTTGGCGTTAAGGGGTAATCAATTTGCTTAGCCTTGGAGACATTGGTCCGAGCATATGAGCCTCAATCAATATGCTCAGCCTTGGATACAATGGTCCGAGCATATGAGGAGCAGTCAATATGCTCGGCATTGGAGATATTGGTCTGAGTATATGAGGAGCAATATGCTTGACTTTGGAGACATTGGTCCAAGTATATGAGCTTCAATCAATATGCTCGGACTTGGAGACGTTGGTCCGAGCATATGAGGAACAGCCAATATGCTCAGCATTGGAGATATTTGTCCGAGCATATAAAGAGCAATCAATGTGCTCGGCCTTTGAAACATTTGTCCCAGCATATTGACTATTATCAATCAATATGCTCGGCCTTGGAGATATTGGTCCGAGCGTATGAGCTTCAATCAATACGCTCGGCTTTGGAGACATTGGTCCGGGCATATGAGCTTCAATTAATATACTCGGCCTAAGAGACATTGGTCTAAGCATATGAGGAGTAGTCAATATGCTCGATCTTGAAGACATTGGTCAGAGCATATGAGCTTTAATCAATATGCTCGGACTTAGAGACGTTGGTCTGAGCATATGAGGAGTACTCAATATGCTCGGCATTGTAGATATTGGTCTGAGCATATGAGGAGCAGTCAATATGCTCAGCTTTGAAGACGTTGGTCCGAACATATGAGCTTCAATCAATCTGCTCAGACTTATAGGCGTTGGTCCGAGCATATAAAGCAATCAATAAGCTCAGCCTTAGAGACATTGGTCTGAGCATATGTGGAGCAGTCAATATGCTCAGCCTTGGAGACGTTGGTCTGAGCATATGAGCTTCAATCAATATGCTCGGCCTTGGAGATGTTGATCCGAGCATCCAAGCTTCAATTAGTACGCTCGACCTTGGAGACAATTGTCCGAGCATATGAGCTTTAATCAATATGCTCAGACTTGAAGACATTGGTCAGAGCATATGAGGAGCAATCAATATGCTTAGCCTTGGAGACATTGATCTGAGCATATAAGTAGCAGTCAATATGCTCGACATTGGAGATGTTGGTCCGAGCATATGAGCTTCAATCAATATGCTCGGCCTTGGAGATGTTGGTTCGAACATATGAGCTTCAATCAATATGCTCGACCTTGGAGACGTTGGCCTGAGCATATGCGCTTTAATCAATATCCTCGGACTTAGAAATGTTGGTTCGAGCATATGAGGAGCAGCTAATATGCTCGACCTTGGAGACATTGGTCTGAGCATATGAGAAGTAGTCAATATACCCGGCCTTGGAGACATTGGTCCAAGCATATGAGCTTCAATCAATACGTTTGACCTTGGAGACGTTGGTCCGAGTATATGAGCTTCAATCAATATACTCAGCCTTGGAGACATTGGTCCGAGCATATGTGGAGTAGTCAATATGCTCGGCCTTCGAGATGTTAGTCCGAGCATATAAACTTCAATCAATATGCTTAGTTTTAGAGATGTTGGTCCGAGCATATAAGCTTCAATCAATATGCTCGATCTTGGAGACGTTGGTCTGAGCATATGAGCTTTAATCAACACGCTTGGAGTTGGAGACATTGGTCCAAGTATATGAGCTTCAATCAATATAATTGGCCTTGAAGACGTTGGTCCGAACATGTGAAAAGTAGTCATTATGCTAAGCATTGGAGATGTTAGTCCAAGCATAAATGGTGCAATCATTGCTCAACCTCGAAGACGTTGGTCTTAGCATATGAGCTTCAATTATTATGCTCAGCCTTGGAGACATTGGTCTGAGCATATGAGCTTTAATCAATATGCTCGTACTTGAAGATGATGGTTCGAGCATATGAGGAGCATCCAATATGCTTGGCCTTGGAGATGTTAGTTCGAGCATATGAGGTACAGTCAATATAATCGGCCTTGGAGACGTTGGTCCTAGTATATGAGCTTCAATCAATATACTCGGCCTTGGAAACATTGGTCCGAGCATATGGGGAGCAGTTGTTGTACGATTATCTACCTAAATAAATAAGCATATAATCGAATTTATTTTACTTGCAAGTGCACAAGGTCAACAGTAGCATAGTGTGCGAATGCAAGATCATCTCCACAGGGATTGGTAAAGTTCGATTTAGAATTAGTTTCGAAATAATGAAATAAAAACAAGATAAATAAATATTGAGTTTGAAATAATAAAGATAAAGGCGTAGGAACTTAATATCCACCACTAATCATGCTACCATAACAAAACAGTATGTCAATGCTTTACTTATGTCATGAATACCTAATGTTTGTCAACCTAAGGGCATGGTATCTACTCCTTAAGCTATTGATCTCCCTAAGCAACGAGTTAGGCATGGTATCTACTCTAACTCTTTTCTCTCTTAAGGGATTCAACATGGTGTATACTGAGTTGTTCCTTAAGAGAGCATAGGATCTGTGGAAATCGAAAACCAACGGGACCTAGGGCATGGTATCTACTCCCAGTTTCTCATGTTGATTAACCCAAGAATCTGGCGTGGATATCTTTTGTTATTAATGTTAAACCCAGGACTCGGTCATCCAAATTGATTCAACTAACTAATCTATACCACATGCATACGTTGATCAGACACACACATATGAGGAATTTAAATAAGAATAGGTATTAATCAAGTTAAGCAACACAACGTAAATATCGCAAAGGTGCCCATACTGAATTTATTTAGTAAACATAATTAGGGCTTCAACCAAGCCTTTACTAAAAGTTTAAGTACACATAATAAAAATAAAGGAAAGAAGAAACCCGAGAGAAGAGTCGTCAATTCTCCTCCACAGTTTCCTTCTCCGATCTCCCCGAACAAAAACTAAACTAAAAGGAAGATATGCTTCTCCAAAGGGAGATCCCCTTTTCTGTGTTTTAGATGCCTATTTATAAGGTTTAAGTAACCCTAGAAACCCTAGAAGTCTAAAACAAAATCCTAATTTATTTCCAAAATAGATTATGCCATTTTACTGTTTACTGTCGTACGTGTGCGCTCGATCGCACTGGTGCACACGAGCGCAGGTGCTGTGCGCTCGATCCCAGGTATCCTATGCTCGATCGCACCTTAACTCGAGTCAAAAAGGCTACGAAACTAACAGATCTTAATGCTTCCAAGCAAAAATCTCCACCTTTTGACGTGAACACTCACTGCTTACTGAGGCAAGAGATCCAGTTACTCCACAGAAATGTTTATGATTATTAAATGCTTAATCCCCACTTTTTGATGTGAACACTCAATGCTTACTGAGGCAAGAGGTCTAGTTACTTAGCGAAAATTTTATTTAATGATCATTAGGAGCATTTTATTTTCTCTTTTTGCATGATGGACATTTTTCTCTTTATTTGTCTATGCCAAAGTGTTTATCTAACAAGTTATTTGATTACAGTTAAGTCATGGAAACATATATATTAAAATTACATGTCATATCGCACACAAATGCGTGCTAATGTGCTTGTATCAGATCTGGATCAAACTCGTGAATACTTAAGTGCCTTGAGGTAGGTAATTAACTTTTAAAATTCTTATTACTAGACTATGTGTTCTAGATTTTAAGATTACTAATGAAGTTTTATCATAATAATTGTTGTAAACAACCAAAAAAAATTTCATTAAATATAAATGTGTATTTATCTAAAAAAAATTGGGACAAAGTGTGTGAATGTGTCTCCCATACCCCCAAACTTAAATTACACATTGTCCCCAATGTGTGAATAACACGGAAAGATCTGACCTGGGAGATGGAGAATTATTTGGGTCGGCATGGCTCATAGCATACCCCAAAACTTGAACGGATGCACACATTGTCCCTAAAAAAATAAAACTAACATAATACGGGAAAACAAGAAGTACTAAAAATAAATAAATAACAATAAATATGTAAAACAATAAAAATAAAAGGATAAGCTGTGGGGTGCCTCCTATGAGCGCTAAGTTTAACGTCTTTAACTGGACCAAGCCTCATTTTTTCCCAAAACTAAGATTGGCAGCAACTAGCACAGGTAGTGTCTTATTCTCTCCCATATAAGCATAAGTCAAATGCTTCGGTAATTACTTCAACTCCAAATTTGGTGCCTGGACAATAGAAGGAAAAAAATTAGTATTAGTAGGCATATGAGGTTCAAATGGATCGGTGTACTTACTTGGATGCTTTGAAGAAGCCTCTAGAAGGTGCACAGTTTCAATGATGTCATCAGTAACATCCTCATATTTTGGCTCAACATCTGATCCTTTGAAACAATGGGTGAGGGTGATCTCTAATGGATAAATGTGATGGACATAAAAAAATTGCTCAACAACACCTTGCTGTCGTTCACTCAGCTCCTTAGCCAATTGCCCCACTCGTACTTCTAATCTTTGAATGACTTGTTCATGCCTTGCAGTGGTTTGTCTTATCTCAGTCCGAAATTGCCTTTCCTCTGCCATAAACTGATCTTATGAGGTCATCAATTGTTGTTGCTGAGTTGTCAACTGCATCACAAGACTCTCTAGGTCACTTTTATTTGATTTGGGAACTGAGTGGGCTGCTTGTTGGGAGTTCATTTGTTGCCCTTGAAAGTTCAAGGCATTTTGATCATTGTTCTATGAGAAGTTGGGGTGATTCCACCATTCAGGATTATAAATATTTGTATATATATTGTAGTTGTTCGGTCCTATATGATTTGCTTGCTCTTGATCTGTAGATGAATACAAAGGGCAAGTGTCAGTAGTGTGATCAAAACGAGAACATATAGCACATATCTGGAGTTGTTTAGCTCGTGGACTAGGTGAGATGTTTTGAGCAGTCATGGCTTTTATAAGCATATCTAACTTCCTCTCTATAGCAGCTAGATAAGCATAACTAGCTTACGTCATTGGTGCTTCTCCTTCGAATGAATTAGTTGAAAAACTTCAGTATAGCAGTTTCAGTACTGCTTCTCGGGTACTCTCTGGAGCTTTTGCGCTCAAGCGCACCAAGAACAGCTCTCGATCACACTGGGATTGCGTTCGATCGCACCAAGGAGTGCGCTCGATCACAATGAGGATAGAAACTCCTCCTCTGCACATCTGAACAAAAATAGAAAACGAAAAGAAGGAATAAATATGATTTTTAATAAAGATAAAAATAAAACGGAACAAAATAAAATAAAATAAAATAAACACTAACGAAAATAATTCCAAAAATAAATTTAGCACAATCCTTGGCAACGGTGCCAAAAACTTGTTGTACGATTATCTACCTAAATAAATAAGCAAATAATCGAACTTGTTTTACTTGCAAGTGCACAAGGTCAACAGTAGCATAGTGCGAATGCAAGATCATCTCCACAGGGATTGATAAAGTTCGATTTAGAATTAGTTTCGAAATAATGAAATAAATATTGAGTTTGAAATAATAAAGATAAAGGCATAGGGACTTGATATCCACCACTAATCATGCTACCACAACAAAATAGTATGCCAATGCTTTACTCATGTCATGAATACCTAATGTTTGTCAACCTAAGGGCATGGTATCTATTCCTTAAGCAATTGATCTCCCTAAGCAACGAGTTAGGCATGGTATCTACTCTAACTCTTTTCTCTCTTAAGGGATTCAACATGGTGTATACTGAGTTTTTCCTTAAGAGAGAATAGGATCTGTGGAAATCGACAAACACACGGGACCTAAGGCATGGTATCTACTCCCGGTTTTCCATGTTGATTAACCCAAGAATCTGGTGTGGATATCTTTTGTTACTAATGTTAAACCCAGGACTCGGTCATCCAAATTGATTCAACTAACTAATCCATACCACACGCATACATTGATCAGACACACACATATGAGGAATTTAAATAAAAAAAAGGTATTAATCAAGTTAAGCAACACAACGTAAATATCGCAAAGGCACCAATACTGAATTTATTTAGTAAACATAATTAGGGCTTCAACTAAGCCCTTACTAAAAGTTTAAGTACACATAATAAAAATAAAGGAAAGAAGAAACCTGAGAGAAGAGTCGTCAATTCTCCTCCACAGTTTCCTTCTCCGATCTCCCCGAACAAAAACTAAACTAAAAGGAAGATATGCTCCTCCAAAGGGAGATCCCCTTTTCTGTGTTTTACATGCCTATTTATAAGGTTTAAGTAACCCTGGAAACCCTAGGAGTCTAAAAACAAAACCTTAATTTATTTCCAAAACAGGTTCTGTCGTTTTACTGTTTACTGTCGTACGTGTGCGCTCGATCGCACTAGTGCGCGTGAGCCTTCTTTGTGTGCGCACGAGCGCAGGTGTAGTGCGCTAGATCACAGGTATCCTACGCTCGATCGCACCTACTAGATGACAGCCTTTTCCAGTGTTGTGAGTTTTAAATTACTCGCAAGTGCACGAGTCGTTTGCAATATGGTGTTGTGCAAGTGCGAGGTCGAATCCACAGGGAAATGCGTTGTGAAAATATTTTTATCTAAACTATGCCTATCTTAACCTAGTTCCGAATTTTGAATTGTATTTTTTACAAAAGAAATATAAACTTAAACTAAATTGATTTAAAAATAAATGATAAATAGACTAAGGTTTCTGAATCCACCCCACCAAAGTAAAGCATATATTTTCATGTTCTATATAAAAGTGATAAAAAAATTCCATGAATCAAACTTTAAACAAAAAACATCGAATATCCCAATTAAACCGAAAGCATCCAATGTATCCACTTTTAACAACTAACAAAGGAAATCCAATTTAATCAAAAATGATTTGATGTATCCATCAGATGAAACACAAGAAATATCCAATTTAACAATTAAAAGCAACCAATCATAAGATTTACTCAAATAATTGAACAGAACATTTATACTAAAAACATCAGAATTGTTATACGCAAATCTGAAAGTATAATGCTAAACAAAGGAAATGCTTCATCTTCAACCTTAGCTGAAGATTTTAGCCTCTCATAATTATGAAACTAAAGTTCACAATACAAGTGCTAAACATTAAACTTTAAAACTAAATAAAAAGAAATACGTTACTATACATGGGAGAAATTTCACTCACTGTTGGGCGGCGCTTCCCCTCGTGGTAGCAAAGCCTTTGGGATCCACCAGAATGCTAGCAGACATCCACTGGATTACACCAAATGGCCCAGGAATTGCACACCGAATGATGAAGTGAGATGGTGCTCTTATAAGGGGAGTCCCGGAGCACAATGGGTTGCAAATTCGATGTGGGATACTGCCCGAGTGCGCTCGATCACAGTATGGTGTGATCAATCGCATGTTGGTGCACTGCAAAGCATTTTTAACTGATGTGGGATGTGCGAGTGCGCACTTGCGATCGATCGTAAGTCTGGTGTGATCGATCGCACTAGACATCTTCAGCTCGACCCATGTCTACTAAAATGGCCATAACTTTCTCTAGAAAATTCATTTTTACGAGCCGTAAAATTTCTCAGAAAATAGACTTCCGGATCTTTCCATGCATATATAGTTGATCTCCAGGTTCTTCTTAAATCAATACAGT
>CM043699.1:143459535-143789535 GCA_023935145.1 Bretschneidera sinensis | reverse complement strand
CAGATCTAGAAACTTTCAAAAATAAACTGCGTCAAATCAGTGTATTAAAATTGCAGGCTAAAGGACTTTTCAGAACTGTAACAGTGCAGGTGCAGCAATTCCAAGCCCAGTTTCGACCTTGATTTAACCAGTATCTCTCAAAACTCAAAATATGAAAGTTGTAGAGATCTTTCTTGGCATTCCATAACATCTTAAATCATCTCAATCAAAGCTCATATGAGAAAGTTATGCCCGGATTATGAAGCGATGTCAAAACTGTCCGAAATCGCCCAATTAGTTTCGTTTTGCACTTAACGCCTCCATTTGCATCCTAAATCAAAACATAAGAATAATGAGTACATTTAGGCACCAAATGAGTGTAAAAAACTAAACATTAAGGGAGAAAAATATGACATTTTGCATTCTCATCAGCATTTGGAGACATTGGTCCGAGCATATAAAAAACAATCAATATGCTTGGCCTTGGAGACATTGGTCTGAGCATATGAGCTTCAATCAATATGCTTGGCCTTGGAGACATTAGTCCGAGCATATATAGAGTAGTCAATATGCTCGGCCTTAAAGACATTGGTCCGAGCATATGAGCTTCAATAAATATGCTTAGTCTTGGAGATGTTGGTCCGAGCATATGAGTTTCAATCAATATTCTCGGTCTTAGAGATGTTGGTCTAAGCATATGAGCTTTAATCAACATACTCAGACTTAGAGACGTTGGTCTGAACATATGAGGAGCAGTCAATATGCTCGGCTTTGTACATATTAGTCCAAGCATATAAGGTGTAGTCAATATACTCGGCCTTGGAGACGTTGGTTCGAGAATATGAGCTTCAATCAATATGCTCGACCTTGGAGACATTGGTCTGAGCATATGAGGAGCAGTCAATATGCTCGGCCTTAGAGACATTGGTCTGAGCATATGAGCTTTAATCAATATGCTCAGACATGGAGACGTTGGTATGAGCATATGAGGATCAGTCAGTATGCTCGGCCTTGGAGATATTGGTCCAAGCATATGAGGAGTAGTCAATATGCTTGGCTTTGGAAACGTTGGTCCGAGGATATATGGAGTAGTCAATATGCTTGGCCTTAGAGATATTGGTCCGAGCATATGAGATTTAATCAATATGCTCTGCCTTGGACACATTGGTCTTAGCATATGAGCTTCAATCAATATGCTCGGCCTTGGAGATGTTGGTCTTAGCATTTGAACTTCAATCACTATGCTGGGCCTTGGAGACATTGGTCTAAGCATATGAGGAGCAGTCAATATGCTCGGCCTTGGAGACGTGGGGTTCCAAGTAGACTTTTCGGCTTCTTTCTTAGATCTAAAATTCCCTTTCTAAACATTAACTCAACCTACCCATCTAACCCACCTCTAGTTAATCTTATCCCTCTCTCATTCTCTTTCTCTCTCTCCTTCTCTTCTCTCCCTAACCTCGCCCACCGCAGCCCCCCTTTTTCATTCTCTTGTCAACTCTTCACCAAACCAAATAGTTGAAATGTCTTAAGTTTTCTATTCTTTTCTTTATGTGATGAGGAGATAAATGGATACATAATAATTAGTTTTGTTTGGCATGAGAATTTAAGGGAAAGAAAAGAAAACAACAATGCAAATTTGACAATCATAAACAGCTCGAGGTCACAGATTTTTTTTTCAAGCTGAGAACACAAACTTGCAAGTACTAAACCTTCCATATGCTTCAAGATTTTGACTTATGATTGTTTGTTGGGTTGGTAGGTTGAGTTAATGTTTAGGAAGGGTATTTGAGACTTTTCATAGCTAGAAACCGAAATGAAATGAACTTTGATTCAAAAACTAACCAAATATTATGAAGATATAATGAAATTTTCTCAAATGCTAAGATTAATGAAAATACCACTTCAATCAAGCGTATTTATATAAGCCTCTAAGAAAAAGAAAGCAATACATTCTCTTTATTCCCATCAATAAATAACTATTATTAAAGCTTTGTTATAGAAGCCTCCAACTCTGTCATGTGTTTTTTTTAATAAAAACAACATAATTATTTGGTGTATATAAAACCCTATAAAAATCCAAAATAATAAAACACTATTAATAAAATAATATTTTATATTAAAAAAATGATAAAAAAAAGTTCAAGATAAAAAATCTAACCAAATTAAGTACTATTAAATGAGATCATTGACAAATGAAATTATGACATTATCTTTTTTTAAAATTGAAATTATATGATATATTTCCAACAAAAGAAGATTAAGAAACATCACTAACTTACATTGTTCGATTTAAGTAAAATAGTAATGGAATTAAAAATCATTTAATGTTTATAAAACAGTTGTAAAATTAATTCAGATATAAATTTAGTTTTTTAGTAACTATTTTCGAATTTTTGATTCACTTAAAAAAATTATTTTTAATGATACTTGAATTAAATTTTGTTTACTCTGTATAAAAAACAAAAATTATTTCATAAACTGTTTTGATAGAATTTTTCAGAATTTTCAAGTCATCATTTAATCCAATTAAGGGACTAAAAGAGTCTATAGATTGACTTGGTTTTGACAATTTGTAATATTATGCCTTCATTTTCCAATATACTAGACAGCTAGGTACCCAAAATTCTTCATGATTTTTGTCTATAGAGTGAGGTAGGACATTTCTAAAAATGATAAATCTATTTCATGACCTTTTTGATCTTTTGACCATTGAAAGAATCGAAACTGCTTTGGATTAACTTGCCAGAGACGTGTGTATTCTCATTCATATATATAACCAAAGTTGTTACAAGACATAAGATTTACAAGAATTTAAATACAAGGATAAAGAGAACTGCCAAAGACCAACGTGTAAAGGAAACAGAGGAATCACGCCAAGTACCAAACTGCAGTATATTCAGCAAGCTATATAGTTTGAATATCCGTTGTAACATATTGATGTTTATCCTTATCATTCCCCCGCAAACCAGCAAGGAGATCCGACATAGAGAGTTTGTCCCAGAGGTAGCAGAAACGATCAGCCATGTGCCCTTTGGTAAATATATCTACCGGTTGTAAGGAAGTAGGAACGTGTTGGAGAATTATATCATGGTTGGCCACCTTCTCACGGACAAAGTGGTAGTCCACTTTAATATGCTTAGATAGTGCATGAAAGATTGGACTGAAGGCAAGAGCTAACGCACTAATATTATCACACCAAGCAACTGGAGCAGAATCAAGAGAGACCTTGAGCTCACATAAAACCATACGCAACCAATAAACCTTAGCCGTAACAAGGGCTAAACACCGGTATTCGGCCTCAGTACTTTATTTAGAAACCACAGGTTGCTTCTTAGCTGACCAAGAGATGAGATTGGGTCCAACATAAACACCATAACCACATGTTGATCATTTATCGTTAGGATCACCGGCCCAATCCGAGTCACAATAAGCATTAATAGCAAAGAAACCAGTATCGTAGAAAAGGCCAAAGTCAAGTGTATTCTTCAAATACCGTAGCATACATTTGGCTGCTGTCCAATGAGTCGAGGTTGGAGCTTCCATATGCTGGCAGAGTTGATTTATTGAGTATGCGATGTCGAGACGTGTGAGAGTAACATACTGCAAAACACCCACCGTTTATCGATATTCAGAAGGATCCAGAAGAAGTTTTCCATCAAATTTGGACAATTTGGAACCCGAGACACAGGGAGCATGAAACGGTCGAATACCAAGAAATTTCACACGGTCCAAAAGATCAATAATATACCGTGTTTGCTGAAGATATAAGTCGGAAGAATTGCATGTAGCTTCAATACCCAGGAAATATGACACCTGGCCGAGGTCCTTCATAGCAAACTCAAGTTGCAATTTAGAAATAAGAGAGGTAATGAAGTCCCGATCATTTGAGGTGAAAAGAATGTCATCTACATATATTAATAAAAATACATGGACTGTCGCAAGATGATTAGTAAATAATGAAGGATCAACCTGTGAACTTTGAAAATCAAGCGCCAAAAGAGCAATGGAAAGTCGATTAAACCAAGCCCGAGGGGCTTGTTTCAACCCATAGAGAGATTTATGAAGCTTACAAACATACCGAGGGTGAACCAGATCCTCAAAGCCTTTTGGTTGTGTCATATAGACCTCCTCTTCTAAAATACCATGGAGAAAGGTGTTAGAAACATCAAGTTACCGAATGTCCCAGTTGAAAAAAAGGGCAAGAGCAAGAACCATACAAACAGTAGAGGTTTAATGACCAGGCTGAACGTGTTATGAAAATCAATACCACTTCTCTGGAGATAGCCAACAGCGACTAGCCTGGCCTTGTGACATTCAATACTGCCGTCAGGACATTGTTTGAGCTTAAAGACCCATTTGCAAGGCACCACATTTTTACCAGGAGGACGTGCACATAATAACCATGTTTCATTCTTTAATAATGCTTGAAATTCACTGTCCATTGGTGCATGCCATTCGGGTATAGATGTCGCTTGAGCATAGGAACGAGGTTCAGAGATAACTATACCTACATGTAACGCTTGAAGAGGGTGACGAGTAGAATACATCTTAAAATCGGGAAAGATACGGGGCTTAAGATTACCAGTTTGGGATCTAGTAAGCATACGGGAGGGAGGCACAAGAGTAGACGAGACACTATCTTGGAGGTCAAGAGGTGCACTGTCTTGGTGAGTAGAGAGATGACTAATAGAAGGTATAGTGGAAGAGGGAAAGGGAACAGAGGTCTCTGGTTGGCCAGAATGTAGAGCTAGGACAGAGGAGTGGAGATGGGTAGCGGGTGAAACAAGGGCACTGTGAGGAATATTTGGTGAAGAAGACATTGGGGTATTAGAAGAAACAGAGGAAAAAGGATAAAGAAGTGAGGGAGGAGCAAAAAACAAACCTGGAGAGTTACCTGAGGAGCATACGTAACTGGTAGGATCGGTGACGATGGATTGTACATGAGCAAAAAATTTCCTTTCATCAAAGATCACGTTCTGAGATATATAGACATGCCTGGAGGAATGATCAAAGCACTGAAAGCCTTTGTGATTAGAACAATAATCAATGAAAATACAAAGAGTGCTACAATATTACAATTTATCATTAGTGTAAGGTCGAAGACATGGAAAACATTGACTGCCAAATGCTCGAAATTATGTGAAGTCGGAAGGAAGGTGAAAAAGATGTTCATAAGGTGATAAATAATCAAGAACCTTGGTAGGTAAATGTTGGACGATTATTTACTTAAATAAATATGCAGATAATAGTACTTTTTTTACTTGCAAGTGCACAAGGTCAATAGTAGAATAGTGTGCAAGTGTGAGATCATTTCCACAGGGATTGGTGAATTTCGATTTAGAATTAATTTCACAAAGTAAAAATAGATGGAAATAAATGTTGAGTCTAGATTAATAATAATGATAAAGGCGTAGGGACTTGGTATCCACCACTAATCATGCTACCACAATAAAACAATATGCCAATGCTCTACTCATGCTATGAATACCTGCTGGTTGTAAACCTAAGGGCTTGATCCACTCCTTAGGCTATTGATTTCCCTAAGCAATGAGTTAGGCATGGTGTATACTCTAACTCTTTTCTCTCTTAAGGGATTTAATATGGTGTATACTGAGTTGTTCCTTAAGAGAGCATAGGATCTATGAAAATCGACAACCACACAAGACCTAGGGCTTGGTCCACTCCCGGTTTCCCATGTTGATTAACCCAAGAATCTGGATAAGATATCTTTTGTTACTACTATTGAACCCAGGAATCGGTCATCCAAATTTATTCAACTAACTAATCCATACCACATGCATACGTTGATTAGACACACACATATGAGGAATTTAAATAAAAACATATATTAATCAAATCAAGAATCACAACATAAATATTGCAAAGGCACCAATACTGAATTAGTGGTTAAACATAATTAGGGCTTCAACCAAGCCCTACTAAAAGTTTAGTTTCATATAATAAAATAAAAGAAAGAAGAAATACGAGAGAGCTCCATTGAAGAGTCGTCAATTCTTTGTAGAATCCCCTCTGGCCTCCGGTCTCCCAACCTAAAACTAAAACTAAAAATAAAAAGGAGATAAGCTCCTAAAAAATGAGATACTGTTTTTGTGTTTTACAGGGCTATTTATAGGGTTGTAAAGGTGCCTTGAAACCCTAATTTCCAAAATATGTCCGGAAGAAATCTTTTCAAAATTGGCTTTACCGCCTCTTTGTGCGTGTGCGCTCGATCGCATGCTTCTGCACTCGAGCGCATGGGTGCGCTCGAGCCTTCTATATGTGCACACGATTGCTTGTGTGCTTGATCGCAGCCATGTTGCGCTCGATTGCACTAGCTCTTTCCAGATCTTCAGTTTTCTTCCTTTAAAGCTTCAAAATGCTTTCTTTTCTTCACAAGCCTATAAAAAACACAGAAAACACAAAAAGAAAGTAAAATAGAATAAAATAGTAAACAAGGAGCTTAACAAATATAAATTAAGGGGCTTAAATATGAATATTTAAACTCCTATCACACCCCCAAACTTACATATTGCTAGTCCCTTAGCAATACAAAACGAAAGACTATGTTAAAACAAAATCAAAGATAAATTCATATTCATGATATTCAAAAATTTGGGTTGCACATAAAACCATGATAACCGTCCATGAGTAAGCTTATAATAAAAACACATTTTTGTTTTGAAAAATGATTATCAAAAGCTCATGTTACTTACCTAAGGCTGGCCTAAGGCATCGCAAGTTTGATTCGTGTGTGATGACTTAGCACATATAGGATGGGGTTTCTACATAATTTTAGTGTATAGTGTTTCAGTGCCCAAACCTTTATCGAATTTTTTATCAAAGAGAACAAAATGGCATAATACTTGCTTCTTCTATCTTTTTCTTTTATCATACTATCTCTGTCATGTTGAGTTCCATCGAGCTTTCTATTTGACCCTTGTAACGAGTATTTAGCCAATGACTCCCAAACCAGATGGTTTTAGGGCATTAGGTGTAAAGACACCCCTAAGGACTTACTAACTTGAATCAAAAAGGCTACGGAACAAACAGGTTTTAATGCTTTTAAATGAAATTCCCACCTTTTGACATGAACACTCAATGCTTACTGAGGCAAGAGGCCCAGTTACTCAGTGAAAATTGTTATTATGATCATTGAAGGCTTACTTCCCACCTTTTGACGTGAACACTCAATGCTTACTGAGGCAAAAGGCTCAGTTACTCAATGGAAAGTTTTTAATGATCATTAGAAGCTTTTTAATCACTTTTTTGCATGATGAACATTTTTCTTTATTTTTTTTATGCCAAAATGTTCTTTTCAACAAGTCCTCCGATTACAGTTAGGTTATGGAACATATATAAAATAATTATGTGTCATACCCCACACAAATGCGTGCTAAATGTGCTTGTGCAAATTTGGATCAAACTTGTGAATTCTTTGGTGCCTTGAGATAGGTAACTTAACTTTGTAAAATTCCTATTACAAGACTATGTGTTCTAGCTTTTAAGCTTACTAATGAAGTGCTATCAAATTTTTGAATCAACCAAAATTTTTGTTCCAAATGAACATGCATTTATCTTTTCTAAAAAAAAAAAAAAACCAGGACTTAGTGTGTGCATGTGTTTCAAGTGTGTGTGTAATAGTATTTAGTATCTCTCATTACCCCCAAACTTAAAATACATATTGTCCCCAATGTGTGTGTGGCATGGAAAGATCTTACCTGGGAGATGGAGAACTAGGTTGTTTACTTGCTTGTATACGCCCCCAAACTTGAACTGGATGCACACACTTGTCCCTAAAAAGAAAAACTAATGTAACATAGGAAAACAAAAAACATTAAAAATAAATAAATAACAATAAATATGAAAAACAATAAAAACAAAAGAATAAGCTATGGGGTGCCTCCCATGAGCACTAAGTTTAACGTCTTCAGCCGGACCAAGCCTTATTCTTCCCCAAAACTAAAATTGGCACTAACTAGCATAGGTAGTTTCTTATTCTCTCCCATATAATCACAAGTTAAGTGCTCTGGCAACTGCTTGAATTTCAAGTATGGTACCTGGACAATAGAAAGGAAAAAAGTAGTATTAGTAGGCACATGAGGTTCAAATGGATCGGTGTACTTACTTGGATGCTTTGGATATACCTCTAGAAGGTGCACAGTTTTGATGATGTCATCGGTAACATCTTTAAATATGGGCTCGATTTATGATCTTGTGACACTATAGGTAGGAGCAGTTTCTAATGGATCAACGTGATAGGCTGGAAATTCTCCTTGTTTTCTTTCACTTAGCTCTTTAGCAATTTTCCCCACTTGCACTTCGAGTCTTTGAATAGCTTGCTCATGCTTTGTAATTATTTCCCTTTGCTCAGTCTGAAATTGTCTTGCCTCAGCCATAACTTGCTCTTGTGAAGTCATCAGCTGTTGTTGTTGAGTTACCAATTGCCTCAAAAGATTCTCTAAGTCACTTTGCTCTGATTCTGGAATTGATTGGGTTGCTGGTTGGGAATTCCTTTGCTGCCCTTGAAAGTTCAAAGCATTTTGATTGTTGCTCCATGAGAAGTTGGGGTGGTTTCTCCATCCAAAATTATAGGTATGTGTATAAGTACTGTTTGGTCTCACATAGTTCGCTCGCTTGGAATCTGTAGATAAATATGAATAGCAAGTCTCAGTAGTGTGATCAAATTGAGAACATAAAGCACATACCTTGAATTGTGTGGCTCATGGATTAGGTGGGTTTTTCCATGTAGTCATGGCGTTTACAAGCATATCTATCTTCCTCTCCATAGCAACATATATGGCTTCCGTCATTGGTGCTTCTTCCTCGAATGAATTAGTTTAAAAAATTCAGTACAGTAGTTTCAGTACTGCTGCATCGAGTACTCTCTAGAGCTTTTGCGCTCGAGCGCACCAAGAACAACACTTGATAGTTAGAAAGAGAGGACCTAGAATGATGAAATGATATTCTTCCCAAGGTAAGTACATATATTGATAAACCCTTAACTTGGAATAGGTTTAAAGAGGTTTTCTTTGATAAATACTTTCCTTAGACCTTTAGAGCCCAACAAAATAGAGATTTATTTATTTGGGATAAGTATGTTGACTGTGGCTCAGTATGATAGGAGATTTATGGTTTTGTCGAGGTTTGAAACGAAAATGGTATACCTAAAGGAGAATAAGTGTTAGAAGTTCATAGATGAATTATGTTTTAAGGTTTGATCAATACTATTGTACATGAGGCATATGAGTTATGTCAGATTGGTGGATATACCATTTCAGATTGAGAGAAATGTGATAGAGTTTAAAATAAATAAATAAATAAAACAGTTAAAGAGGCTTAAACCTAAAGGTTATAGAGATAGTGGTAGTATGAGTGTATAGGGTGAAAGACCACCCTAAATGAGGCGTTCCTTGTCATAGGGAACTGAAGTACAGAGTCAGAGGAAAGCAAGATCTATTCTTTCTATAGCTCAGAATACTATTGGTGGGACTCTTAGATTTGGGAGACAGGTTATGGTAACTGAGAGTCGTGGTAGAGGAAGTAAGTATACCACCAAGGGGAAATGGTAATCTGATGTATGATTGAGAGACAGAAGCTTATCATAGATATATTCAGATAAGATATTTACCCCATAATTATCAAAATTTGAGGTGCTTTATATAGAGGAGTTGGACATAGCAATGTTAATTGATCTTAGTGCAACCCATTCTGTTGCATCTAGTATTTATATCAAGTCTATTGAAGTATGTATTAGCCATTTAATACAAAAATATTTTGTTAGAATTTTCACTAAAAATGGAGTGATGATCATAAATGTTTTCAAGGGCTGTGTGATTCATATCAATGATAAAAAATCTTAAGCTGATTTATCTTTAAATATAATATAGTTTTTAGAATGAATTAGTTGTTGACGTATTACGCTTAGGTTGATTGTTCCAGTAAGAAGGTACTGTTCAAGATATAGATGTGAGATATTTTCTATCTCATTTTACTCTAACCACTAGGAGATGGTTGAAGAATGATTATGAGAAGTAATTGGCATATGTAATGGATTCTAAAAAGGAAAATAGGAAGTTAAAATAAATCTTAATGGTGAAAGATTATTCTAAGGTAATTCCTGATGAGTTGCTTAGGTTACCTCCAAGTAGGGAGATTAAATTTTCTATTGGTATGATACCAGGAATATCACAAATATTTAATAGCACCCTAAAGAGTGGCAACCACTGGGTTAAGAAAGTTGAAAGTTCAAGAGTTGTTAGATAAGCAATTTATTCAAATTAAAGTGCTGCTAAGGAAGCCCATGTGTTGTTCGTGAAAGAGAAAGATGGAATGATAGGAGTATGTATAGACTACAGATAATTGGAATAAGAAAAAATATGTTTTACCCAGGATAAATGAATTGTTTGAGCAGTTGCAAGGAGTGAGAGTGTTTTCTAAGATAAATCTGAGATCAGGTTATCACCAATAGAAGATAAAGAAGGGAGATGTGCTTAAGACTGTTTTTAGGATATGTTATAGTTATAAGTTTCTTGCGATGACATTTGGATTGAATAATATTCTAGAAACATTCATGGACTGGATGAATAAAATATTTGAACCATTTCTTGATAATCTTGTGGTTGTGTTCATCGATATCATTTTGGTGTATTTTAAGACTAAGAAAGAGCAGGTAAAACATTTAGAAATTATGTTGGAGATTTTGAGGAGAAAGAGATTGTATGATATAAGTTCTCTAAGTGTGAATGTTGGTTGAATGAAATAACTTTCTTGGAACATGTAATATCCGAAAATGGCATAACAATTGATCCACAAAAGGTAGAGATAATGTTAAGTTGGGAGAAACCAACTAATATAACTGAGAATAGAATCTTCTTGGGGTTAGTAGGTTATTATAGAAGATTCTTTCAGAAATTTTATGTAATACTATTGAATAGACTGATCAGGAAAGTATGAGAAGAAAAAAAATTTTTCCAATTACTAAAGGAGAAATTAACTATAGCTCCAGCATTGGTGTTCCCTTCTGGTGATGAAGGATTTATGGTGTATAGTGATATGTCACATCAATGATTAGAATATGTGTAACATAAGAAAGTTGTGGCTCATACTGCTAGGTAATTTAAGGTTCATACTAGAAATTAACGTTGCTCATGACATAGAGTTGGTTGTTATAGTGTTTACTTTAAAGATTGAGACATCATCTGTATGGAGCCACTTGTGAGATATTTATGGGTTATAAGAGTTTGACATACTCATCTGCCTAGAGAGAGTTGAATTTCAAGCAAAGATGATGGATGAAGTTGATTAATAACTATGATTGTACAATTCACTATCATCTAGAAAATGCTAAAGTGATAGATGATGCATTGAGTAGAAAGTCAACAAGAAGACTAACTGCTATTGGGAATCCTGATGTAAAATTGATTATAGATTTAAAAGAGGTAAGAATGAAGTTAAATATCATTGATAGAGGATCATGGTTAATAAATATAGTTGTACAGTCATCCATAATAAAATACTTTAGAGATGCAAAGTAGATATGAAGAGATAGAAAAATTAAGCATTGAGTGATTATAAGAAAGTATTTTGAGTTCAAAAATTTGAAATAAGGGTAATTTGGTATTGGAACATGGATTTGTGTTCCCAATAATGCGGAGTGGAGGAAGAAGATATTGTGAAAGGTACATGATGATGTAGATTCGATGCAAACAAGTAATAATAAGAGTTATAAAGGATTGAGACATTGTATGGTAAGAGGTATAGAACTACTATATGTTGGGAAGGAATGGAAGAGAGAAATATATTTGGTTCATAAATTATTTTTGTTAACAACTAAGATGATCAAATTGGTTAGAGAGAACCGTAAAGCAGTACAGTGTAGACCGAATAGCTATGCTGATACTAAGAGAAGGTCTATTGAGTTTCAAGTAGGTGATTGAGTGTATTGAAAAATATCTCAATGAAAATGTATATTGAGATTTAAACAGGAAAAGAAAGTTGAATCCGAGGTATGTGGGACCCTATAAGGCTGTTGAGAAAGTTGGGCTAGTTGTGAATAGCTTGGATTGGCCTATAGAGTTGAAGCAGTGGCATAACATATTTTATGTTTCACTTTTAAGAAAGTGTTTACATGATTGAGTATTATAATACTTCGAGCTAAGCTATAGAAATTCAGAAAGACTTGGTTTATATACAAGTACCAGTGAGAATTTTAGACAGAAAATGACAAGTCTTGGGAAAAAAAAATTCATTAGTTAGGTTATGTGACGGAATAAGGATGTTAAAGAGATTATGTGAAAGTGTGAGAAAATTAAGAAAAAAAAAATATTGTACATAATTGTTTATGGAGTTAGATAAGGAAATTTTGGGGACGAAATTTTTGTAAGGTGGGTAGAATTGTAATACCCGTAATCGTAAAGTAAGGGTAAAGAAGTAATTTAAAAAATAGGACAAAGAGTTAAAATAAAATATAGATATTTTAAGTGCGAAAGTCCAATTGGAATAAAGCAATTCTAAAAAAAAATTCCAGGACGTGGGTGTCATTAAAGAAAAAAAAGAGCTTTTAAAAAAAAGGTTTGGACATCCAAGATGTCTAGAAGAAGGAAAAGAAAAAAAAATAATTAAAAAAAGTCAAACAAAAAAAAATGGAGGGGGGCTAAAAAATCGTGGCAGTAGGTGGATAAAGGAATGCAAAGAAAAGGCATTTGAATGCCTTACATTTGGCCTTTGCGTGGCAATTGGAGAATTGGGGGAGGGGGGGGGGGAGACTGCTAAGGGTGCAACAAATTGAAGCTACTAAAGGAGCAAACATGTATATATATATATATATATATATGAAAATAATATATATATATATATATATATATATATATATATATATATATGAAAATAAATTATTAGTTTATGTTGTGGTGATAGATAAATATTTGGTTGATATTTATGATATAAATTTTGGAGATATAAAAAATTATTAGGAGAGAAATAATATTTTTGGAGATAATAAGTTGATTTAATAATAAACGATAAGTGAAATTTTTGATGAGTTATATTGATATTTTGATACGAATTTTGAGGAGATGAATTTTTGTGGATCTTGACAAGCTTTAATAGATAGTTTGAGGTGATTTTGGAATAAGAGGGATTTAGTGGAATTTTATATAATTTGATAAAAAAAATCAGGATGATTTGATATAATTTAGGATGAAATTTAGTGGATCTTGGCAAGCTTTAATGGATGATTGATGTGATTTAGGATGAGAAGAACTTAGTGGAATTTGTGTTATATAAATTTGAGGATAATGAGGATAGTCAATTTAAGTGTGTTGAATTTATGTTGTTTTTATATGACTATTCAGATGCATATTTATATCATTGTTCATATGCATATGCATTAAATGAAAACAAAAGAACTGGGAATGCAGCCGGTCTAATTGAAAAACAGTTACAGCCAGTATGTGCTGGAAATAAAAAGGATATCGTGCCAGCCGGCATGTTGAAATGCTGATATGTGATGTGTTATTGTGAATTTAATCATAGATGAATAAGTCTCACAGAAAGAGATAGTTATGGCGATAAGATGATTTAAAAGCTGAGGTGTGATGTGTTATTTTTATGGTGATAAGAACTATCTAAATGATAGACTTTATGATATGACCCTCATTGCAAGATAATTATGAGATAATTGATAGTCTTGAGGTGAATAAATAAATAGAGGAAGAGATTGATAGAGAATGGATATTTTGACAGGTGTAGTGATAGTAGAGTGCTAGTATCAAGTGCATGAGATATAAATTGATTTAAATATTAAAAGACTGTTTATACAAATGAATATTTTTAGTACATTTAATTCACTGAGCTTGTGAAGCTCACTTCTCATTGTACAATGATTTCAGGTACCAGACAAGACAAATAGTCTGGTGGGTTGAAAGTCAGACGAAATTATTTTCTGAATGTCACGTACGTGTCAACATCCTCAGACTAATGGGAAAAGAAAATAAAAATTTATTTGTAAATATTCATGCATTTTACGTTGTATAGAATATTTAACAATTATATTGATGTAAAATTTCTTTTGATGTTATTTACATTTTTATTGTTGCATATATGTGTCATGCTAAGATTTTAAAAGGTGATGACACCGTTTCGGGGGTGGTCAACTCGGGATGGGTTGTTACATTAACTACATGGAATATCAGACAATTTTTTTAAGTTCTTGATAGAAATTTAATGATAGTAACAAAATTGAAACGATTTTGGAACCACAAGATAGACACTAATTCAATTGAAACTTTAAGAATGAAATTGAATAAATGATCAAACCTCAAGAACAAAAAATGATATTTAATAAAAAAATAATGGAAACTATATATTGTAATTAATACCATAGATGCCCTTAGAATTTCCACATATTAACATAAAAAAAAAAAAAAAACAAGCGAACTACATGCTCTATGCTCATTACTCATTAGCTAGCAAATACAAACACTAGAAATCAACCATACATAGCTCACTAGTAACTAATCCATGCGATGCATTGACACTAACCTGATCACGATCACTACAAGATAATTGGCATCTCCCGTCACTTTATTTCTGGCGCTTCATACACACGCCGCCATGTGTCTTCTGCCGCGCTTCATTTTCGGCACTTCAATGAAGCACCGCAATATTCGAAGAAAGAAGACAACATTTATCTGCGCTTAGAAGCGCTATAATGGGCAAAACCCATTTTATATTTGGGCGCTTATATGTGCCGAAATATGCTAAAAACCCATTTCATATTGTAACATTTCGAAGCACTGCAATGTTCAAAGAAGGAAGACAACATTTATCATCGTTTTTAAACACTGTAATATGCAAAACCCATTTTATATTATGGCGCTTATAAGTGCCAAAATATGATAGAAACCCATTTCTTATTGCGGTGCTTATAAGCACCGAAATAAGAGATTGAATAGGTCACATAGCGACGCTTATAAGAGCCACTAAGTTAGCGGTGCTTTTAAATGCCGATATAAGACTTAAAAAGCTCGAGTGTCTTGTGCACTTTGATAAATTTTCAGAGGCTCTTAGGTGCGCAAGACTCCAGAAGCTTCTGCTCGAGCATGTATTCTTCATCAGCAACCAGGTTTGGTTCTTCGTCTCTAATCTCTCTTTTGATCTACAGTAGTCTTCTAGGATTTTCAGTGTCTTTGGCAGTAAATTTGACCTAGATTTTTCTTCGTCAGTGGTGGAGGCAGAGAAGCGGCGACGGTGAAGAGGTGGAAGCAAAAAGAAATGAGAATTTGGGTGTAATTTTTCTGTAGACTCCATTTACGATAGCTTTTGGGTGATTATTTGTTTTTGTTCTCTCTTTTTAGTAAATGGGTGCAATTTTTCTGCAAAATCCCTAGAGCTTTTCTTATTGAACATGTTTGCAAAAGTATTAGAGGACAATCTGATTCCTCTAATTATGACCAAGATATCAGTGATTCTCCACAATTGTAGCAGTTTATTTTCCTTGTATATTTGTTTCCATATTTGTAATTGTACAGCTACTATGTATCTTCTATCTATAAATGAATATCTTCTCACAGCTTGTTTGCTTGAGGCATTTCTTTTACATGGTATCAGAGCCAATAGGTCAACCCTTTGCTGGTTTCTTTTTTCCATGGCCGAATCCAACATTTCTTTGCTTCCTCTCAATACAATGATTCACATGGTGACCATCAAACTCACTCCCACAAATTATCTCTTGTGGCATCGCCAGTTTGTTCCCCTACTTGAAAGTCAAGATCTTATGGGCTATCTGGATGGGTCTTTGTCTGCACCTGTTGCTCAAGCACGTGCTAGAAATGATCTTGTTCCTAATCCGGCCTACAAGACATGGCACACGCAGGATCGCATTTTACTCAGCCTTCTGTATGCCTGTCTCACTGAGGAATGTATGGCTGAAGTTGTTAATTGCACTACAGCTCGTGATGCTTGGCTAGCCCTTGAAGTTTCATTTTCTCATAGTTCAAAGACTAGAGAACTCCAACTAAAAGATGAACTCCAACTAATGCTATGTGGCTCTCATGGTGTTGCTGAATATGCACGCCCTTTTCGATCATTATGTGATCAGCTTAGTGCTATTGGAAAACCAGTTAATGACACAGATAAGGTACATTGGTTTCTATGTGGCCTTGGTTATGATTTTAAAATGTTTTCAACCTCCATGTTGTCACAATTGCCGCTGCCCTCTTTTGCCAATCTGGTTCCGAAAGCTCTCAGTCATGAGCTTTTTTCTCGGTCAATCCTGGGGGATTCTTCTTCTCAGTTGGCTATGGTTGTTCATTGTGGTACTTTCTTTGGTCGTTTCAAACCAGCCTCTCCCTCACCATCATCAAGACAATCTGCTAAGACCTCTGCAACCACTTGCCAATGATGTGGCAAAGAATCGCACACTGCCAAGAAATGTCATAAACTTGGCAAACTATTGAAGAAAGCTAAGGCTAGAGGTTTGATTGAAGCATTTGCTGCCACCTCCCTTGATGATTCTCAAGATACTGAGTGGTACACAAACACGGGAGCAACTTCTCACATGACTAATGATGTTACTGCTCTTGGTAAATCTTTCCCTTAAAAATGTCCAATGTTCTTCTTGTTCCTCACATTACTAAAAACTTATCGTCCATTAGTAAGTTAACTTGTGAGAAAAAAAATTTAGTTACATTTTCTTCTTCTGGTTTTACCATACAGGATCTAGCAACAAGAACGGTGGTGGGAGTAGGGTGCTATGAAAAAGGGCTCTATATTCTTGATCGTGGCTATGCAAGTTTTTTGTCCAATCTTTCCCAATGTAATTCTCGTGCATCTTTTGTCATTTGGCATGCACGATTAGGACACCCTTCTTTTCGCATTGTTTCCTCTTTGAATAAGCATAGCGTAATCACATTTTCTGATAAAGGCAATTTTGATTCAAAACTGTGTTTTGGTTGTCAATTAGGAAAAAGTCACCGCTTTCCTTTTCCAAATTTGAATAAACGTTGTCTTTTTTATTTGAACGGATTCACTGCGATTTATGGGGTCACTTGCCAAATCCCTCTCCATCCGGTTATCGATACTATTGTGTCTTGATAGATGATATCTCTCGCTTTAATTGGTTCTTCCCTTTAAAGCTTAAATCAAATTTTTTTGACATTTTTGTCCAATTTCACTAGTACGTCATTAATCAATTTGACTATAAAATCAAATCTTTTCAATGTGATGGAGGAACAGAATTCACCAACCACTGTTTTACTTATTTTCTTCGTAAGTGTGGTATTGTGCAACGCATAGCTTGTCCTTATACCCCTAATCAGAATGGTATTGCGAAGAGAAAACATCGCCACATCACAGAAACCGGTCTCACTATAATGTTTCTTTTGCATGTACCTCTTCATCTTTGGGTTGAGTCCTTCTCCACGGCATGGTATCTCATCAACCGACTCCTATCACCCGTTCTTGATGGCAAGACTCCTCATGAAATTCTAGATGGTAAAATTCCTTCTTATTCTTTGCTTCATACATTTGGTTGTCTTTGTTTTCCCTTTCTACGTGATTATATGCCCAATAAATTATCACCTCGCTTTATTCCTTGTGTTTTTATTGGTTATAGTCCTCTTTATAAGGGTTTTCGTTGCTTGGATAAGAAAACTAACTGGGTCTATGTGTCTCACTATGTTCAATTTTTTTAGAATTATTTTCCTTATGCTACCTCCACTATTCCTTCTTCGGCTAGCACTGATTATGCCACTTTTACTGACACTTGTGACAGTTTTCTTCCTAGTGATAGTTCATTCCCCATAGGTGTGACTCCTGTTTCTAGTTCGGCCTCCACTCCTTGTGTTCCTTATGCTGACTCAAGTCCCATTCTCATGCCTTCTATCACACTCTCTCAGCCTTCTTCGCCTGAACTAGCTTTGGACGTCCCTCCACCTGTCTCTTCTTCCGCTGTTCGACCGTCTACCTCTACTCAGCCCATGATCACCTGTGCTTGGGATGGTATTGTTAGGCCTCACATTATTCATTCGTTATGTGCTTTCACTGCTCCTCCGTCGTTTCAGGTACATCTTGCGGTTAAAGAGCCTTGTGGTTTTAAGTTAGCTGTCAAGCATCTAGCATGGCTTTTAGCAATGGATGATGAAATTTCCGCTCTCAAGCACAATAACACATGCTGATTAGTTCCTCATCCAGCTGATCATAATGTTGTAGGTTGTAGATGGATTTTTAATACTAAGCTTCATACCGACGGATCCATTGAGCGTCACAAAGCTCTCTAGTGGCGCAAGGTTTTTCTCAAAAGCATAGCATTGATTTTGAAGAAATTTTTAGTCCTGTTGTTCGACCTGCTTCTATTCACATTATTTTGTCCCTTGCTGCTATGAATAATTGGCCTTTACGTAAACTTGACGTAAAAAATGCCTTCCTTCATGGGTTTCTCTCCAATGAAGCCTATATGGAGCAACCCCCAGGCTACATTGATCCACAATTCCCAACTCATGTATGTCACTTACAACATGCTCTTTATGGCCTTAAATAGGCTCTTCGAGCATGGTTTCAACATTTCAGCCAATTTTTGCTTGGTATTGGGTTTATTGCTAGTCGTATTGATTCCTCTCTCTTTGTCTATCATAGTCCTCATGGTGTTATTTATCTTCTCCTATATGTCGATGATATGGTAATAACGGGAATCAGTTCTTTTATGCTGCGTTCTCTCATTGATCGGCTGGCTAAAGAATTTTCCATGAAGGATTTCGGTGATCTACACTATTTTTTGGGGATTGAAGTTGTTAGAAATGACAAGGGCCTTTTTCTCAGCCAAGCTAAATACGCATTTAATCTGTTGACTCGAGTAGAAATGGTGGATTGCAAGCCTATCTCAACTCCTTTTTTGGTGGGATCTCTTCTAACCGATTCTGGTACTTCCTATTCAGATGCTACATAGTTTCGTTCTCTAGCTAGTGCATTACAATATTTGACTCTTACGCAGCCGAATTTATCCTATAGTGTTAACTCTATATGTCAATATATGCATCTCCCACCGTTGATCATTTTAGAGCCTTGAAGCATACTTTACGCTATGTCAAAGTAACCTACCATTATGGCCTGTAACTCTCACGGGATTCCTCTCAGACTTTGCTCGGCTATTCTAATGCTGATTGGACCTGCTGTCCCATCACTCAGCATTCAACAACTGGATTTGCTGTTTATCTTGGCCATAACTTAATTTCATGGTGCTATAAAAAAGCAAACTACTATTGCACGCTCTAGTGCTAAGGCTGAGTATCATGCTCTTGCCTCTGTTGCTACGGAACTCTCATAGACACTTCAACTTCTTCGAGAACTCCAGATCACCCTCCCCTCTCTTCTGAGACTCTTATGCGACAATAATAGTGCCATATTCATTGTTTCCAACCTGGTCACCAAATCTCGCTCCAAACATATTGATATTGACTATAATTTTGTTCGGGAACTTGTTGCTCGAAGGTTCATTAGTCTCGGCTTTGTCCCCTCACACCTACAGTTGGCCGATGTTTTCACAAAAATGGTGGCCAAATTGTAGTTTTTATTGAATCGTGGCAAGTTGTGCATTTATCCTCTTTCTACCATGCCAACTTTAAGGGGGAATATTAGAGGACAATCTGATTCCTTTGATTATGACCAAGATATCAGTGATTCTCCACAATTGTAGTAGTTTATTTTCCTATTCTCCACAATTGTAGCAGTTTATTTTCCTTGTATATTTGTTTCCATATTTGTAATTGTACAACTACCATGTATCTTCTGTCTATAAATGAATATCTTCTCACAGCTTATTTGTTTAAGGCATTTCCTTTACAAAAAGGTTATTGAGAAGGATAATTTAATTGTGTGTAAGCGGCGTATATTCCTAATATTCACTTGATTTAGTTCATACCAGGCTACAAATTAGATTTAGTTAGCAACATTCTCAAACCATTTTATGGTCATAGTTGTAGCTATTATGTATCTTTGATGACCCAAGACTTTAGAATTTCATACAGCATTTGTTTGCAATCGGGATACAACATTGTGTCATAATAATTTTTAAGTGCTCATGATCCAATGCATTTCATGTTCTTGATTTAGGTTTAATCAAATATCTAAGTCTGATATTATTATAAATCTGTGGCTTGTCAAGTAGGGAAGTTAGGAACTAGTAGGAATCCAATTTATAGGGTCGAGATATTTGGTGGGTTAGTAAAATTGTATGCCATTGGGTTTTTATTCGAAAGGCTTGGTTCTGTTCAGTTTTAATTGTTGCTTTGTGCTTAGAAACACAGATACAATCTTACGTTATCATCTTAGTCAGTCTTTCCCTGTTGTAATTGTATGTGAATTGCGAATTTTTCAGGTGCAATGGATACGAAACATACTCTTTTTTTAATAAGTAATGGATACGAAACAGACTTAGGCCTATACTAAAGTGTGTCTATATTGTCATTAATCTTTATTAATAACTTTTAGTGTTATGTTTTATTTACAATTATGCTTTCCTAGGTTTTATGAATACATCATTGAGTAGTTATTCTTAAGGTATACATATAATTAGTAGTTGCTAGGAGCAATAGTTTTACTCCACTGAAAACCTTGGTACAAAATTGTCTTAGAATCTAATGAAAGAATCATCGATTCAGTAAAAATAGATCTTTTAAATAGAACCTTTCTAATGTTTTTTTTTCCCTTACTTTCTAAATGACAACTTATAACTGCAGATTTGAGGAAAAGTTGAAGTGCAATGTGCATTATTAAACTTAGAATCATTAAAAATGAGTTAGAATTTTTTACTTTTCTTAAATTGTAACTGAAATTATTTGAGAGTTTAAAATCATACCCTTAAATTCAAGTATATAGGATGAATGTTTCAACTATGATGGATGTTTGATCTCAGATTCAACCTAGATAATATTTTACATTATTTGAATCTTAGTTATTTTCTTTTGTTTTGATATGTTTGAATTAAAGGCTTCTAATGCTTTCTAGAGGCTTTAACTCCTGATTCCTCTCCGCTCAATTGATGAAGTTAGGGTTGCTTTATTTTTTTTAGGCTTGGTTGAATCAGGTCATGTTCTACTTTTGTATAGCATCTTATATATGCCTATGATATATGTATAAGTATGAGTGTGTGTTTTTTGCGGTTTAATTGAGCTCAATTGGTATTTTTTTTTATTCTGGTTTATTTCTACGTTCAAGTTGTTTGGTTTTCATTATGTGGGAATTCTAGAAGCTTGCACATGCATATTTCTATTTTCTGATTTTTCATTTAGTTCTTTGGTGTTCAAGATAGAAAAAGTGAGTTTGTATTAGTAGTTGGTTGGTTTTGTTGGATGTGATGGTGGTTAAGATTAATTATACCAGTATATGTCAGCTACCTCTATTTAGTTGTTGGTATTTGTCTAAGGTTTGCACAGGTCCAACCATGGTTCAAAGATAGTTAAAGTCTAAACCAAAGTGTAAGATTAAAGTTCAACAAGTTAGAAGACTGTACACATGTGTGTGCATCAATTTGGAGCAAGGGAAGGCCATGCGCACTTCAATACACAATCACGAAAATGTACGCACAGCTACAGCATCAGTGTGCACCTAGGCACCCTCCACCAGCACCTTGGCTCCCAGAATGATGTCTCCCGAACCCGCACCAGTGCCTAGGCACTCCCCACCGGCACCATGGCGTCCAGAAGGTGTGCAAAGGTGCTCTGCCCAGCGCCATGGCGCCCCCTGTTGAGCGTCTAGGTGCTAGGCATACCAAAGCACACATGGACAGCCTACTTTAGCCTTCTCTTAGGTGCGTGAGTGCAAGGTTAAAATGCACAGTACCACTTAGGATTAATGGAGGGCCAAGATTAAGTGATAAATAAGATCCAAGGGTAGAGATTGACTCACAAGAATGACCAAGAAGTGGGTGGCTATAAAAGGGGTTTCCTAGCCTCATATTTTCAAGACAACTCATATATAAAACAACACAAGTTTGTGACATTCTTTGAGATCAATTGTAATATAAGAGAGAATTGTGTGAGAGACATAAACGCAAGAGGGACTCTTTGTAGTGAGGCTGGTTGTAAAAAAGAGAGAGTACTATAGAGAGAGAGCATTGTAATCTTCTTTCTTCTCTTCTTGGTTTCTTCATGAACTTTAGCTTCTTTAAGGGGATTGTTAAAACTTGTAAGAAACATTTGAGATAGTGCAGAGAGTTTAGAGGAACTCATGGGGACATAGGCACATTGCCGAACCTCGATAACAAATTGCTTGTCTTCTTTCTTTCTTTGATTTTCTGTTCCTGTTTTCGATTCCAATTCTTTCTACAAGTCATTCTAGACTTGGGTGTTTGGAAGATCACCACCTGGGCGTCTTGTCAAGGTGATTTCCAACAGTGGTATCAGAGCTTGGTTAGAGGGTATTAAAGCAAGAACAAGAAGGTGACGGAGCCAAGACTCCAAGAATTAAATATCAACTTCTTGGGTGATTTAAGAATTGTATAAAGATCAAGATCCGGTCGTGTTCTTGAAGGTTGATTCAAGAACGGTGTTAAGATCTATCTTCGATCTGTTTTCTTGAGGTTGAAGAAAGTATTTGTGGGTGGTGCATAAATCTGGGATCTTGTCCGCAAAAGATGGCTTCAAATTTCTGTGTAGAGAAGTTTGATGGAAAGGGAGACTTTGCCATTTGGAAACGGAAGATCAAGGCGGTTCTAATGCAACAGAAAGTGGATTTGGCTATTGGTGAAGATGATGTTTTTTCATCAAGTGTCACAGAGGACCAGCGACCAAGATGAAGAAGATGGCTTACAGCACCATTTTCTTGCACATGTCGGATAGTGTCACAAGGGAGTGCGGAGACTTGGAGGATCCGACTGTCATATGGAAGAAACTAGATGAGTTGTTTCTTACCAAAACTCTTCCTAACAAGATTTATCTTCTTAAAAGAATCTTTGCTTTTAAAATGGATCCTAGTAAAGAGTTGCAAGATAATCTTGATGCCCTTAATAAGCTAGTTCAAGATTTGAATAGTTGTAGCATTATTTTTCCGGATGAACAATTGGCTGTTATTTTGTTAAACTCTCTTCCTGATTGCTTTGATAATTTGATTAATGCTATTGAGTATAGAAGAGATGCTTTAACAAAAGAGATTGTGATCAATGCCATAAAGGCACACGATTTCAAGGCCAAGATGAAGGCACATGATTTCAAGGCCAAGATGAAGGAGACATCAAGCAGAGATGGGCTGTTCGTAAGAGGAAGGCTAGCAACTCGGAATGGCAGTAGCAACCATGAAAACTACCGGAAAAATCAAGAGGTAGAGGGCAGAACCATGGGAAATCTCATTCCAAGACAAGACTTGGAAGAGGAATGAGATGTTTTTACTACAACAATAAGGGCCATTTCAAGAAAGATTGCAAGAAGAGGATATGGGATGAGAGGAGAAGCCATACCAATAATAGAGAGGCTTCGATTGCCAAAGGAGAACAGCAAGATGATGTTCTTATTGTGTGCTCAAATGTGAGCAGGAGGCAAGGCAACGGAAAGTGGATTCTTGATTCTGGGTGCACTTATCACATGTGCCCTCACAAGGAATGGTTCAAGAATTTCAAGGAGATTAATGATGGAAGGGTCTTCTTGGGGAATGACAATTCTTGCCAAGTGAGAGGAATTAGAGACATCCAATTGAGGATATTTGATGGAATCACAAGGTTGCTGCGAAATATGAGGTATCTTCCAGATTTGAAGAGAAATTTGATCTCATTGGAGCAGCTAGATTCCATGGGGTATACATGCAAAGTAGAGGGAGAAAATATCAAGGTGGCCAAGGGATCTTTGGTAGTGATCAAGGCAGCAAGAAACGATGGACTCTGTGAGATGATCGGAGAGACAGAAATCAATGATCAAGCAGCAAGCTTGATGGCTGAGATGGATAAAGCAGCCCTTTGGCACACTCACTTGGGACACATGAGCAAAAACAGCCTGCAAGTGCTTAGCAAGGAAGGTCTACTTGGTGGTAACAAAGTATAAAAACTAGATTTCTGTGAGAGTTGCATTCTTGGGAAGCAACACCAGGTCAGCTTCAACACCGGAGTGCACAAGTCCAAAAGGATTCTTGACTACATTCATTCGGACCTTTGGGGACCAGCTAGGACACCAACACAGGGAGGTAACTTTTACTTTCTGTCTTTAATTGATGATTATTCAAGAAGAGTATGGGTTTATTTGCTTAAGAATAAATTTGATGCCTTGAATAAATTTGTTGTGTGGAAGAAGTTGCTGGAAACTCAAACGGGTAGGGTAGTTAAGGCTTTACAAACCGATAATGGCTTAGAATTTTGCAATAACGATTTTGATAAATTCTGTGAATTAAATACGATTCTTTCTATGTTCATCTACATGAGTTCAACACTTTGATAGGTAAGTTATTATCTATCAGTGTTGATGTGACGGATGACGATAAAGCTATTACGATGCTCTGTTCATTGCCTGATTCGTGGGATAACTTGATAGTTATGATTGATAATGATACGACTGATCTGTCTTTTGAGAATGTCATGGCAGCATTATTATCTGAGGAGATAAAGTGGCAGGGTACAGAAAACTCATCAAATAAGGCCATATCTGTGAGAGAGCAAACCCATGATAAAGACTACAAGTGGTTTGGTGATAAACCCAAGTTCAGGGGAAGATCGAAAAGTAGGGATAAATCTGGGTTGAAGTATTAGAATTGTAGGAAGCCTGGGCATCTAAAGAAGGATTGCAAAAGTATGAGTGTAAACCCTAAAAAGTGAACAGGTGAGAGATCAGCTTCAGGAAATAAGGACCAGTATGATGATGATGCTGGTGACTTAAAAATGGCATCCTGTTTGGCTCAATCAGATCAGAGTGTTTTGATAATTGACACATGATCATCCTTTCACATGAGACCTTACAGGAACTTGTTTTGTGAGTATGAAACATTTGATGGGGGGAAACATTTTATTGGGAGATAACTCTTCAATGAAAATTATTGATCGTGGGAAGGTAAAGTTGAGGGTGAATGATGGGACAATCAGAACACTTCTAAGCGTGATGCATATTCCGGGTCTCAGCAGGAATCAGATGTCAGTCAGCAAGATGGAAGATGGGGGAGTGAATTTCAGCTATGAAAAAAAAATCATGCAAGATAACTCATAGATTGTCAGAGATTTGGGCTTATCGGTGAAAAGAGAATATCTAATTTATCGTCAAAGTATATGGTGAAATGAGTCCCAGACTACTCTATGGGATTCGGTTTCTATGAGCATTGTCTACATGGCAAGCAGAACCATGTGAGTTTTAAGTCTACTGGTGTGAGGGCAAAGGATATTCTGGATTTAATACATAGTAATGTATTTGGGCTAGTTCCGATCCAATCTCTTGAAAAATCAAAGTATTATGTCTCTTTCATTGATGATTTTCAAGGTATACACGGATTTATTTCATTAAGAGTAAAGTTGAAGCATTTGATAAGCTCCGTGACTTTAAAGCATTAGTAGAAAATCCAATAGAAAGAAAGATAAAGGTACCGAGAACAGATAATGGAGGGGAATTTTTCTTAGACAAGTTTAAGCAATTCTATGTGGTAAACAGCATTGCAAGATAGAAAACAACTCCATATACTCCTCAACAGAATGAGATGGCCGAGAGACTCAATCGGTCACTTATGAAGAAATTGAGGAGTATATTATGCAGACTTGGAGTCAGAGTTCTAGGTAGAGGTTGTAGCTATGACTTGTTATCTGAAGAACAGGTCACCTACATCAGCTTTACAGGATTAGACACCATTTGAGGCATTATTCGAGAAGAAGCCGAGTTTGGCTCATGTTAGGGTGTTTGGGTGTGATGCTTATATGCATGTGCCAAAAGAAAAGAGGAACAAACTAGACAGCAAATCAGTGAAGTGCATGTTCATTGGTTATAAGGATGGAGTCAAGGGGTACAAGTTATGGAATCCAAAAAATAAGAGTACAGTTTACAGCAGAGATGTTATGTTCAAAGAAACACAAATGGATGTGGCTGCTATCCAAGATGTACCGGAACAGCCAAAATAGGTTCAGATTGATCTTAGCCCGAGAGATAAAGAGTGGGAGGCTACCCCACAGACTGCCCCGGATACTTCAAATACTGAGTCAGATGGGTCTGAGCAAAATATTCATGTTTTTAATGTAGGGGATGAGGATTCAAATGCTAGCTCGGAGGTTGAGACCACACCTGTGATAAGGAGATCGACATGGGTTAGGAGACCACCCATCAGGTATTCCCCTAGTGCTTGCAGTGCATTATATGCTTTAAATATTACTAGTGATGATCCTAGCTAGGGGTGGCAATTTTGGACACGACACGTGAACCCGACACGACACGACACGAAATAAAGCGTGTTAGTGTTGAGTATAATCGGGTTCGTGTCGTAATCGTGTTGACACGATTATGACACGGAATAATCGTGTCGTGTCGCGGGTTGACCCACCAACCCGAAATGACACGATTATAACACGATTAATGGGTCGCGGGTTGATGGGTCGTGTTGACACGGTTATGACCCATGACCTATTTATGACCCATTTAAAAAAATATCTATTAAATTAAAAAAAATCTTTATATATATATATATATAAAATAAACCCTAATACTAATTTTACAATCCACAGACACAGAAATGGGTTAAGTGTGTCGTGTCGGGTCTAGCACGACCCGTTTATTATGTGGGTTAAACGTGTCGTGTCGTGTTGTGTCGGGTCTAACACGACCCGTTTATTAAACGGGTTAAGTGTGTCGTGTCGTGTTACCCGTTTAATAATCGTGTCGTGTTCGTGTTGGGTTTTCTTGACACGATTAATAATCGTGTCGTGTTCGTGTCGACTTATTAATAATCGTGTCGTATTCGTGTCGACACGAACACGACCCGCCAACCCGAATTGCCACCCCTAATCCTAGCACAGTAAAAGAGGCAAGGACCTTGGAAGATGCAAATCTGTGGGAGAATGCTATGAAAGAGGAGATGCAGGCACTAGAAAAGAATGAAACATGAAGCCTTGTGAAATTGCCTAAAGATAGGAAGGCAATTGGGTGCAAATGGATTTTCAAGAAGAAAACAAATGCATATGGAATTGTAAAAAATTACAAGGCACATCTGGTTGCAAAGGGGTACTCGCAAATAAAGGGAATTGATTTTGGTGAGATATTTTCTCTAGTAGCAAAGTTGACATCTATTAGATGTGTCTTATCTATGGCAATTGCTTATGATCTAGAGGTTAAGCAACTGGATGTGAAGACAGCTTTCCTTCATGGGGACTTAGATGAGGAAATTTACATGAAACAGCTTTAAGGCTTTGTGAGCAAAGGCAAGGAAGAACTGGTTTGTAAATTGAAGAAGTCTTTGTACGGACTAAAGCAGTCACCACGGATATGGTACCAGAAGTTTGATACATATGCCATTCAGTTTGGGTTCACTCGCAGCTATGCTGATCACTGCGTCTACGTGAAAAGGTTAGGGGTTGATTTTTTCATTTTAACCTTATATGTGGATGATATGCTGTTGATTGGAAATAACATGAAGATGATTAGCACTGTGAAGGCATTGTTGGCAAGGCAGTTTGACATGAAAGACCTAGGCAAAAAAACTTTATCTTGGGCACGTAGATAAAGAGAGATTGTGAAAATCGAAAACTATGACTAAGTCAGAAGAAATATATTGAAGAAGTGTTGAAGAAATTCAACTTGTCTGAAAGCAAGCCGATAGGGATTCCGATGCCTTTGGGAACCAAGTTATCTACGGAACAATGTATGAAGAAGCTGAAGATATGGCGCACGTACCTTATGCTAGTGCGGTTAGAAGCTTGATGTATGTCATGGTGTTTATAAGACCAGACATTTCCCAAGCAGTGGGAGTATTAAGTAGATATATGTCTAATCTTGGGAAAAAGCATTGGACTGCAATCAAGAGAGGTCTTAGATATCTTCGTGGCACATTAGAGTTTTCATTATGTTATGGAAGTATGGGAGGTAAGAAAAATCTTGATATTGTAGGACCAGTTGATGCTGACTGGGGAGGCGACATTGATAGCAGGAGGTCTACAAGTGGGTATGTGTTCAATCTATTTGGTGGAGCAGTGAGTTGGATGAGAAAAAGGCAAAGTGTTGTTGCCCTTTCATCTACCGAAGCATAGTAAATGGCAATAACTCATGTTGGAAAGGAAGTGGTTTAGCTTCAAAGGTTGTGTGCTGAGCTTGGGTTTAAACAAGAAGCAGTGAAGGTCAAATATGACAATCAAGGTGCTATCTTCTTAGTAAAGAATCATGCATTTCATTCACCGATGAAGCACATTGATATCCAATATCACTTCATCAGGGAAAAGATCGAAGAAAATGTGATAATCTTGGAGAAAGTCGACACAGCAGTGAACAATGTAGATTTCTTGACTAAGACAGTTAATCTAGCAAAGTTTGAGTGGTGTGCTACTGAGATGGGCTTGAAAAAACAGAGTCTTGGGAAGTTTTCCATGTGTATAAAGTATTTACCAAGTGGGAGATTGTTAGAGTTGGTGCATACTTCATGGGACCAGATCTGTAAAACCTCGGATGAACATGAGTTGGTACATGAGTTGGGCTTGCTTTTTTGCTTGGCGGTTTGGGCTTGGGCCCGTGAATAGCTGTAGTGCTGTAGCATAACGGAAATCCTAATTAGATCCTAATTTGGACGTCTTAAGTTGCTTATAAATACACTTTATGTATTGAGCATACATTGTAACAAAGAGATTTGTGAGGTTGATAATAAGAAACTTTTGTCATGACGTAGCCCTATTCTAGGGTAAACCTGGGTAAATCTGGTCTTCTTTTCTTTCTGTTTATAATTTGTGTGATTGACAAGTCTCGAATCGTTCATCTTTCTGGGTGGCTTGTTTGAGTTTTCACCATTCTCTTTTGGTGGGTGTCTAGGGTAGTGATTATAAAGTGGCAATGGTGGGTGTCCAGGGTCGTGTTTTTTAGGGGGCATAGTTGGTGGTTTGTGCTCTTTCTTTGGAGGTTTGTAAATTGGGGTCAGCGGCTTGTGCTCAGGGAATGGCTTCTCTACTTTAGGAGGTTTGTACTGGTGGCTCATGTTTGGGGAATGGCTTCTCTACTTTAGGAGGTATGTAAACTCGTGTTTGGGAATGGCTTCTCAACCACAGGAGGCTTGGGAAAAGGAGTTAGTAGAGTCTTGTATACTAGAGTTTTAGGCATATACACTGGTGGTTTGTAGTAATCAGCAAGAGAGGAAGTGGTGAGAGCCACCAGCGCCAGGAGGAACACTAGCAGTTTGTGAGAGGAGACATTTTTGGGCTTGTGATGATACAAAATCAGAAGAACGAATGCCTTATTAAGTCTAGGATCTTTGTTGTCGAGACCGGATGCAAGAAAATACATGGCACAAAAGCATCAATCATTATTGAATCGCATGGGAAGATAAAGAGAAATACATTGTTTTCATTCATTGATGAAAAATGTGTCATGTATTTTTTTTAATCTTGTTTAGACCCAAAAAAATTCTTTATTGTCAGTGCAGGTGTCAAAATCTTGTTTGTTTTGTTACATGCACAGAATGTGAAGCAAGTCAAAGCAAGATTAATTATCTTTTGGATTATTCATAAATGTGAAAGAATGCATTTGGGTCCCATTCAGTCGACAAGGTGGACAATTGAGGCAAGACCTGGTTCACAAGTAGAGAGAAGGTTAGAATAGTTTTATCTTTGCAGTTCTTTTGCTTTCTTTTACGAAAAATAATGCTTGAACTCTCAATTATTGTGCGTAGCTCAAAATAAAGTCAAAAGAGTAGGGATATTAAGTAACATTTGCACCCAAATGCTTCATTCTGTGCTGTAAGAGAGAAAATTTAGATTAAAACCCTCAATTATTGTTGCATATACAGTTGCATTATTGGAGATAAAATTTGCAGTCTGTTTGGACCTTACACCTGTACCTCACACCTTAATTTTCCTATCATCACTTATGAACATGTTGATGTAGTGAGAACATATGCTCTTAGATGATGCCAGTAGTCCATGTTGCTTTCGTTTACCTACCTGTCTTGTTGGCTATTAAACTTGTTTTTTGCATTTAATTAATGATTTTCAAGGACTTTTTAATACTAAATTTTTCGTAATTGTTGGCCTCTTATCCCTTGTGGTTGTTTGTAGTTTTCAAAGCCATTGTTTGTAGATCTTTGCGTATTGAGGCAATGACACAATTAACTATCAAAAGCCACTTGGGCATAGCTCAAGTGGTACGAGTTAAGGTTAGAGATCTGAAGTAAGAATCTAATGTACCCAGAAAAAAATGACACGGCTATCGAGGCTTAGGCTTTTCAAGTGTGTCGGATGCTATAAACAGATCAGCGAAACCACAAGATTCCCACAAACTCCTGAATGCAAAGATATTTTTGAAGGCATTAGACCTGTTCCAATGTATTCTACGTACGTAACAGCAAAAGTAGAACCTCATCATCTAAATAGAAACTTCATTTTTGTAAGTCATCACCTGAATAGAAACAAACTATCTATGAGATAACAAGAACTGATTGTTAGTCTCAATCTTAGCTTTTAAAGTCACACATTTTAAAGTTTCAAATTTCACATTTATCTATGAGGCCGCTGCAATTTTGTGATATAGTCATCTTGTAACATATGTTAACTTTTTCAGAAAATCTTAGAAGTGAAATTCAGTTGTGTTTCTAAATTTCAAAAAAATTAATGTCGGTATAACATAGAGAGGGGAAAAATACTCAAAAATTTATGTTTTGATTTGGCTTGTTAAATCATCTCCATGTCCAATGCATATACCATAGGTGAAAGTCACATATCATTTTGTCATTAAATTGACATATGTTTGATTGTTTCAAAGACAGCGGTTGTCCAAAATCCCATTGGTCATATTTATTTATTTATAAATGTAAAATCCCATTGGTCTTTAATAAACCTTTGGAAAAGAAAATGATTACTAATAAGTTGATAGCTAGACATGCATTTTCATTTTTCAAGGGGTAATTGCATCATAGTTTTATGACTTTAGTTCCATCAATTTCTAAGCTAAATGTTCCTTATAGTTTGATCCTTAATTAAATCAGTTTTTAAAATTTTAATTTGGTCAAATAAATATTCAAAATTTAGTCTGTTGGCTCCAAAAATTTCAACTTGATTATATAAGTTCTCAAAATTTTAATTTGATTCAATTAAGTCTCTTTCGCTTAAACTTCATGTATGAGATAATTATGCAGAACTTTTCATAACTAACCGTCGTAAACTTCGAAGTTGTAATTCAGAATATTATGGATAGAACTTTACAGAACCAATTAAGAAAATAAGAGTATTCTATGTTTAAATGATTCCTCTATTATCGATGGCTGAGCAATTGTTGTTTTGTTCTAATTGTTCTTCACGAGTTGTAGTATTTTCGAATCATTTTGACCAAGTGATTAAAAGAGTTAAGTGAAGTTATCGAGGGATCTTAATTTGACCAAATCGAACTTTTGAGGATTTATTTGATCATCATCAAATAGAAACTCCAAAGACGAATTCAACCAAAGGATCAAACTGGGTGTTTTGCTATCCCTCGGGGAGATTGCTAACTGTTGTGTGGTGTGAGTGGTGCAGCTCCTCACAGTTGTGATGTACCCATTGCCCTCGACTAACAAGGCTACAAACTTTTATCAGAAAGAAAAAAAGAAAACCAAAGAATAAAGAGCAAGAATACAAATGTCTCTATCTGCTGCTAAATGAGCCAAAAGTGTCATCACTTTGAAATTTTATAAAAGAAAACAAGTCCATCTCATTTTTGCGAGGTCACGAATGACAATTTTTATTTTAAGTTTTAAAATGGAGCTGATTCTTAATTTGCATTCTGAATCTTGTGAGATATTCATTGACAATTTTCAATGCTAAATGCAGATACATGTTTGCAGAATATTGTTTTATGAAATTTAGAAGCCGTATCGAAGCTTAGTGAGCATATATTACCTACGTTCAGAAGATCAGTTTGTTTATATTAAGTATTAATAATTGCTATAGCAGATTTTTGGGTAACATCTTGTCCATTGCATGTTTGCAGAATGTTGGCATTTAGTAAATAGAATGGATAAGATAAATGACTATTAAATCTCATCGTGGCTTTGCTAGTCTGTATGTCCACCAACCAAATCTCCATGCAATTAAAAGGCAATTAACAATATTCTTTAGCTTAGAGTAGTTTGGTAAAGTACAAGGCACAGACACCCTAAAGAGATATACTAATGAATGTCAGGCACTCGCTGTTTTACATAAGAAAAGCTATGACTTACTCATCAGCTACAAGCAAACAAACAGAAACTGCAATCATCAACAATATGAGCGATCCTCTCCCGTAAATGATAACAGAAGAAGTATACCCATAAGTTCTTATTTTTAGTGACTAGATAGTCTATCTATATATCATAGCAAATGATCAGTTGGGGTGGACAGCTGGTGGGGGGTGATGATGAGGTGGCTTTTTCTTATGAGGTGGCTTGTGAGAATGTTCTGCTTCTCCCATTGGAGGGTGTCCTGGATAGTGACCATAAGGTGGTGATGGTTTGTGCATTGGTGGTGGTTTTTCTACTTTGGGGGGTAGAGTTGGTGGCTTGTGTTCTGGTGTTGGATTCTCAAATGGTGGCTTGTACATTGGTGGTGGTTTTTCTACTTTGGGGGGTAGAGTTGGTGGCTTGTGTTCTGGTTTTGGCTTCTCTGTTTTAGGAGGTTCATGAATTGGCATTGGTGGCTTGTTCTCATGTTGAGGTGGTTTTTGGTAATCAGCTAGGGAGGGAGTGGTGAGAAGCACCACACCAATGAAGAAAACTAGCAATTGCATGTGAGACATGTTTGGGTTATGATGGTTTAGAATTTGAAAGATGGATGCCCTTTTTATACTGCTTTGGGACCCAGGTCGGCAGGGGTATGTGTTAGAATCTTGTTCATTTTGTTTCTTCATACATAGATTGGTGAAATAAGTCGAAATTAAGATTAATGAAAGATTTTAGGTGACAATGTGGTCCATTTGGGGTCCCCTTTGAGTTGAAAAGTTGGACAATCAAGCAGCGCCTGGTTCTAAAACAAATTGAAGGTTAGAGAGGTAAAAAGTTCAGTACTAGCTACTTCATTCCACTTTCCTTTATATCAGCTTCTATTTTTTATATAAGTGGATATTACTTTTAACTTTAATTTGTCGCTTTCACAGTTATTTTATCTTTAGATGAGGTTTTTTTGTCAAAGTTAGGAAGCGGTGCTAGTAAATGTCCACATGCAAATAGAGTCATGCATAATTTTGTGCAAACAGAAGAATAAAGAGACATTGTTATTTTTATACTCCTTTCCGTTTTCTTTGAAATCAATCATAGATCTCCCTAAAATTTGTCTTTTTTAAGAGATTTTTCACTTTCTTATCGTACTGAGATTGTTCTATGGTTGAAAATTGCACGTATCTACCATTCTTGAACGTATCTACCATTCTTGATTTCTCACATGGATGGTAACTTTGTCTTTGATGGATGCTTGTTGATACTCGGTGGCAGCTGTCCGTCTAGCTCTTGTTTAAATCTAAATTTTAATAAAATTGTTTGAATTAATGAGTTGGTAAGTTGATTTGATTTAAGTGAAATTTAAAAAGTTGTCAAACAACATCATAATATTTGAAATTATAAACCCATAAATTTATGTTCGTTTAAGAAATGATTTGTATTTATTTATAAACAAAAATTAAATTAAACATTTTTAAAAAAATCAATATCCAAAAAAATTATAATGGTTATACAGTAACCGTTTCAAAAACCATTTTAAAAAACTTAGAAAAATTACAATGTTCTACATTCCTGTTTCGATCACAGGAATAACATTTAATTTAGTTGCATGATTTTATTTGCTGTGTTGGCATATTGATTAATGAAACATCTTAGATTTTCCAGTGGTTTATTAATTTTCTGTGTGTTACTTTATTATATATTATATAAAACAAGGGCACTGAAATTATACTCATAATATATAGTGATGCATGTAGCTGTCTTACATAAAGCAATGTTATCGCAGTGACCATTATGCAAGAAATCAAGCTTAATTCATTAGGAAGATCAATGTGAATAACTTTACAAGAGAAACCATTATATTCCTTACGGTGATTTTATATATTAAGAATATTTTAGTTATTAATTATTTTAAAATTTTAAAGTTTTGAAAACTTTTTGAGATAATTAACAACTCAATCATTTTAATATGGTATCTATAGTTAAGATATCTACATGAGAGTTATTTCACATCAGAAAAATAAATAAATAAAAGTGAGATATATGCATGATTTGAATTTAAGACTCATGAGCTTAAACTTTTGAGTCAAACCTTTTGTCGTATGATCTCTTATCATTATGAGAAACTTTTGTGTACATGAAAACCTTCGTGTATATTGAACGAATAATGATATTTGTAGATTCAATACAAAGTACAAAAAAACGTATTGAAAACTGTTGACTAGAATGTGACTTAATTATTTGTTGCATAAAAATACTATATACTTTATATTATGAAGCTTTATCTAAAGTTAAAAAATTTGGGAAAAAATCTTACATAAGAAAAAAATTTATTCCAAGAAAAAGAAAGCAATACATTCACTTTCTTCCCATCAATAAATAACTATCATTAAAGCTTATAGAAGCCTCCAACTCTGTCATGTGTTTTTTTTTTTTAATCAAAACAACATAATTATTTGGTGTATATGAAACCCTATAAAAATCTAACATAATAAAACTATTAATAAAATGATATTTTTATATAAAAAAGTTCAAGATAAAAAATCTAATCAAATTAAATAATATTAAATGAGATCTTTGACAAATGAAAATATGACATTATTTTTTAAAAAAATGAAATTATATGATTTTTTTTCCAACAAAAGAAGATTAAGAAACATCGCTAACTTACATGGTTCGAGTTAGGTAAAATAGTAATGGAATTAAAAATTGTTTAATATTTAGATGAAAATACATTAATTTTATCTTTTGACCATAGTCACTACGTTGTGAAAGAAAACCGATTGTAGAGTTCATTAACGATTCATTTGGTTCATTAACAAAATTTATGTGATATGGGATTAAAATTAATATAAGATAAAATTAGATGAAAATACATTAATTTTATGTTCGATTCATGATATTACTGAATTGAGACTAAAGTGGGATAATAAAGATAAATACCAAAATAGCCTCATTGTTCATCATCATCAACAATAAGGAAACATTTAATTTTTTTTCTTTTCCTCCTCTTCTTTTTCCTTCTCTTCATTCTCCTTCTTCTTATTCTTCTTCTTTTCTTTTGTCTCTTCTCCCTCTCCTTCTCCTTGTGCAGATTTGCATATCAAGGATGAAGAAAAATAAAGGGGAAGAGAAGAAGAAGAAGAAAAGGGAAGAGAATGCGAAGGAGAAGGGAAAGAAAAAGAAAGAGAAGTGGGAAGAATGGAAGAATGGGTCTCTGCAAACAGGGGTAAAATAAGAAAAGAGAAAAATTAATCCCTCATAGGTGAGATTATTTGTCCCATGGGGAGTGAGACAGAAACACTGAGATAAGGACTAAATTAATCTCAACCCAATCCCAAATAAATAGTGAGAGAGTGAACCGAACATAAGACAAGATTGAGGTGAGATTAGATTTGTCCAATCCCATATTAGTTTTTCCAACCAAACGGACCCTAAATAGTATCATTTTTCATTGTTAAGTCACTTATTCAATTTTTTCCATGAAAGTTTTAATGGTTAACAATATCTTTTATATATTTTCAAAATCATTTCAATTTCATCGGTGTCTTCACATTTTAGTCAAAAACTTAATAGAAATGCACCTTGAACTTTGATATGATCAATTTGAAAGTTAATCTGTAAAAATAAGAATTAAATTTACCTCTATATCATACATACATGTGGTTTAGAGTTTCGTTTGAAGCTAAACTTAGCATATAATTTGTGATTTTAAGAGGAAAATTTTTCTCTTAAAACCAAATTTAGTATCTATTTAACTACATGGATACCAAGCAATTCTATTAAGTTTGATAGAAATTTGATGATAGTAACAAAATTGAAACGATTTTGGAACTATGAGATAGACAATAATTCAACTGAAACTTTAAGAATGAAATTGAATAAATTATCAAACCTCAAGAACGAAAAAATGATATTTAATCAAAAATAATGGAGACCATATATCGTAATTAATACCATAGATACCTTTAGAATATCCACATATTAACATAAAAAAATAAAAATAAAACAAGTGAACTACATGCTCCATGCTCATCACTCATCAGCTAGCAAATACAAGCACTAGCAATCAACGTCATCACCATACATAGCTCACTAGTAACTAATCCATGCAATGCATAGACACTAACCTGGTCACTATAAAAGGATTGATCTTATTTCTATAACATATATATATATATATATATATATATATATATATATATTATATGATCATATATATAAGTTAAAATAAGCTAAGGTACAGCTGATCAGTTCATTGGTGGAGACTTGTGATAACGTGGCTTCTTATAAAGAGGAGGCTTCTTCCTGATGGGTGGTTTGTATGAGTCCTAAAAACAATCTTCTACATGAGGAGGATGGCCAAAGAAGTGTTCATGGGGTGGCTTCTTATAAGGAGGCTTGTCAACAACATTATCAAGTAATGAGCTTGGTCGTGGCATATGCTTTGGTGGTGGCTTATGATGCCCATCCAAGGTGTTGATGCCAAAAACGTGCTGTTGAGTTGGTTCTTGGGGGAACCTGCATAAGGAAGACGAGGTAAGCTAAAGAGTCACCGGAGGAGAAAGAAGGGGATGCCTCCGAAGACACTCTAATGCCTTTGTTAGTACACGTTTTTAGAAGAATGGGGATGGTGGTGCTCTCAATAAGTAAAATGTGATTATATCTCTCTCCATGGATTTGCATACCTTGGTCTTTTTATAGTGTTTCAAAGGTGAGGCAGGCCATGTGCCAAGGATGGGGGAAATCCCGGAGATTCTGTTCCTCTACAAGTGGGTATGGCTGGGTATCCAAAGGGGATCGTGATCCTTGGATTTATGCACGTAGGTCTGGACAAGGGTGTCCGAGGATGGGGTTCCCTGACATTTATGTTTTGCAGGTCTGGGTAGGGGTGTCCAAGGATGGCAATGGGTCTGTCACTAGCTTGTCCTCGTGTCATCTCTTTATTGGAAGAAAAAATGTCCATGTGTCACCTTGCTGTTGGTCCTAGGCTATCCACATGTTAGTTCTCTATTGGGTGTGTGTTTTTTGGCTGTATCAAAGGCCTTCCACTTCCTTAAGTACATTTATATACTTCAAAGAAGTATGACAAGGTTTAGTCTTGGAGTTAAGGGGTAATCAATTTGCTCGGACTTGGAGACATTAGTCCGAGCATATGAGCCATAATCAATATGCTCGTCCTTGGATACGTTGGTCCGAGCATATGAAGAGTAGTCAATATGCTTGGCCTTGGAGACATTGATCCGAGCATATGAACTTCAATCAATATGCTCAAACTTGGAGACATTGGTCCGAGTATATGAAGAGTAGTCAATATGCTCGGCCTTGGAGACATTGGTCCGAGCATATGAGCTTTAATCAACATGGTCAGCCTTGGAGACGTTGGTCCGAGCATATGAGCTTTAATCAATATGCTCGGCCTTGGAGACATTGGTATGAGCATACGAGCATTAATCAATATGCTCGGACTTTGAGACGTTGGTCCGAGCATATGAGGAGCAGTCAATATGCTCGGTCTTGGAGACATTAGTCCGAGTATATGAGGAACAATCAATATACTTGGCCTTGGAGACGTTGGTCCGAGCATATGAGCTTCAATCAATATGCTCGGCCTTGGAGACATTGGTCCGAGTATATGAGGAGCAGTTAATATGCTCGGTCTTGGAGACATTGATCCGAGCATATGACCTTCAATCAATATGCTCGATCTTGGAGACGATGGTCCGAGCATATGAGCTTCAATCTTGGAGATACTAGTCTGAGATATGAGCTTCAATTAATATGTTCAGCATTAGAGACGTCAGCCCGAGCATATGAGAAGAAATCAATATGCTCGACCTTAGAGGTATTGGTCTGAGCATATGAGCTTCAATTAATATGCTCGACCTTGGAGACATTGGTCCGAGCATATGAGGAGCAGTCAATATGCTCGACTTTAGAGACATTGATCCGAGCATATTGATTTAATCTGTTGATGCCAAAAACGTGCTGTTGAGTTAGTTCTTGGGGGAACCTGCACAGGGAAGACAAGGTAAGCTAAAGAGTCACCGGAGGAGAAAGAGGGGATGCCTCTGGAAACACTCCGATGCCTTTGTTAGTATAAGTTTTTAGAAGAATGGGGATGGTGGTGCTCTCAATAAGTAAAATATTATTGTGTCTCTCTCCATGGATTTTTATACCTTGGTCCTTTTATAGTGTTTCAGATGTGAGGCAGCCCGCGTGCCAGGGATGGGGGAAATCCCAGAGATCATGTTCCTCTGCAAATAGGTATGGCTGGGTATCTGAGGGGGATCTTGATCCCTGAATTTATGCTCGTAGGTTTAGACAGGGGTTTCCGGGGATGGAGTTTGTTGTGCGATTATCTACCTAAATAAATAAGCAAATAATCGTACAGTTTTACTTGCTAGTGCACAAAGTCAATGGTAGCATAGTGTGCAAGTGCGAGATCATTTCCACATGGATTGGTGAATTTCGTTTTAGAATCAGTTTCTTAATAAAAGAAGATAAAAATAACTGTTGAATGTGAATTAATAATAATGAGAACATAGGGCTTTGATATCCACCACTAACCATACTTTCCCAACGAGTAATATGCCAATGCTTTAGCCCTACTATGAATACCTAATAGTTGTTAACCTAAGGGCATGGTATCTACTCCTTAATCTATTGATTTCCCTAAGCAACGAGTTAGGCATGGTATCTACTCTAACTCTTTTCTTTCTTAAGGGATTCAGCATGGTATCTACTGAGTTGTTCCTTAAGAGAGCATAGGACCTATGGAAATCGACAACCACACAGGACCTAGGGTATGGTATCTACTCCCGATTTCCCATGTTGATTAACCCAAGAATCCGGTGTGGATATCTTTTGTTACTAATGTCAGACCCAGGACTCAGTCATCCAAATTGATCTAACTAACAAGTCCATACCACATGGACATATTGATCAGACATATACATATGAGGAATTTAAATAAACACAGGCATTAATCAAGTTAAGCATCATAATCAAGGCTATTGCAAAGATAATTAATGAATGTATATATGGGAAAGCATAACTAGGGCTTCAATCGAGCCTTATTAAGAGTTAGTTACACATGTTGTCTAAGATAAGCATCGTAATATAAACTAAACATAAAATATAAAACCCAAAGAACACTGTGGAGACGAGTCGTCAATTCAACTCCAAGCTTACAACTTCGAGCCAAAGTAAAAGATAAAAGAAGAGATGTCCTTTTGTGTGTGTTTACAAGTGTATTTATAGGGGTTGAATAACCCTAGAAGACTCTGGAAACCTTAAACTTCCTAAAACGCAAAACCTCCTCTATTTCCAAAACCGGTTCTGTCATTTTACTGTTCACGCCCATACATGTGCGCTCGATCGCATTCGTTCTGCACTCGATCGCAAGGCTGCGCTCGATCCTTCTTTGTGTGTGCACGAGTGCTGATGTGCTCGATCGTACCAAATAGTGTGCTCGATCGCACTTTAGCCAATAGCTGCTCCAGGATTTTCAGATTTCTTCCTTTAAGTGCCAAAATTGCTTCTTTTTCTCCAAGACCCTATAAAAACATGTGAAACACAGAAATGAAGTAAAATGGACTAAATTAACATAACTATGGACTTAACAAATGTAAATAAAGGTGCTTAAATATGAATATTTAAGCACCTATCACACCCCCAAACTTATATATTGCTAGTCCCTTAGCAATACAAGACTAAAAACTAAAATGAAAAATAACGATACACAGATAAATTCAATATTCATATGTGCATTATGAGCAAGCTTAACAAATATAAACACATCTTTGCAATGAATAAGAGTTTTGAACGCAAATCACTTTCATGAGGCAGTTTAAGACATCACAAATTTGACTTTAGTGTGTGGTGAACTAGCATATAAAAGATTAGGTTTTCAAATAATTCTAATGTGTGGTGTTTCGATGTCTCAACATTTACCAAATTTCCTATTAGAATCAAAAAAGATGACATAGTTTTTCTTTTTTTCTTTTATTTGTTATTGCGACGCTTATAAGCATCGAAATAAGAGGTTGAATAGGTCACATAAGCACCACTAAGTTAAACACGATTTTAAACGCCGATATAAGACTTAAAAAGCCCAGGTGTCTTGTGCACTTTGGTAAATTTTCAGAGGCTCGAAGGTGCTCAAGCATGTCTTCTTCCTCAACAACCAGGTTTAGTTCTTCGTCTCTAATCTCTCTCTTGATCTGCAGTAGTTTTCTAGGATTTTCAGTGTCTTTGGCAGTAAATTTGACCTAGATTTTTCTCCATCAGTGGTGGAGGCGGAGAAGCGACGACGATGAAGAGGTGGAAGCAGAGGGAAAGGAGATTTTAGGTGCAATTTTTCTGTAGACACCATTTACGATAGCTTTTGGGTGAATGTTTGTTTTTGTTCTCTCGTTTTAGTATTTGGGTGCAATTTTTCTGCAAAATCCTTAGAGCTTTGCTTATTGAACATGTTTGCAGAAGGTTATTGAGAAAGACAATTTAATTGTGTGTAAGCAGCATATATTCCTAATATTCACTTGATTTAGTTCATACCAGGCTACGAATTAGAATTAGGTAGCAAAATTCTCAAACCACTTTGTGGTCATGGTTGTAGCTATTATGTATCTTTGAAGATCAAAGACATTAGAATTTCATATAGTAATTGTCTGTAATCAGGATACAGCATTGTGTCATAATAATTTCTAAATACTCCTGATTCGATGCATTTCATGTTCTTGATTTAGGTTTAATCAAATATCTAAGTCTGATATTATTATAAATCTGGGGCTTGTCATGTAGGGAAGTTAGGAACTAGTAGGAATCCAATTTATAAGGTTGAGATATTTGGTGGGTTAGTGAAATTGTATGCCCTGGGGTTTTTATTCGAAAGGCTTGGTTCTGTTTAGTTTTAATTGTTGCTTTGTTCTTGGAAACATAGACACAGTCTTGAGTTATCATGTTAGTCAGTACTTCCTTATTGTAATTATATGTTAATTTTGATGTTTTCAGGTGCAATGGATACAAAACATACTCTTTTTTTTATAAGTAATGGATACAAAACAAACTTAGGCCTATGCTAAAGTGTCTCTATATTGTCATTAATCATTATTAATAACTTTTAGTGTTATATTTTATTTACAATTATGCTTTACTAGGTTTTATGAATACATCATTGAGTAGTTATTCTTAGGGTAAAAATATAATTATTAGTTGCTTCGAGCAATAGTTTTACTCCACTGAAAACCTTGGTATAAAAATGTCTTAGAATCTAATGAAAGAATCATTGATTCAATAAAAATAGATCTTTTAAACAGAACCTTTCTAATGTTTTTTTGCTTCTTACTTTCTAAATGACAACCCATGACTGCAGATTTAAGGAAAAGTTGAAGTGCAATGTGCATTATTAAACTTAGAATCACTATAAATGAGTTGGAATTTTTTACTTTTCTTAAATTGTATCTGAAATTATTTGAGAAATTAAATTCATACCCTTAAATTCAAGTATATAGGATGAATGTTTCAACTATGATGGATGTTTGATCTCATATTCAACCTAGATAATATTTTCCGCTATTTGAATCTTAGTTATTTTCTTTTGTTTTGATATATTTGAATTAAAGGCTTCTAATGCTTTATAAAGGCTTTAACTCATGATTCTTCTGCGCTCAATTGATGAAGTTGGTGTTGCTTTTTTATATGCTTGGTTGAATCAGGTCGTGTTCTGTTTTTGTACAGTGTCTTATATATGCCTATGCTATACGTATAAGTATGGGTGTGTGTTTTTTGCGGTTTGATTGAGTTCAATTGGTTTTTTTTTATTCTAGTTTATTTCTACGTTCAAGTTGTTTGGTTTTCGTTATGTGGAAATTCTGGAAGTTTGCGAATGCATATTTCTATTTTCTAATTTTTCATTCAGTTCTTTGGTGTTCAAGATAGAAAAAGTGAGTTTGGATTAGTTGTTGGTTGTTTTTTTGGATGTGATGGTCGTTGAGATTAATTATACCAGTATATGTCAGCTGCCTCTGTTTAGTGTGACCGTGTCAATTATAAAAAATCAGGTAAATACTTCTCTTTCACCTTTATCATCTCACTCAACGATTTTTTAATCGGTTTTTGGTAAAACAACAGTAGAGCTAATAACTATTTAGTGACACAAATTCAATTTTTAAAAACTATTTTTGAGATTTTATTTCTTTTCATAAACCGATGTTTTAGAAGGTGTTTGGCCTTTATCCCAAATCAATAATATTACTAACATAGAAATATAGTGAATGAAAGCAGGAGGTAAAAACTATCCTGATCAGTTGGTGCTATCAGAAAGAACTATCTTGTGGGTTAGATTTTTGGTAGGAGGTGCTCTCACTGATTATGACTATATTAAATGGGATGAAGATCATTATGACTATATTAAATGGGATGAAGATCAAAACCATGAGTTTTGCACCTATAACTAACCAGGGTGGCCTGCTGGACCATAAACCAACAGCACTTGAAACACATATTGAGAAATACATTATTTATTGCATGTCTTCTAGTGAAATCAAAGTTTTATTTTGTAGGACCTTCATTATTGCACATAAGGGGCTTCTTTTAAACTACTTTAATGCTTGAGTGATTCATATGAAGTATGAATATGAACTTTAACTGTGAGTCAACTAGCTCCTGGGTCGATATGCTTACCTTACGCAGAATGGATTAGAATATTAATGGTAGATATAAAAACTCTAGATTTTGGTTTAGGTGGATCCTGGGCAGGTATAACCTTTCAAATATGATGGGGAACAACACTTGAAAAAGAGAAAAAATCAACATTACCGCCTTAAGTTAAATATCTCATTTTTTTAATCTCTACAAGGCCTTGCGGGTAACAATGATTGAAGACTTTCTAGCCCTTCTAAGACTCTGATTGAAAATTTGGGTTAGAATTTGACAATAGAAGATATGCCCACATGACTATTGCATGGATAAGGTGAGGTGACTAAAAGATGTATGTTTACATATTTTATCATTGAAGGTCAAGATGGAGAAATAAAATGACTAAATCAGAAAATAAACAATGTGCACACTGACACGCAATTATCGGTGTATGTTTACATAGTTTATCATTCACAGAACAGAATGAATAAATTTGTGCATGCAGCTATATGGATCAATAACCATTACACTATGCAAAATTCCTAGAAAAATATGAGTGTGCCTCATCATGTTATCACCCCTTACTCCAAATTTGATTGAGCCCTGCCCAAAATCAAAGTCCTAATTATGTCATTTTGTGAAGTCGGTGATGTTTTGCTTGTAATGGTGGAATGCTATTCTTTAACTATTCTCTAAATACACCAATTTGTTTGTAGCCAAATGGCACTTCCAACTTCTAAGACCCCATGGATTAGGTTAGGAAAAGCTTTCCTAGTTTTCACAAAAAACAGCTCTTCTACCTCCATGAATCCTTATTCGGCTACAAGTCTCCAATGAAAGAGGCTACTCTATGAAAGAAGGGTGGTTCATGTGCCCTTTTTGACTCTCTACAGTGAACGCAGAGTAACTGTCAATATTGAATCCCGTACAAACAGACTTTACTAGCCAAATATTCTTCACGTTGGCACCCTTAAGAAACACATGGCTACTTTAGGATGATGCGCCTGTACCTGATATTAAGCGAATAGCAGTAGTATTTAGGATATTTGTCATCTTGAGAAATATATTATTACCATCATTTGTTTCACCAAAACTGTAATGAATCCAACCCAATCGCATAAATTAGTAAATAAATCTTGTTATCTTCGCTACTGGAAGGGATTTTGGTTCAGTTTCCCCACAAAAAAAAAAATTTAATTAATTTGAAAAAATAGTTTCTTATTTTATAGTTGTTTATTTTAATAAGAGTAGTAGTAGTTTTTTATGGGATATTGCTTGTCTTAACAGTAGTAGAATTTGTTTTCTTTATTGTTGTTCTTTTCTTTATAGTATTAGAAAAATATCATAAGGGTTCAAGCACACTCATAATTCTCATATACATTGGTTTACTACTAGAGGTAAGATGAGAGCTTGTGTTGTATTGTGACTTTTGGGGTGAGAGTTTGACAATTTTGCTCTTCCTCTGGTTGTAATTGAAGATTAATAAAGCAATTAGTTTGTTGGTGGATGTAGACAAAGAGGTTGTCAAACCACATTAATTTTTTATGTTCTTATTCATTATTTTATTTGCTAATTTAATTGTTGTGATTGTCTTTTTGCTTAAAATTTGAGTACGTGGATTTTAAAAGTAAAATCCCAACAAAAAGCAACCAGGTGAATTAGCCTATTTTCTCCTTCGATTAAACATTGGAACTTGTCTCTCATTCTGCATATCATAGATGATGATGGGTCATGATTTGTGAGGGAAGTTTACCACCTTATCATGTTAAAATGGTCGTATTATAGCATTATTATGTACTATTTTCATTTGGATAATTGATGTTGCTATGATATCTTTGTTATGGTGGATTCCTTAATTATAAGAATAACACTTCATGTGCAATAGGCACCTCATCGATCTTTACTTTTTTACTAGAATCAGAAATTTTTTACGGGGATTAAATTATTCTTAGCCAATTCCATGTATAATACAGAAAAACGTGGTGATTCAGGATAATATCGTTCTATCTTTTATGAGCTGTATTGCTTATTTCAATTGCGGTAAATGCCCTCAGTACTTATTCTAGCATGTTTGGTATAATAGATGTTGGATTTAGTTACTTGGGTGAACAAAAATAGGTTTTCTAGCATAAATCTTGCTATTGTATGGATTCCATGGAATGTGTCTTTGGTAGTGCTGTATGCTAAATAGATTTCTAAGTTGTACAAAGACAGTGGAAAAAAGGGCTTCAAGGTTATTAGGAAATCAAAAAACATAAACATGTGCAGAAAAGAAATCAACTTTTATAAATAATACTGCGGGTGATTCTTACTACTTCACAGATGAGAAATTAGGATATTCTCATCAGGATCAAGAAGAGAACAAAGATTCTTTTATTGAGTACTAATGTGAGCATTCCTAACTAGCAATAACTAATTGATATAACTAGAAATCACCTATGAGCCAGCAACAGTTCTTATTTCTTGCTAATAATATATATATATATATATATATATAGCCATATTAGTTCGGTTTTTCAGGTGGACTGGTGATAGGAGTGCAGGGTATCTCTTGGTGTGGTGGCTTCTCATATGGATTTGGAGTAAGCATCATCTTTCTAGGTGGCTTGTATGAGTTTTCACCATTCTCTGTTGGCGGGTGTCCAGGGTAGTGATTATAAGGTGGCAATGGTGGGTGTCCAGGGTCTCGTTTATTAGGGGGCATAGTTGGTGGTTTGTGCTCTTTCTTTGGAGGTTTGTAAATTGGGTTGGCGGCTTGTGTTCAGGGAATGGCTTCTCTACTTTAGGAGGTTTGTAAACTGGTGGCTTGCGTTCTGGGTGTTAATGTGTGTGTGTATATATATATATATATATATATATATATATATATATATATATATATATATATATATTAGTCCCACATTGGTTAGAATGGGAAACATTCTCCTTAGGTTATGATATAAATAGGATACCTCCCTTGTAAGCAAATTACACCATTCAATACAATTCTCTTCTCTTTGTATTGTCTCACTTCCTCTCTTAAATTCAACTTGGTATCATAGCAAGGTTCTTAGTGATTCTCGGTATATCAAGAGTTGAGTATGCTCTGTGATTGTCATTATTAGTGGATCATTCACATCATAAAGACTTCTTATATATCCTTTTCATAGTTGTTGGGTCATCACTATAGTCGGAGTCTTATTCTCCATCGATGTCATCTCAGCCGCCACTCCATCGACGTCACTATAATCAGAGTCTTATTCTCCATTGACGTCACCTCAGCCGCCACTCCATCAGTCTTTGACCCTAGTCGGCTTTGCCAATTAGATGACTCAGTTCCATCCTGTTCAGACCCAGTCAGTCATTTCCTGACCAGTTCATTTCTTGCACACTATGGAGCATCTTGAGGCTTCACTACCCATTTCCATTGTTATGGAAGGACTCAACTACACTATATAGGCTCAAGCTATGTCAAGCTTTCTTAAGGGCAGAAAGCTTCGGCGATATCATCAAACCAGAGAAAATCGCTGGAGAAGACAACACCAAATACATGGACCGTCTCGAGGAGTAGGATAGCAAAAACCACTAGATCATCACTTGGATTCGCAACAAGTGTGTACGCTCCATCAGTCTCCAGTTTGATAGATTCAAGACTGCCAAGTCACTTTGGGATTTTTTAGAGAAACACTACACCACCAGGGATCTGTCTCATCAATACCAACTTTTGGGCACTCTATCGCATTCAACAAAAACCTAGGCAATCCATCAATAATTTCTTATACGATATGCATTATGTTTGGGATCAACTATGCTAAAAAAAATTCTAACTATCGATATCAGCAACACTTGGTTCTCTTTCTCATGGCCCTCACTAATGAGTTCGAGCATGTCCGTGCATCTCTCCTTCACTGTAGTCCCTTACCTACTTTGGATTAAGCTGTCACTAAACTTCTCTCAAAGGAAACTCGTCTTGCCCCTCGCAAGACGACCCCTATAGATGCTGTCTTCGCCACTTCCAGGAGACCTCAACTCAACAACAAAGAGCATTCATCTAGATCTTTTCAACCCAACAACAAAGGGCATCAATCTGAATCCTTAAAATTCTGCAATTACTGTAAGAAACCAAGACACATTCTCTTGGAATGCTCGGTTTGAGTTTGTCAATTCTGTAAGAAGCAAGCCCCTGGTCATCTTCAGCGTGATTATTTCCAAAACCCCAACAGACACTCCCAGCAATACATATCTCGCGGTATTCTTTCTAGATCTGCTGCCACTGCTGCTGAAAGTTCATCATCCACTACTTCCATTGCAACGTTTTTTGCCTCTGACATAGAGGAAATTATCAAACAAATCCTTACTCATTCTGGTAATCTACCTTCTACTGCTATGTCAGTCACCTCAGGTAATTCATCTTGGTTCTTTGAATCTACTTGTAATCACATGACTCTTGATTCCACTCTCTTTTCCACTAAATGTCTTGTTAATCATACTTCGACTATTCAAACTGCTGATGGTTCTCCCATGACTCGAAAAAATTACAATATTAAACACTTCTCTTCCTAATACTTATTGTATTCCCCAACTCACTCACAATCTTATATCTATTGGTCAATTATGTGACTTTAGTCTAACTGTCCTTTTTTCTACTTCTGGTTATTGTGTGCAGAATCCAAAAATGAGACAAACTCTTGGGATAGGCCGTAAGGTTGGACGACTCTTTGAGCTCATCAGTCTTCGCATTCCATTTCGTTTCTCTTCATCAATTCAGACAGCAGCCCCAGTCTCATCTACCCCATCCGTCAGTCTTTGGAATTATCGTCTGGGTCATGCTTCTGTTAGTCGTCTTCAATCCTTAATGTCTAGTGGTCATTTAGGGCTTGTTAATAAAGAACAATTTGATTGTCTTCCTTGTCAACTTGCCAAACAATCATTATTGCAATTTCACAAAAGTGATTCTTTTTTTTTCTGTACCATTTGACTTGATTCACTCTGATTTTGGGGCCTGTCTCCCACTGCTACTATGAGAGGCTCTAGATATTATGTAATTTTTGTTGACGATTACTCTCGTTACACTTGGATATTTATTATGCGTAATCAATCTGAATTACCTTAATTATACTTTGATGTTGCTACCATGGTCAAAACTCAATTTTTTTGCAATATCAAAGTGTCTCGTGCTGACAATGTTGCTGAATACACAGACTCTAGTGTCCTTAACTTTCTTCACCAACATGGCACTCTTCCTCATCATTCATGTCCAGGCATCTCTTAACAAAATGGGCATGCTGAGCACAAACATAGAGACATTCTCAATACTACACGTGCTGTTCTCATATCCGCTTCGTGCCCTGAACATTTTTGGGGTGAAGCTGCTCTTACAGCTATTTACACCAAGAACCGTATACCTTCTCCCATCATTGGTAATCAATCACCCTTTGAGCGTCTCTATGGTCACCCTCCTGACTATAACACTCTTAAGGTATTTGGTTATACCTATTTTGTTCTCCTTCAGCCTCATGAGAGCACCAAATTGGAACCTAGATCTCGCTTATGTTGCTTCTTGGGATACAGTGTTGAACATAAAGGCTACAGATGTTGGGATCCTTACTCCAAACATCTCCAAGTGTCTTGTCATGTTTTTTTTTGGGAACACAAGATGTTCGCCTCCATATCTAAGTTTCACCTGTCGCATGACAACACCTCTCTCCTATTCATTGGCCTCTCCAAAGATCTTTTTCCCGACACTCTTGAGACAAACTCTTCTTTTGAGTTAACATCTCCACCAATACATCCTATCTCTTTATCAAATATATCATTACCACCTAACATGTTTACAGACACCTCAATTGAGTTATCCACCTTACCCTCTTCTGAGTAACTTGTCTTTTCCGATGGATTCGCTCCAACAGCTTCTGATCTCCCTCCTCGGCAAAGTAACCAGGTAAAAACTTCTTCTGTTAATCTTCGTTACTTTGTTGTATTTTCTACTATTCTATCTCACCATGAACCACAGTCTTATCGTGAAGCTAGTTCTGGTCCTCTTTGGCAAAAAGCAATGAATGATGAACTACAGACACTCGAAAACACTCACACTTGGGATCTAGTGGACCTACCAAAAGGCAAACATGTTCTGGGATGCAAGTGGGTTTACAAGATCAAAACTCACTCTGATGGGTCCATTGATCGATACAAGGCTCGCTTGGTAGCTAAAGGGTTTACCCAGGAGTATGAGATCGATTATGATGAGACTTTTGCCCCAGTTGCTCGCCTCACTTCAGTTCGCAACTTAATTGCAGTTGTCGTCGTTCGTCATTGGGGATTATTTCAGATGGATGTGAAAAATGTTTTTCTTAATGGTGAACTGTAATACTCGTATTCATAAAGTAAGGGTAAAAAAATAATTTAATAAATACAACATGGAATTAAAATAATATATATGTGAAAGGTTTATTATTAATTGAATAAACTAATTCTTTTGAAAAAAAATTGGATATGTCCAGAATAAACTGAAAAAAAAAAAAAAAAAAAACAGATGTCCTTAAAAAAGAAAAGAAGAAAAAAAAAGTTTTCTTAAAAAAAATTATATGTGGCAGGAGGTGGCAGCACCTACTGCCAAATGTTATACAAATTTTGAAGGAGGAGTGCATGCCTTGCACGTCTCCAAAACATGGAGGCTAGGGAAGGATCTAAATGCAGTTGCTTGGCTGCCGAAAATTTTATTGCAAATTTTTACTTACTTATTTATACACACTTATACATAAACGTTAATTAACACTTACCAAATTCGTTTAGTTTTCCTTTAATTTAAGTGTTTTCTTTAAACACTTGGGAACCGAAAGAAATGTTGTAAGAGCAAAATTTTGAAGGGATTTTCGGGTGAATTTTATAGAGAGTCACAGAAAGCTATCAGAAAAACAGAAGGTAATAATGTAATGTTTATTTTTGAATTTTTAGCATTTATGAAATTTTCGAAATTCAAAGTGGGAATTTTCAAATGGTGTAGTTTATGAAGAAGTGAAGAATAAATTAGAAATTTATTATAAATATTATGTTAGGTGTTGACGATCAGCAACCAGGACAAATTGCTGAGAGAAACGGAAAAGGCAAGGAGGTGATCCACTGGTAGCTTTAAGTGCTACGTGATGAGTTAGATTTACTTTAAGTAATCCAAATAAAAATGAAATATATCTAGTGATAATATTAAATAAATTATTAGATTATGCTTTAGTGGTAGATAAAAATTTGATTGATATGAATATTGGACATGTAGTAAATTATTATGTGAAAAGAAATATTATTAGAATAATTAGCTGATTTAATAATGATGGTGATAAATAAATTCTTAATGAGTTATGGTTGATAAATTGATGTGATATATGAGAAGAATAATTTAGTAGAATTTTCAAATAATAATTTGAGAATAATCAAGATAGCTAGTTCAAATGTCTGAATACATGTTTATTTTTATTTTATTATTTGTATGTATATTCATATCAGTTTTCATATGCATCTGAATGAGAATAAAAGAACCGAGAAAGCAGTTGGTCTAAATGAAAATAAAAGAACTGGGAAGACAGTTGGTCTAAATGAAAATAAAATAACCGAGAAGGCAGTCAGTCTGAATAAAAATAAAAGAACCGGGAAGGCAGTCGGTCTAAATGAGAATAAAAGAACCGAGAAGGTAGTCAGTCTAAGATAAAAACATGTCGACATGTAGGAAGACGTTCCCATAATAATAATTCATGCATTGCATATGTTTTACATACTGATATTTTTATTGAATGTTGTTGATGTTATGCATTTATTTGTAGATAAACAAGTCTCACAGAGAGACAATTACAGTAAGAAAAAGACATAAAAGTATGATATTATAAGAACCATCTAAATGATAGACGTTATAATGTGAACCTCATTACGAGGTAATTATGAGATAATCGATAGTCTTAAGGTGAACCAATAAATAAGAAAAAGAGATTGATAGAGAATGAGACTTATGCTATGTGTAGTGATAGTAGAATGCTATTATCAAGTTATGTGAAATATAATTGATTTACTATTGAAAGACCATTTATACAATTGAGTACTTCAAGTAAATTTAATTCATTGAGCTTGTGAAGCTCACCCCTCATTGTACAATGATTTCAGGTAACAGGCATGACAAATAGTTTGGTGAGTTGAGGTTCAGACAAAATCATTTTCTGTAAGTCACGTACGTGTCAACATCCTCAAACTAATGAGAAAAGAAAATAAAAATTTATTTGTAAATATTCATGCATTTTACGTTGTATCTAATGTTTAAAGATCAGATTAATGTAACTCTCCTGTTGAGGGTTGAGGATTGATGTAAAATTTTCTATTGGTGTTATTTATTTTTATTGTTGCATAATATATGTGTCGTGTTGGGATTTTCAAAATATGATGACATCGTGGCCAACCCGGGATGGGTTGTTACATGAACTCACCGAAGAAGTTTATATGTGCCCTCCTCTCGGTTCTCATCATCTTCCGCATCAAGTTTGCAAACTTCATCGGGCTCCCTATGGTCTCAAGCAAGCTCCTCGATAGTTTGCCAAGTTCAACACCATTGTTGGAGATTTTGGATTCACTCCCAATTCACATGATTCTGCTCTTTTCATTAGGAAAACAAACCAGGGTACTATCCTTATTCTCCTTTATGTTGATGACATTATCATCATTGGTGATGACACCTCTGGAATTTCGGATCTCAAGACTTATCTCAGCCAACATATCGAGATGAAAGATCTTGGAAAGGTCAGTTACTTCTTAGGACTTGAGATCACTTCTAACTCCGAGGGATATTATCTTTCTCAAGCAAAGTATGCTTCTGACCTTCTTACTCGAGCGGGACTCACAGATAGTAAGACATGTACCACTCCTCTTGAGCTCAACTCTAAACTCACTCCTATGGATGGTACACCTTTAAAAGACCCCACCTTATTTCGCCAGTTGGTTGGTAGTCTTGTTTTACAGTTACTTGCCCTAACATCTCTTATGTTATCTATATTGTCAGTCAATTTCTCTCTGTTCCTCGCACACCCTATTATACCGCAGTTCTTCGCATTCTTAGGTACATCAAGGGACCCTATTTCTTAACTCACTCTTCACTTGAGCTTCGTGCCTACTTAGATGCAGATTGGACAAGTGATCCCACTGATTGTAGATCCACCACTGGTTATTGCTTCTTTCTTGGTAATTCTCTTATTTCTTAGCGAAGCAAGAAGCAAACAGTAGTCGCTCGATCCAGCACAGGAGATGAGCATCGAGCCCTTACTGATACAACTCAAGAACTTCTTTGGCTTCATTGGTTACTTGAAGACATGGGCATCACTCATTCTACTGCCACTATCATCAGCTGCGATAATCAAAGTGCTATCCAGATTGCTCACAATGATGTATTCCATGAACGCACAACACACATTGAGATTGATTGTCACTTTGTGCATCATCATCTCACCCGAAGGACTATTGGACTATTATCAATTTCTTCCGCCAATCAAACTGCTGATATCTTCACTAGAACACATCCTCCTAGACACCTTCAAGATTTAGTTTCCAAACTCAAGTTGGTCTCCAGTTTACCACCTTGAGTTTGAGAGGGGTTGTTAATGTGTGTGTCTGCGTGTGTGTGTACATATATACATATATACAATGTATATGTTAGTCCCACATTGGTTAGAATGGGAAACATTCCCCTTAGGTTAGGCTATAAATAGGATATCTCCTTTGTAAGCAAATTACACCATTCAATACAATTCTCTTCTCTTTGTATTGTCTCACTTCCTCTCTTAAATTCAACTCTGGGAATGGCTTCTCAACCACAAGAGGCTTGGGGAGTTAGTGGAGTCTTCTATACTGGAGTTTTAGGCACATACACTGGTGGTTTGTAGTATTAAGCAAGAGAGGAAGTGGTGAGAGCCACCAGCGCCAGGAGCAACACTAGTAGTTTGTGAGAGGAGACATTTTTGGGCTTCTAATTATACAAAATCAGAAGAATGAATGCCTTATTACAGTGGTCTAGGATCTTTGTTGTCGAGACCATATCCAAGAAAAATATATGGCACAAAAACATCTTTCACCATTGAATATCATGAGAAGAGAAAGAGAAATATCTTTTTTTCATTCATTGATGAAAAATATCTCTGTGTCATGTATCTTTTTTTAATCTTGTTTAGACCAAAAAAAATTCTTTATTGTCGATGCAGGTGTCAAAATCTTGTTTGTTTTGTTACATACGCAGAATGTGAAGCAATTCAAAGCAAGATTAATAATCTTTTGGTTTATTCATAAATGTGAAAGAATGGCATTGGTGGCTTGTTCTCATGTTGAGGTGGTTTTTGGTAATCAGCTAGGGAGGGAGTGGTGAGAAGCACCACACCAATGAAGAAAACTAGCAATTGCATGTGAGACATGTTTGGGTTATGATGGTTTAGAATTTGAAAGATGGATGCCCTTTTTATACTGCTTTGGGATCCAGGTCGGCAGGGGTATGTGTTAGAATCCTGTTCATTTTCTTTCTTCATACATAGATTGGTGAAATAAGTCGAAATTAAGATTAATGAAAGATTTTAGGTGACAATGTGGTCCATTTGGGGTCCCCTTTGAGTTGAAAAGTTGGACAATCAAGCAGCGCCTGGTTCTAAAACAAATGGAAGGTTAGAGAGGTAAAAAGTTCAGTACTAGCTACGTCATTCCACTTTCCTTGAAATCAGCTTCTATTTTTTATATATAGTGGATATTACTTTTAACTTTAATTTGTCGCTTTCACAGTTATTTTATCTTTAGAAGAGGTGTTTTTGTCAAAGTTAGGCAGCGGTGCTAGTAAATGTCGACATGCGAATAGAGACATCATGCATAATTTTGTGCAAACAGAAGAATAAAGAAACATCAAATGCATTTTTGTTATTTTTATACTCCATCCCGTTTTCTTTGAAATCGATCAAAGATCTCATTAAAACTTGTCGTTTTTCAAAGATTTTTCATTTTCTTGTCATGAGATTGAAAATTACATATATCTACGTTTCTTGATTTCTCACATGGATGGTGACTGTTTTTTTTTTTATAGATGCTTGTTGATACTGGTATGTGTCCATCTACCTCTTGTTTAAATCTGAATTTTAACAAAATTACTTAAATTAATAGGTTAATAAGTTGGTTTGATTTATGTGAGATGTAAAAAGTTATCAAATGGCGTCATAATATTTGAAATTGTAAACTCATAAATTTAGGTTCATTTATGAAATGATTTATGTTTATTTATAAACAAAAATTAGATCAAACATTTTTAAAGAATCAATATCCAAAAAAAATTATAAGATAAAAAAAGTTTTTAAGAAACCAAACTTGTGAGAACTTTTACTAAATACAAAACATTCAACTTCATAACCGATATCCAATAACTGTTTCAAAAACCATTTTAAGAAACTTAAACCAAAACCACCAACTAAACCAAACGATACCTTAAAACAGTTAAGTTTGGAACATGTCTATTATTTTTTTCAAATCAAAACAGTTTAGGTGAGCTTTCATACATTTCTTGCACTTGTAGCTAGTGAAGAATAGATACTTTCTTGTTCATTGTGCATATTTTCGGTGTGCTGCTGCTTAGTGTTTTCTTGTTTTGCCAATAGGTTACCGAACTAAGTGCAACTAAGTTAGTGATTAGTGAATACAAATCATATTGGATAAGTTTAGGAAGAAAAAAAAATAAATTACAAGTAGATCTTCAAAAAATTACTTTTAATAAATTTAAAAGAAAATATTTTCTAAAAAAAGATCTTCAAAAAGTTACTACTAATGAATTTACAAGAAAAATAAGAATAAAAATGATAGGAAAGAAGAGTTTGATTAATGTTGTTTTCTCCTCACATGAACAAATAACAATCTATCTCATTTTCTGCATTCTATCTCATACAAAAATTTCATCCTCGAAATTTTCTTATCTACATCAAAAAAAAGTTGGGGATACTGTTTACTCATGTTCTCTTCACATTCCCAAATAAAATCCTCAACATCTTTTTTCGTCAAAGCACTTGAGGCAGAATGACTTTATTACATAATGCATGTTCTTTTATATCTAAAAGTTTGATTGGAACCTGTACAAACGATAAGTCTTCTTAAAGGTCTACAGATTGATATCGAATTATGTGTGACCTATTAGGTATATACTTTCGCAAGATAGAAACATGAAAAAAAAATTATGTAATTGAACTCTGGAGGTAACACTAGTCTATATGCCACTGATCTAATTCTTTCAACTATCTTATAGGGTCTAATGTACCGTAGACCCAATTTTCCTTTATGTCTGAATCGCAATACTCCTTTCCAATGAGAAATTTTCAAATGAAGCCAATCATCAACTTGAAATTGGAATGATTAGTTGGTGGAAGTTTAAATGAGCTAATTTTTTTTTTTCTCTTTTTTCCATCATCTTTACAAAACCCTTAAAGATAAAGTGACTTAAAGCCCAATGACCTTAAGGTTGGGTTGAAGCCTATGAAACATACCAGCTCAAAAATGAAAACCCAAATACTGACCTCAAGCCCATTCATTTTTTTTATTTATTGCTTTTCTTAATATCTACCTAAATTCATGCATGCATGTCTTACAAGTTTACTTTAGGATCTCTCAATCAAGTTTACCTTACCTAGTCGGGAAAATGTAGCTATATACAGATTAGTACCTTTATGCCACTAAAACTTGTGGTATTTGAATAAGATGATTTTGAGATATCCACATAGGGGATAACGTGTGCATTCGCACCAAGTTAGATCATTAGTATAATAGAAGAGATTGTAATTTCTTGAATCAAGTTAAGAAAACTGAAATTAATTATTCAACGAAAGAAAGTCCATATATATCGTATTACACATATATAGCTGGCACACTGAAATCTCTAACACATGCAAGAAGTGAAAACCGCTTGCGTATGTTCGTAGCCTAGCACATACACACTACTACCATGGTACAAAGGTGAACAACATCCATAACCCACTAGCTAGGCACTAGCTAGCTAGCAGCTCTTATTGAATTACAGTATTAAAAACTAGGCACTCAGATTAAGATCAATTTGATGATGGCGGTATGTAAGGTGGCATTGGTGGCTTCTTCCCATGAGTCGGTGGATTCATTTTCCTCGGCCGCTTGTCTCTGCAGCCCTCAACTACTTCCTCTGCCAAAATATGAGCTGGCGGATGATGCTCATGTGGTGGCTTCTCTCCCTCGCCCTTACGATGATTAGGTAGTTTATCGTCATGATCATCCTCTGCCAAAAGGTGCCGACCATCGGGTACTGCCTTGTGTTCAGGAAATGGCATTGGCTTCTGATCTACTTTACAAGGACATGGCTTGTCATTTAAGTTGCATGATGATGATGAGGGCTTATGTGAGTCCTCATTAACATCTTCAACCAAAAGGTGCCCATGGTGTGGTGGCTTGTCTCCTTTACCCCTTGGAGGCTTACCATCAAAATTATCCAAGCTGTTTTCTTCTAATTTCCTACCTGTGAAAGGAGGTTTGTGCTTATGGTGATGGTGTCCATTGTGATTGAGATGATGAGCAAGAGTGGGAGTGGTGAGACTCAGAAGAGCCACCACCCCAAGGAGGAACAATAGAAGCAGGCAAGTCTTAGGCATCTTTTAATTGGGATCTTTGGGTACTTGTACGCTATATAGAAGAGCTAGTGGGCTTTTATAAGGGATGCATGCGGGGCTAACTATTTGTTATATCGTCATCTCACATGTCATTGTGCAATAGGCTATAATTTATGTAAGATTTCCATCATGTATGTCTAATTATAGTAATTAACTATTGACTGAAAGGTAAAAAAATTACAACGTTCTACATTCCTGTTTCGATCACAAAGGAACATTTAATTTAGCTGCATGATTTTATTTGCTGTGTGTTGGCATATTGATTAATGAAGCATCTTAGATTTTCCAGTGGTTTATTAATTTTCTGTGTGTTACTATAATATATATTATATAAAACAAGGGCACTGAAATCATACTCCTATATTATATAGTGATGCATGTAGCTGTCTTACAGAAAGCAATGTTATCGCAGTGATCATTAATTAATTAGGAAGATCAATGTGAATAGCTTTACAAGGGAAACCATTAAATTCCGTACGGTGATTTTATATATTAAGAATATTTGAGTTATTAATTATTTTAAAAAATTTAAACTTTTGAAATAATTAGGAACTCAATCATTTTAATATGGTATCTGTTATTAGAATATTCACACAAGAGTTATCATATATCAGAAAAATAATTAAAAAAATAATAGTGAGTTATATGCATGATTTGGATGTAAAACTCATTAGCTTAAGCTTTTTAGTTATATTGATGTTCATCCAAGTATATCAAATCTTTATTTGTACGATCTCTCGTCATTATGAAAAACTTTTGTGTACATAGAAACTTCCGTATACATTGAACAGATGATGATATTTGTAGATTCGATACAAGATATAGAAGAAACGTATTGAAAGCAGTCCCAGCATATTAGTCATGTGACTTAATAATTTGTTGCATAAAAATACTATATACTTTATATTATGAAGCTTTATCTAAAGTTAAAAATTTTGGAAAAAAATCTTACATAAGAAAAAAATTTATTCCAAGAAAAAGAAAGCAGTACCGTCTCTTTCTTCCCATCAACAAATAACTATTATTAAAGCTTTGTTACAGAAGCCTCCAACTCTGTCATGCGTTTTTTTAATCAAAACAACATAATTATTTGGTGTATATAAAGCTTTATAAAAATCCAACATAATAAAACTCTATTAATAAAATGATATTTTATATAAAAAAATTTGATAAAAAAGATCAATATAAAAAATCTAATTAAATTAAGTATTATTAAATGAGATCTTTGACAAATGAAATTATGACATTGTTTTTTTTAAAAAAATTAAAATTATATGATATTTTTTACAACAAAAGAAAATTAAGAAACATCGCTAACTTACATGGTTTGAGTTAGGTAAAATAATAATAATGGAATTAAAAATTGTTTAATGTTTAATAAAATAGTTGTAAAAATATTTCAGATATAAATTCAGTTTTTTAGTAACTATTTTTCACTTTTGATTCACTTAAAAAATTACTTTTAATGATATTTGAATTAATTTTTGTTTACTCTGTATAAAAAACAAAAATTGTTTCATAAATGTTTTGATAGAATTTTTCAGAAATTTAAAGTCATCGTTTAGTCCAATTAGGGACGAAAAGAGTCTATAGATTGACTTGGTTTTGACAATTTATAAGATTATGCCTTCATTTTCCGATATACTAGCAAGCTAGGTACCCAAAATTCTTCACGGTTTTTGTCTATAGAGCGAGCCACCGAGGTAGTACATTTCTAAAAATGAGAAATCTAGTTCACGACCTTTTAGATCTTTTGACCATTGTTACTACGTGAGGAAAGAAAACTGATTGTAGAGTTCATTAACAATTTATTTGGTTCATTGACAAAATTTCTATGCTATGGGATTAAAATTAATATGAGATAAAATTAGATGAAAATACTTTAATTTTATGTTCGATTCAAAATGTTATTGAATTGAGACTAAAGTGAGATAATAAAGATAAATACCAAAATAGAATCATTGTTCATCATCCTCATCATCAACAATAAGGCAACATTGATTTTCTTTTTCTTTTTCCTTTTCTTCTTCCTTCTCTTCCATCTTTTCCTTCTCCTTCTTATTCTTCTTCTTTCCTTTTTAACTCTTCTCCCCCTCCTTCTCCTTGTGCAGATTTGCAAATTAAGGATGAAGAAGAAGAAATGGAAAGAGAAGGATGAAGAAGAAGAAAGGGGAAGAGAAGGAGAATAAGAAGGGGGAAAAGAATGAGAAGGAGAGGATAAAGAAGAAGAAAGAGAAGGGGAAAGAACGGAAGAATGGGTCTCTATAAGCAAGGGTAAAATAAGAAAAGATAAATATTCCCACATAGGTGAGATTATTTGTCCCATGGGGAGTGAGACAGAAACACTGAGATAAGGACTAAATTAATCTCAACCCAATCTCAAGTAAATAGTGAGAGAGTAAACCGTACATAAGACAAGGGATTGAGGTAAGATTAGATTTGTCCAATCCCATATTAGTTTTTCCAACCAAACAAACCCTAAATAATATCATTTTTCATTGTTAAGTCACTTATTCAATTTTGTCCATGAAAGTTTTAATGGTTAACAATATCTTCTATGTATTTTCAAAATCGTTTCAATTTCATCGGTGTCTTCACATTTTAGTCAAAAACTTAATAGAAATGTACCTTAGACTTTGATCTGATCAATTTGAAAGTTGATCCGTAAAAATAAGAGATTAAATTTAGCTCCATATCATACATACATGTGGTTTAGAGTTTGGTTTGAAGCTAAACTTAGCATATGATTTGTGATTTTAAGAGGAAAATTCTTCTCTTAATAAAAATGTACTTTAAACTTTGATCTGATTAATTTGAAAGTTGATTTGTAAAAATAAGAGATTAAATTTAGCTCCATATCATACATACATATGGTTTAGAGTTTAGTTTGAAGCTAAACTCAGCATATGATTTGTGATTTTAAGAGAAAAATTCTTCTCTTAAAACCCCACTTTAGTAAGGTTAGTATCTATTTAACTACATGGATACCAGGCAATTCTGTTAAGTTCTTGATAGAAATTTGATGATAGTAACATAATTGAAATGATTTTGTAACCATGAGATAGACACTAATTCAATTAAAACTTTAAGCGTGAAATTGAATAAATGATCTGTTGGAAATCACCTTGACAAGATGCCCAGGTGGTGATCTTCCAAACACCCAAGTCTTGAATGACTTATAGAAAGAATTTCAGCAATCGAACACAAGAACAGAAAATCAAAGAAGGAAATAAGACAAGTAATTTGTTGTCGAGGTTCGGCAATGTGCCTACGTCCCCGTGAGTTCCTCCGAACTCTCTGCACTATCTCAATGGTTCTTACAAAGTTACAGCAATCCCCTTCAAGAATCCAAGTTCTTGAAGAACCAAGAAGAGAACGAGAAAGTGATAGACCTATTACAATGCTTTCTATCAATTCTCTACTAACCTCTCTTCTTTACAACCAGCCTCACTACAAGAGTCCCTCTTGTGTTTATGTCTCTCACAAAATTCTCTCTTGTGTTTACAATGATCTCACAATGTCACAACCTGTGTGGTTCTCTCACACACCTTTTTCACCACTTGAAATGAGGCTAAGAAACCCTTTTTATAGCCTCTTAATTCTTGGACAATCTTGTGAATCATTCTTGACCCTTTGATCATGTTCTCCCTTTAATCTCAGCCCTTCATCACTCTCCAAGTGATGCTGTGCATTTTTGTGTGGTGCACACATGATTGGAGAGGTCTTATGCATGCTGGATCATGTGTGCAGCCATGTGCTGTGTGCTGCGGCGTGACCTGATATTGCAGCCTCCTGATGCTGCGCGCACACCTCTTGCCTGTGGGCAGAAACTTCCACAGCAGTGTGCCTGACCTTCCTATGCTCAAAATTGAAGCACACACATGTGTGCAACCTTATAACTTGCTCAAATTTGATATCCCACAATTGGTTTGGACATTAACCAACTTTAGACCATGTTTGGATATGTTTGAAACTTAGACAAATAACAACAATCTCTACCTTTGTCTAAGAGTTCAAAAACCTGAACCATTGTGCAGAAAGCTTCGGGATCCAAACTCATCTGGAGTTACCAATTAACCAACTCCAATCCTAAGAAGTCCAAGGTAATGATTGGACCTTCTTAGAGGTAGAACCTTGGTGCCTAAATCTGCAGGACTTTTCTCCTTGGTCTTCTTGTCAACATGAATGCATCCTTTCGTACCATTTTCCAGAATGTAATGATACCAAACATCCATATGCTTTGTCCCCTCATGGAAAACCGGATTCCTCCAAAATTACCCCGCACTTTGGTTATCCAAAGTTACCACCACCTGCTCTTTTAGGACCTCCCACTCGTCCAACAACCCTTTGCACCCCATAGCCTCCTTTATGACTTCCGTAGCCGCTATGCATTCTGCTCTGGTTGTTATGAGTGCTACCACTGACTGCCACTAAACCTCCATGTACCTCAGCAACCACTTCATCCCAAGCCAATGCTCTTTTCCGGGATTACTCACACATTTTCTGAAAACATCCATTGCCCAAGAAACACTTGACCTGTTTCTCTTCCTTTCCCGGATGATTCTCCTCATCTCAAGGATCTTTTGTGTAAGGTGTTGTGCGATTATATACCTAAATAATCGCACTTGTTTTACTTGCAAGTGCACAAAGTCAATAGTGTAGCATAGTGTGCGAATGCAAGATCATCTCCACAGGGATTGGTAAAGTTCGATTTAGAATTATATTTGCAATGTAAAAAGATAGAAATAATAAACTGAAGGTTGATTTGATAATAATAAAGACATAGGGCTTTGATATCCACCACTAGTCATACATTCCCGATTTTGTATAAAGTATCAGTGCTCTAGCCATATTATGTGTACCTACTGGTTGCCAACCTAAGGGCATGGTATCTACTCCTTAAGCTATTGATTTCCCTAAGCAACGAGTTAGGCATGGTATCTACTCTAACTCTTTTCTTCCTTAAGGGATTCAGCATGGTATCTGCTTGAGTTGTTCCTTAAGAAAGCATAGGTACTGTGGAAATCGACAACCACATGAGACCTAGGGCATGGTATCTACTCCCGGTTTCCCATGTTGATTAACCCGGGTATCCGGATAAGATGGTCCCTTGTTACTAATGTTAGACCCAGGACTCGATCATCCAAATTGATCTAACTAACCTATCCATACCACATGCATATGTTGGCCTTACACATACATATGAGGAATGTAAATAAGCACAGGTGTTAATCAAGTTAAGTAACATAATAAGCTATGCGAAGATTTAATCAATGAATAAAAATATGGGAATGCATAACTAGGGCTTCAATCGAGCCCTATAAGAGAGTTAGTTACACATACTAACTGAAGTAAACATAATTAAACAAAACATAAGGGAGAAGAATAAACCCGAGAGAAGAGGCGTCAATTCTCTCCCAAGCTCTCCACTCCAAGTAAAAGAAAAGAGAAAAGTGTTTACTATCTAAGGTGTCCTTTTGTGTGTGAGTTACAAGTGTATTTATAGGTCTTTGAGAAGTCCTAATAGACCCATGAGTCCTAAACTTTCCTAAAACGAAAATCTTGTATTTTCCAAAATAAGGTTCTGCAGTTTACTGTTCACGCCCGTATCTTTGCGCTCGATCGCATGTGGCCTTGCGCTCGATCGCAAGTTGCACTCGATCCTACAAGTGTGCGCATGATCATATGTGCGCTCGATCGCACTGCATGTGCGCTCGATCGCACTTTGTCCAGAAAGTGCTCCAGGGCTTCTAGATTTCTTCCTTAAAGTGCCAAAACTGCTTCTTTTTCTCCAAGACCCTATAAAAACATGTAAAACACACAAATGGAGTAAAAGATACCAAATTAATGTAATAAAGGATCTAACAAGTGTAAATAAGGGGGCTTAAAATATGTATATTTAAGCGTCTATCACACCCCCAAACTTACATATTGCTAGTCCCTTAGCAATACTAAATTAAAAACTAAAACAGAAATATAGATAAATCCAATGTTCATAGTGTCTATAAAAAAAATCTAGATTTTACACAAAACAATGATGCGCATTCATGAGCAAGCTTAACAAGTGTAAACATATATCTGCAATGAATAAGAGTTTTGAACGTAAATCATATTCACTAGGTATTTTAAGATATCACAAGTTTGACTTTGGTGTGTGGTGATCAGCACATAAAAGGTTGAGTTTTCAAGAAATTCAAACAGGTAATGTTTCGATGACTCAAGATTCACCAAACTTCCTATTAGAGTCAACAAATATGGCATAGATTTTTATTTGCGAGATTTTTGCCAAGTTGGTTCCCTCAAGCTTTCTTGATGACTCGTGTAACGAGCGTTTGGCCAATGACTCCCAAACCAGATGGTTTTAGGGCATTAGGTGTAAAGACACCCCTAAGGACTTACTAGCTCGAGTCAACAAGGCTACGAAACTAACTGATTTTTATGCTACCATTTAGAATTTTCCATCTTTTGACGTGACACTCAATGCTTACTGAGGCAAGAGGGCCAGTTACTCAGCGAAAAATTCCTTTTTTAATGATCACTTAAGATTTTCCACCTTTTGACGTGACACTCAATGCTTACTGAGGCAAGAGGGCCAGTTACTCAGTGGAAAATTTGTTTTTACTGATCATTAGGAGCATTTTTTTTTTCTTTTTGAGCATGAATCAATTTTTTTCTATTTTTATATGCCAAAATGTCAATCTAATAGGTCATCTAGTTCACAGTCAAGCAAAAGAAACATACCAATCCGAATAACATGTCATACCCCACACAGCTATGTGCTAATGTGCTCGTGATAGTTTAAGTTAAACTTGTGAATTCTTAAATGCCAAAAGGGCAGTGATCTAGGTTCAAAACTTGTTTATTGACCTATATGTTCAAAGTGTTAAGCTCATTGATGAAGACAAATCATAACATTTTGTTTAGATCATAAAAAGTTTATTGGACATAATGAACAAGCATTTGTCTATGAAAATAATAACAAAACAACAACAACAATAAAACAAAACAAAAAAAAATGTGGGACATAGTGAGTGTGTGAATGTGATAGTGAGTGTGTGAATGTGTCCCCATACCCCCAAACTTAAATGGCACATTGTCCCCAATGTGTGAATAGCATGGAAGGAGCTGACCTGGGAGATGGAGAACTGATGGCTGACATGGCTCGTAGCACACCCCCAAACTTCAACTTGATGCACTCACGTTGTCCTCGACAAAGAAAGAAAAAAAACAGACATAAAATGGAAAACAAGTAATAAACAAGAATAGAAAAGTAAACTATGAAATACTAATAATAAACTATGAAAAGGATATGATGTGGGGTGCCTCCCATGAGTGCTAAGTTTTACGTCTTCAGCCAGACGTGGTACTCTCTCACTGCTGATCATCAGGTGGTGCAGTCGGAGAGGTACCGGCTGCTGGAGGTAGGCAATCAAGTATGGCCTGCAGCATGGCCTCCTGGCGTGTAAATCGTGCCTCCAAACTGTCGATGCGCTGATGTACAAGAGTGGTGGCAGCAGCGACCTCACCTCGGAAGGAGGATAGCTCAGCTAAGAAGTGCTGGGACTCGGCGGGTCCCATATCCGAATGGTTCTCCTCCCGTACCGGGCTCATGACAGGGGCCTCGGTCTCCATGTGATCCTCCTCTACTCGCTCAGCTGCTGGAGCAGGGACTGGGGGTCCTCGTGGCATGTGTGATATGCTCTGTGTCCACTGAGCCCGCCCAAAGATAGGATGCTCTCGTACTGGCCCGTCACTATGGGTCCCCTTAATCCCCTTCTTCTTGAGGATGGAGGTGAGTAAGAACGGGAAAAAGAGTCCCCAAGCATTGGCCGTGGAAGTCTGACGGCCATGTACGTGATCCCAGAACTTGTGCAGCTGGCTCCAAATGACAGACGGGATCGAGTACCAGTGGCCTCTATGGAAGGCGTATAATGTCTGAAGAAACTGGTCTCGCCGCTGTGTCTTGTGCCCTAACGGACACACATTATGCTGGAGGATCGTATCGATGAGCCATAGTCTGGGGGGCAGCTTGGATCGGCCGGCCGCATTATTATGCCTGTCGGTATACTGGCCAGCGCACATATCCATGATGATCTCGGCCAGGGCAAAAGATTTCGGCTGCTCCTCGATATCAGCCCCCTCAGGAGGGGACTCATCCGTGCAATGAAGAGCAGTGGCAATATCGGTACTGGTCACCTCGATGGGTGTGCCCCGAACTGAAGAGGTGAGGACCCCCGGTCTGCTGCAGTCGAAAGATAAATGCTCATAAAACTGCACGACAAGCTGGGAGTAGGCAGTGGAGCACACCGGCTTAAACAACCGCTTCAACCCTCGGAGTTGGAGTGCTTGGACGGCCCATTGAGTGGCATCCATGTGCCGAAATATGTCGTCGATGGCGAAGGCCGTTTCGAACAACAACTCCCGTTGCTCGATGCTGGGCCGGGATGAGGAGGCTCGACTGCTGGAGGCGCCAGACGTGGAAACAGATGGTCGAGACATGCTGCTGCTTGGCTTCTGGCTGATTTGCGATCGATTTCAGTGGTGTGCGCTCGATCGCACACTGCCTATGCGCTCGATCGCACCCGGTCAGGATTTACGTCGAACAGCTTATGTGCACCAAACAGGGAAGCTATAGTTTGTTCGATGTGGAACTCGTTCCTACCCCTCCTGCAACCAAACAATCATTCAATCAAACACACAGCAATGTATATGTAAAAGGAAATCACAATTTCTATTTAAAATTCGTGTATGTGTACAATACCTTGTGCAGTGTATGACGGAATGTGAATAGGGAGGGGGGTTGACGGCGGTGCTGGTGGAGGACGGCGGTGATGGTAAGGTGATGATGAGGGGTTGTGGTGGTTGGGTGTGAGGTAGGGTGATATGGGTGGTGGAGTTGTGTGCGAGTGAGAGTGAGAGTAAATGAGAGTGCGAGCAAATGTGCAGGGGGCGAGTGAAGTGAGTGAGGGAAGTGAGTGAGTGAGTGAGTTCAATTTTATTAATGTCTCTGCCTCGAGTGCGCTCGATCGCACATGAGGTGCGCTCGATCGCACTTGTGCACTCGCTTATGTTTGTAGGATACGTTCGATCGCACTCTTGCGCTCGATCGCACTGAAGGGTGCGATCGATTGCAAGTGTGGCATATAAGTATAATTTAAAAACTTACCTTTAAAAGAATGACTAATTGAAATAATACAACCTTACCAGTTGTTAGTGGCTTCAGTACCACTAACCTTACCAGAGGTGCTTGAGCTTAATAGATGATCAAATATTTACTTTGCTCAAGCACTCTCTTGCGACCGTGCTAGTTGTTCGGAGGGAAGCACCTAGAGCCCACCTCATGGAGCTCTAGTGCCTGTGTTTCGGCTGTATCCTGGACTGATTCAAGTGCCAAGTCTTCATTTCTTGGAAGGAATTTAGTGTCAAGGTATGGCTTGGCTCTGTGTCCATTGATTGTAAAAGGTTGATTTCTGTTGGGACCACAGACTTCTAATGCCCCATGAGGGAAGACCTTGGTGACCATGTACGGACCATACCATCTGGATTTCAGCTTGCCTGGGAACAGCCTTAATCGTGAGTCATATAGCAGCACCTTTTGTCCTACATGGAACTCTTTCCGGACCAGTTGTTTGTCATGATAAGCTTTCGTCCTTTCTTTGTATAACTTTGCATTCTCATAGGCCTCATATCTCAATTCTTCAAGCTCATTTAGATACAGTTTCCTTTTCTCACCCGCTTGCTTCATGTCAAAGTTGAACTGCTTAATGGCCCAATATGCTCGATGTTCTAATTCCACCGGGAGGTGGCATGATTTTCCAAAGACGAGGCGGTAGGGAGACATGCCAATTGGAGTCTTATAAGCTGTTCTATATGCCCATAGAGCGTCGTTTAAGCGTAGAGACCAATCCTTCCGATTTGGCTTTACTGTCCGTTCTAGGATTCCCTTGATTTCTCGGTTGCTTATTTCGACTTGGCCACTGGTTTGAGGATGATAAGGAGTGCCAACTCTATGAGTAATCCCATACTTTAGGAGTAGTGCGGAGAAAGAACGATGATGGAAGTGGCTGCCCCCATCACTGATGATCGCTCTTGGAGTTCCAAACCTAGTAAAAATGTTAGCCTGCAGAAACTCGATAACCACTTTGTGATCATTAGTCCTTGAGGGAACAGCCTCAACCCATTTAGACACATAATCCACACCCACAAGAATATATAAATAGCCAAATGAATTAGGAAAAGGTCCCATGAAATCAATGCCCCATACATCAAAGGGTTCTACTATATGAATATTTTGTAAGGGCATTTGATTTCGGGAAGAAATGTTACCTGTTCGCTGGCATCTATCACATGAGCTGCAAAAGGAGAAAGCATCTTTAAATAACTTTGGCCAATAGAAACCAGATTGAAGTACCTTAAGAGCTGTTCGTTTTGCTCCAAAATGACCTCCACAAGCCAACTGATGGCAATGTTTCAACAAGCTCGAATGCTCCTCTTCTGGGACACATCTTCTGACGATTTGATCAGGGTAGATCTTGAAAAGGTATGGGTCATCCCATATGTAGTGTCTTGATAGAGATATTAGCCGTTTCTTTTCTTGAGTGATCATTCTTGGGGGAAAAATTTTAACAGTTAGATAATTAACTATATCAGCATACCATGGAAGTTTTACCTCAAGTGCAAATAGTTGTTTATCGGGAAAGTTCTCATTTAAGGGAAACTTTTTATCATCACTTTCATATGGGAATCTTGACAAATGATCCGCAACTACATTCTCACTGCCCTTCTTGTCCTTGATTTCTAAGTCAAATTCTTGGAGTAAGAGTATCCATCTGATTAGCCTAGGCTTTGCATCTTTCTTAGAAAACAAATATCTCAAAGTAGCATGGTCAGTGAATACAATAACTTTAGAACCAATAAGATACGATCTAAACTTCTCTAAAGCAAAAATAACAGCTAACAATTCTTTTTCAGTAGTAGAATAGTTGAGCTGAGCATCATTTAGTGTTTTAGAAGCATAGTAAATAGCATGAGGTACCTTATTGTTTCTTTGACCCAAGACAGCTCCCAAGGCGAAGTCACTGGCATCACACATTAATTCAAAAGGTAGATTCCAATCTGGTGCCATCATTATTGGGGCAGAGGTGAGAACGTTCTTCAAGGTGTTGAAAGCTTGCATACAATCTTCACTCCATTCGAACTTGGTATCTTTAGTCAATAGTGCACAAAGGGGTCCTGAGATTTTGGAGAAGTCTTTTATGAATCTTCTATAAAAACCCGCATGTCCGAGGAAGCTTCTAATGCCCTTGACCGTGAGAGGGGGAGGTAGCTTTGAAATGATGTCAACCTAGGCCTTGTCTACTTCAATACCTTTGTCTGAGATGGAGTGACCCAACACAATACCTTGTTGAACCATGAAGTGACATTTTTCCCAATTCAGTACTAGATTAGTTTCTTCACATCTCCTTAGGACATTTTCCAAATGATTTAGGCACTCATCGAAAGTAGATCCAAAGACACTGAAATCATCCATGAATACCTCAATATATTTCTCTACCATATCGGAAAAAATGCTCATCATACATCTTTGAAAAGTGGCTGGTGCGTTGCATAAACCGAATGGCATTCTTCTATAAGCAAATGTACCGAAAGGACATGTGAATGTAGTCTTTTCTTGATCCTCAGGTGCTATGGCGATTTGATTGTATCCACTATATCCATCCAAGAAGCAGTAATAACTATGACCGGCTAATCTTTCTAGCATTTGATCAATGAATGGCAGGGGAAAATGGTCTTTTCTAGTTACTTTGTTTAACCTCCGGTAATCAATGCATACTCTCCAACCCGTTGTTTTTCGTGTAGGTATAAGCTCTTCATTTTCATTTTTTACCACAGTAATCCCACTCTTTTTGGGAACGACTTGGACTGGACTTACCCATTTGCTATCCGATATAAGGTAGATGATGCCGACATCTAGTAGCTTTAGTATCTCGGCCTTTACTACCTCCTTCATGTGTGGGTTAAGTCTTCTTTGAGCATCTCGAGTGGGCCGTGCTTCCTCTTCAAGGTAGATGTTATGCATGCACTTTGCTGGACTTATCCCCTTAATGTCAGCAATGGTCCACCCAATAGCAGTTTTATGCTCCCTAAGAACTCTTAATAGCTTCCCTTCTTCTCCACTACTCAAGTTGGCAGCAATTATCACAGGTAAGGTCTCATGTTCTCCCAAATAGGCATATGTGAGATGCTCAGGTAGCTGTTTGAGCTCCAATGTTGGTGCCTGCACAATGGATGGAAGAAGAGTAGTATTAGTAGGTATGAGAATTTCAAATGGAGGGGGATACATACTGGAGTATTTAGGAGAGGTTGCAAGATGGTGCACAGCTGTGACGATGTCATCAATAAGATTTTCATATTCTTGCTCAATATCCATCTCAGTGAAGCTATTGGTGAGAGTAGTCTCCAACGAATCAATGTGTTGGACCTGAAATGCTTGCTCAACAAATTTTTGTATCATACAAACATTAAAGCAGTCAAAGTCATCTTGAGGAAACTTTATTTCATCAAATATTTTAAATTCTATCTTCTCACCACTAATTTTCATACTTACTATACCCTTTTTCACATAGATTTTAGTGTCGGCAGTCCTCATGAAAGGTCTCTCTAGTATGATAGGTAAAGGTAATGGCATAGGGAATTCTTCCATGTCTAATACAATAAAATCTGCAGGTAGAATGAACTTGCCAACTTTTACTAAGACATCCTCGAGAATACCTCTAGGTCTTTTAATACTCCTATCTGCCAACTGTAAGGTAATAGAAGTCGGCTGTAGCTCCCCCAAACCTAGGGTTTCGAATACTGTGTAAGGTAGTAAGTTTACCCCTGCTCCTAAGTCTAGTAATGCCTTGTCAAACAGATGATCACCTATCCTACAGGGTATGGTAAAACTACCCGGGTCTGTCAGTTTTGGTGGGAGTTTCCTAAGTAGTACAGCACTTACCTCCTCAGTTAAAGCTACAGTCTCATGTTCTTGAAATTTTCTTTTATGAGTACAACAATCTTTTAGGAATTTAGCATAAGCAGGTATTTGGTGAATTGCATCTAGTAATGGAATATTAATTTCAACTTTCCGCAAGGTCTCAAAAATATCAAGCAGTTTATTGTCTTTCTTTTGTTTTACTAACCTTTGCGGGAAGGGTGGTGCATTCACCTTCTCCGTCTCACTTACCCTTGATGCTGATGGTGTTTTTTTGGACGGTGCTGTAAGCTCATCGGATCCAATCACCTTGCCATTTCTTAAGGTTGTGACAGCTTTTAGTTGTTGATGCCCACCAGGGTTGGGTAGTGTTTGAGCTGGGAGCTCTCCTTGCTTTCTGCTACTGAGTTCTTTAGCTAATTGTCCCATTTGTACCTCTAGTCTTTGAATTGCTTGCTCATGTGCCGCATTGGTTTGTTTTTGCTGAGTCATGAACTGTTCTTGCGATTTCATCAGTTGTTTTACTAGACTTTCGAGGTCGTTTCTTTTTGGTTCGGAATTAGCATGGGCAGTGGGCTGCTGATTTCGTTACTGTCCTTGGTTGTTTTGATTGTTGCTCCATGAGAAATTTGGGTGATTCCGCCATCCAGGGTTGTAGGTGTTTGCATATGGGTTATTCTTTGGCGGATAGTTGTTGGGTCCCACATAATTTGCTTGCTCCGGATCTGCAGATAAAGGACAAGCATTAGTATTGTGATCATATTGAGAGCATATTGCACATACCTGTAGTGGTGTAGCTGAGGTAGTTTGAGCAGCCATGGCTTTTACCAATAAATCTAGTTTTCTTTCCATTGCAGCCATTTGAGGGGAAGACCCTCCATTCGTATTTACCTCATACACACCTTTACCTTTGGTTATATGTCTACCTCGAGAGGAGAATTGCTGAGTGTGTTCGCTAAGGGTTTCAAACAGTTCCATTGCCTCTTCGCTGCTTTTCTCCATAAGGACTCCTCCACAACCTGAATCAACAATACATTTATTAGTATCATTTAAACCTTCGTAGAATGCTTGTACCAGTTCATCTTGAGGTAGGTTGTGATGTGGGCATTTGAGTAGCAATTCATTGAAGTGTCCCCATGCTTCGAAGAAAAGGTCCCCATCCTTTTGTTGGAAGGATTGGATCTCCTTCCTCATTTGTCTTGTCTTTTGGGCTGGGAAGAATTTCCTCAAGAATTTGCTTGCTAACTCCTCCCAAGTGTGGATGGAAACTGCAGGCAAGGAATTATACCAAAGTTTAGCATTATCTTTTAAGGAAAAAGGGAATAGAATTAACCTTATTCCTTCTTGGTCTAGTCCTTGTATGTGCTGGAACTTGCAAAGATCAAAAAATTCTCGAAGATGTAAGTGTGGATCTTCATTAGGAGTTCCCCTAAAATGCGTCAAGGCATTCAAGATTTGCGGAGATATGTAATAATTTCCTTCTGCCTCAGGTTGATATGCGATGCATGATGGTTGATCGATGTTCCGAGGGATGAAGGAGTACTTCATTGGAACTCGTGCAGGTGGTTGCTGGTTTTCGAGCTGTTCCGCCATTTGTGTTTCGTTCTCGATTTCTCCTTTGTTCTCCTCAAATTTGTCCCTAAGCCTTTTTCGGATGGTCCGTTCAAGCTCGGGATCAAGGGAAAAGAATTCCGGATGTCGGGATCAAAGTCCGTGCATAAAGCAGAAAAACCAGTTTTAGTGCAGCAGTGCAACTCTGTTGCTCGGGTACTCTCGGCCCAATTTACGCTCGATCGCACAGGAGCTTGCGATCGATCGCAATTTCTACAGAAAGTGCAAGTAGGGTTTCGTGAAGTACCTGAAACAGAAAATAACTCGATTTAAGTTTTGATAAAAGATGGTAAAAATAAAATAATAATAATGATAAAATGAAAGTAATCCTAAAAGGAACTTTTAGCGCAATCCCCGGCAACAGCGCCAAAAACTTGTTGTGCGATTATATACCTAAATAAATGGGTAAATAATCGCACTTGTTTTACTTGTAAGTGCACAAGGTCAATAGTGTAGCATAGTGTGCGAATGCAAGATCATCTTCACAGGGATTGGTAAAGTTCGATTTAGAATTATATTTGCAATGTAAAAAGATAAAAATAATAAACTGAAGGTTGATTTGATAATAATAAAGACATAGGGCTTTGATATCCACCACTAGTCATACATTCCCGATTTTGTATAAAGTATCAGTGCTCTAGCCATATTATGTGTACCTACTGGTTGCCAACCTAAGGGCATGGTATCTACTCCTTAAGCTATTGATTTCCCTAAGCAACGAGTTAGGCATGGTATCTACTCTAACTCTTTTCTTCCTTAAGGGATTCAGCATGGTATCTGCTTGAGTTGTTCCTTAAGAAAGCATAGGTACTGTGGAAATCGACAACCACATGAGACCTAGGGCATGGTATCTACTCCCGGTTTCCCATGTTGATTAACCCGGGTATCCGGATAAGATGGTCCCTTGTTACTAATGTTAGACCCAGGACTCGGTCATCCAAATTGATCTAACTAACCTATCCATACAACATGCTTACGTTGGCCTTACACATACATATGAGGAATGTAAATAAGCACAGGTGTTAATCAAGTTAAGTAACATAATAAGCTATGCGAAGATTTAATCAATGAATAAAAATATGGGAATGCATAACTAGGGCTTCAATCGAGCCCTATAAGAGAGTTAGTTACACATACTAACTGAAGTAAACATAACTAAACAAAACATAAGGGAGAAGAATAAACCTGAGAGAAGAGGCGTCAATTCTCTCCCAAGCTCTCCACTCCAAGTAAAAGAAAAGAGAAAAGTGTTTACTATCTAAGGTGTCCTTTTGTGTGTGAGTTACAAGTGTATTTATAGGTCTTTGAGAAGTCCTAATAGACCCATGAGTCCTAAACTTTCCTAAAACGAAAATCTTGTATTTTCCAAAATAAGGTTCTGCAGTTTACTGTTCACGCCCGTATCTTTGCGCTCGATCGCATGTGGCCTTGCGCTCGATTGCAAGTTGCGCTCGATCCTACAAGTGTGCGCATGATCATATGTGCGCTCGATCGCACTTTGTCCAGAAAGTGCTCCAGGGCTTTTAGATTTCTTTCTTAAAGTGCCAAAACTGCTTCTTTTTCTCTAAGACCCTATAAAAACATGTAAAACACACAAATGGAGTAAAAGATACCAAATTAATGTAATAAAGGATCTAACAAGTGTAAATAAGGGGGCTTAAATATGTATATTTAAGCGTCTATCATAAGGCTGAGATCCTTCCTCTCAAACTCCTCACTGAGTTGAGATGTAAACCTTTTCATCCTCTTCCTGCTGTTCCAAACTAACAGCCCATCAATGACATAGGTGAGGATACTCACCATCTTCTCCACCTTGTGTCCAGGTGAGAAAGTTTCTGTGAAACCTATGTCTTCTCTTCTTGTGAACCCATTCGCCACTAGCTTAGCCTTGTTCCGGACTTCATCTCTTGGAGGGCACCCTTCTTTGATCTTGTAAGTGCACTTACATTCCACAACTTTCTGATTTCCTGGAATTTTCACCAATTCCCAGAAGTTGTTCTTTTTCAAAGAATCCATTTCTTTCTCTATAGCTAGCTGCCACTTTGATGAATCCTTACACTCCATGGCTACTGTGTAAGTTTTTTGTTCACTCATCTCTCCTTCTGTCCAAGGAGCTGCTGCATCCGCAAACCCATATCTTGAAGGTGGTCCGACCAGCCTTCTTTCCCGGTCTCTTATGAGCTGAAAGTCCTTCTGACTTGCTGCAGCATCCTCTTCTTGTTCAGCCTCTTCTTGAGTTTCTTGAGCTTGGCAATCATCCAAGGGCTTTATCTGGTCCGAACCCTCTTGTCTCTTTTGCTCTACCTGAACAGAATCTCCTTTGATGCTATGCTCAACAATTTCTGAATTGGTTTGCTCACTAGCCCCTGCAGGGTTAGTTTTCTCCAAGTAGGGAAATAACAATTCATTAAAGACAACATCCCTACTTATTATGAGTTTAAATCCTTCTTTTTCTAAGGACCACAACCTGTACCCCTTAGTCCCTTCCCCATATCCTAGAAACACATATTTTCTAGATCCTGGGCTAAGCTTATCCTCTTTTTGGAGTGCATACGCAGCACACCCAAAAGTCCTAAGGTTGTCCAACTCAGGGGGTTTTCCACTCCACAACTTTTCGGGAGTCTTATGGTATACAATCCTAGAGGGTGATCTATTAATCAAATATGCAGCTATAGACACCGCTTCCCCCTAAAAACATTTGGGTAATCCGGATTTATTTAACATGCACCTAACCTTTTCCATAAGGGTCTTATTCATCAACTCAGCAACTTCATTTTGCTGAGGAGTTTCCATAACCGTCTTATGTCTTAGAATGCCATTTAACCTACAGAATTGATCAAGTTCTTGGTTAAAAATTTCTAAGCCATTATCGGTTCTTATCCCCTTAACTACTCTACCCATTTGAGTCTCAACCAGCCCTTTCCACACCACTAACTTATTCAATACATCCGATTTATTTTTCACCAAATAAACCCACACTTTTCTTGAATAATCATCAATTAAAGACAGAAAGTAAATGTTACCTCCCTGTGTTGGTGTCCTTGCTGGTCCTCAAAGGTCCGCATGAATGTAGTCAAGAATGCCCTTAGACTTGTGCACTCAGGTGTTGAAGCTGACCCGATGTTGCTACCCAAAAACACAGCTCTTACAGAAATCCATTTTTTCTACTTTTTCACCACCAAGTAGACCTTCCTTGCTAAGCACTTGCAGGCCCTTTTCGCTCATGTGTCCCAAGCGAGTGTGCCAAAGGGCTGCCTTGTCCAGCTCAGCCATCAAGCTTGCTGCTTGATCATTGGTTTCTGTTTCTCTGATCATCTCATAGAGTCCATCGTTTCTTGCTGCCTTGATCACTACCAAAGATCCCTTGGCTACCTTGATCTTTCCTCCCTCTATCTTGCATGTATAGCCCATGGAATCCAGCTGCCCCAATGAGATCAAGTTCCTCTTCAAATCTGGAACATACCTCACATTTTCCAGCAGCCTTGTGACTCCATCAAATATCCTCAATTGGATGTCTCCAATCCCTCTCACTTGGCAAGAATTATCATTCCCCAAGAAGACCCTTCCATCATTGATCTTCTTGAAATTCTTGAACCATTCTTTGTGAGGGCTCATATGATGAGTGCACCCGGTATCCAAGATCCATTTCCCACTGCCTTCTTGGCCCTTGCTCACACTTGAGCACACAACAAGAACATCATCATCTTGCTGTTCTATTTTGGCAACCGAAGCCTCTCCATTCTTGGTATGGCTTCCTCCTCTATCCCTTGTCATCTTCTTGCAATCTTTCTTGACATGACCCTCTTTATAGCAGTAGTAGCAGCTCTTCCCTCCAAATCTCAGTTTGGAATGCATTCTCCCATGGCTTTCTCCTCTACCTTTGTCCTGGTAGTAGCCATGCATGCTGTTGTGCACTCTCCTATGGCTCTTTCCTCTACCTCTGTCTCGGTAGTAGCCATACATGCTGCTGTGCACTCTCCCATGGCTCTCTCCTCTACCTCTATCACGGTAGTAGCCATGGTTGCTACCATACCAAGTTGATGGCCTTCTTTTAAAGAACAACCCTTTACCACTTGATGCACTCCTTATCTTGGCATCAAGATCATCTTGCAACTCTTTCTTAGGATCAAATTTAAAAGCAAAGATTCGTTTCCGAAGATACCTCTTATGTGGGAGAGTCTTGGCAAGAAACAATTCATCTAGTTTCTTCCATAATGCAGCTGGATCTTCTGAGTCTCCGCACTCCCTTGTGACATTGTCCGACATGTGCAAGAAAATGATGTTGTAAGCTATCTTCTTCATCTCGGTCCGTTGGTCCTCCATGACACTTGCTGAAAAGCATCATCTTCTCCAATAGCCAAGTCCACTTTCTGCTGTATGAGAACCGCCTTGATCTTCCGCTTCCATAGGGTAAAGTCCCCCTTTCCATCAAACTTTTCCACACAGAAATTTGAAGCCATCTTTTGCGGACAAGATCCCAGATTTGTGCACTAACCACAACTACTTTCTTCAACCTCAAGAACATAGATCGAAGATGGATCTTTAACACCGTTCTTGAATCAACCTTCAAGAACACGACCGGATCTTGATATTTACACCGTTCTTGAATCACCCAAGAAGTTTGATCTTTGATTCTTGGAGTCTTGGCTCCGTACCTTCTACTTCTTGCTCCGATAACCAGCTGCTTAGCTCTGATGCCACTGTTGGAAATCACCTTGACAAGATGCCCAGGTGGTGATCTTCCAAACACCCAAGTCTTGAATGACTTGTAGAAAGAATTTTAGCAATCGAACACAAGAACAGAAAATCAAAGAAAGAAAGAAGACAAGTAATTTGTTGTCGAGGTTCGGCAATGTGCCTACGTCCCCGTGAGTTCCTTCGAACTCTCTGCACTATCTCAATGGTTCTTACAAAGTTACAGCAATCCCCTTCAAGAATCCAAGTTCTTGAAGAACCAAGAAAAGAACGAGAAAGTGATAGACCTATTACAATGCTTTCTATCAATTCTCTACTAACCTCTCTTCTTTACAACCAGCCTCACTACAAGAGTCCCTCTTGTGTTTATGTCTCTCACAAAATTCTCTCTTGTGTTTACAATGATCTCACAATGTCACAACCTGTGTGGTTCTCTCACACACCTTTTTCACCACTTGAAATGAGGCTAAGAAACCCTTTTTATAGCCTCTTAATTCTTGGACAATCTTGTGAATCATTCTTGACCCTTTGATCATGTTCTTCCTTTAATCTCAGCCCTTCATCACTCTCCAAGTGATGCTATGCATTTTGGTGTGGTGCACACATGATTGGAGAGGTCTTATGCATGCTGGATCATGTGTGCAGCCATGTGCTGTGTGCTGCGGCGTGACCTGATGCTGCAGCCTCCTGATGCTGCGCGCACACCTTCTGCCTGTGGGCAAAAACTTCCACAGCAGTGTGCCTGACCTTCCCATGCTCAAAATTGAAGCACACACATGTGTGCAACCTTATAACTTGCTCAAATTTGATATCCCACAATTGGTTTGGACATTAACCAACTTTAGACAATGTTTGGATATGCTTGAAACTTAGACAAATAACAACATGATCAAACCTCAAGAACGAAAAAACAATATTTAATCCAAAATAATAGAAACCATATGTCGTAATTAAAACCATAGATGCCCTTAGAATTTACACATATTAACATAAAAATAAATAAATAAATAAAGCAAGTGAACTACATGCTCCATGCTCATTACTCATCAGCTAGCAAATACAAACACTGGAAATCAACGTCATCACCATACATAGCTCACCATACATTACTCATCAGGTCATCATCATCATGCTCCATGCTCATTATAAGGAGGCTTGTCAACAACATGATCAAGTGATGAGCTTGGTGGTGGCCAGTGCTTTGGTGGTGGCCTGTGGTTTGGTGGTGGCTTATGATGCCCATACAAGGTAACTTCAGGGTTCATCATCATCTGCTCATTCTCCATAGAAGGAGGCCTGTGTGATGGTGGCTTTTTCCATGGGGGCTTGTGGTGATCAGCAAGAGAGGGAGTGGTTAAAAACAGGAGTAGCAGCACTAGCAAGTGCGTGTGAGACATCTTAATTTCTTTGTTAACTTTGCGCTCTACCTACCAGCGGTTCTGCAAAACTGAGAAAGAATTCAATGGGTATTTATAATTGCCATTGGCCTCTAATTGCGTGACATTTGTCAGTTTGATTTTTTCTTTTCTTTTCTCTTCTGTTTAGTAAATTGTAGAAATTAACACTCAACATTAATAAGCTTTTTTTTTGTTTGTTCTTTTTCTATTGGGTTAACACAATAACACATGATGTGATGGTTCTAATTCGGGAAATTACTGCTACAATTACAGCTACATCTACTCCAATGGAAAAATAAAAAAATAAAAAAAATGCAGAAATTATAATAATTATAAGATGATTATATGTGTGTCTTTTATGATTGATTATACTGTTATTTATATTATTTCAGGCTTAGACACTTGTGTTGCTAATTCTCAAGAGTCTTCTATGTTTTAATTTTCTCACGTATTATTGATTAAATACACTAAACATAACACGTGTCAAAATCTTTAACTCCACTACGTAGGTTATATTTAATTGTAACCATTTTTACCTTAACTAGCACGACTATTGAATTGTCCTCGATCCTTGACTAGCTGGATTGGCAGTTAAGACTCATCCATTATGCTCAAAGTCAAGGTATTGAAGGCTCCTCGAGCTCACAGCATCGAGTGCTCGAGTTACCCTGCTTGTATCGATGTTGTCCATCGAACTTCTCTTTTTTAAAAATCCCTGTTTCGTAGTTTTTTTTATGGTTAATTGTTTTATCTCAATTAATGCTCCATCATGCCTCTTCCTTTTCCAACCGTCCTTTTTCTTGCTTGCAAATGACCCAATCAAAATATGCCACAAAATTTTTGTTGGAGAAATTTTTTATGGCTGTTTATCAAAAGGAATAAGAGAGAATAAGATAAATGGCTTCAAGGCACGACCAAATCGCTTTCTTTAAGGTTTAATTCGCCCTTCACTAGTGCAAGAAGGTTTCCGATGAATTTTCTCTAAGGTACAATGAAGCTCTATTGTTATTCTATACTTTGCACTCGTGAAAAATAACCCACAACAGCTTCTATGAATTTATGGATGAAAAACACTTATGTTTAAAAATTTACAGGATTTCTAAACATCATAATATTAGTTTTTTAAGAGAATTTGAAGAAGAATAAGGAATGAAATCTGAAATCTGTATATGTTTGTAATCTATTAATTATGACAGTTATACACACTTTTATAGTGTTTAATTAATGTGTTTTTTCATTAGAGACACTTTATTTTAGTAGGAAACTGATTTAAACTGAATACTAAATATTCTTTCTCAAATGACAGTCTATTCACGTTCAACTGTCATTCAACGTTTTGAAAATTCAAAATTTTCGAACATTCAGTCGACTGGATCTTTTATTCAGTCGATTAAAAAAATTCTAGAGAGTTCTAAGAAATTTCATCTTTCCATCCGATCGACTTAATCAATCATTCAACCTTTTAATTTTCCAAAACATTTCAAACTTAAAATCTAAGTTTTTTTTTTTTTTTTAAAAAAATATCGACATTCTATTATTGTTAGTACAAAGAACTATCCACTTAAATAAGTTTATAAAAGATTAGCGCACCTCGATCAAGTGGCTGTATTATTATATTCGGTGTAGATAAGTGTGGTGAAATCAAATATATGTTAGAAAATACAGATATAATTAAAATTTTCTTTTTACTTTGTTTGCACCACAAAATAAAGCAAAGATATTCTTCTTGCTAGAAGTATCTTTGTTGTTAAATCTTGGCATATTTGTCCGGATATTCTCGAAACTTGTTTGTAAATTTTGAGAAACAAACGCTATGTTTGGAATCGAAATTGAAAATAGTTTTCAAAAACTTTTTTTTATGTTTGGCAAACAATTTTCAAAAGTAATTTTCTAAAACAATTTTTTGTTTTCTGAATACTTCAAATTGGTGTTTTCTGACATAATTTTCGAAAATAAACCCTAAAATCAGTGTTCATTTCTCTGTTTCATTCTTCTTTCATGGTATATAAAAAATATTAAAATTTTAAAAATAAAATAATATTAATTATTTTTAAATATTTAGTAAATATGAGAAATAAAATTAACATAGATTTTAAATTTAAACTCAAAACTAAAAATAATTACAAGGTGTATCAAAACAGTTTTCAAAATAAGATTATTCAAACAACATATCGTTATTTTCTGTTTTAGAAACAGTTTTCGAGTTACAGTTATCCAAACATGTTTTCTTCAGAAAACATCATAAAACTGTTTTTAGTTTTTATTTTCGAAAACTAAAAACAGAAAACTGTTACCTAAACATATCCAAACTGTTTTGAGATCATGTTTCTATTCCTGTTCAACTCGTTCCCTCTTTTTAAAATCACTTTTTTATTGGTAAATTGAAAATACGTCACCCTTCTCTCATAGAATTCTTGGAGTTGTTTCTTTGCCTTTGCTTTGTGAAATATAATACTAGAAACAAACACATTTTTTTTAAAATAAGCCTTCTAATTCTCTCTATCTTTCTAAATACATCTTATTTAAGGCTTGTGAATTTTTTTTAATTGTATCAGTAGCTCATGCTTTAAATCTTTGTCTGAGATTTTGATCTATATGAATCCTCCAGACTAACTTGGTTCAAGTTAAACACTAACGTTTCAGTCTCTAGTAATCCTGATCACTGTAACGGCGGTGGGTTACTTAGAGATAAGAAAGGTAATTGGATTAAGAGATTTGCTAAGAATATTGGCTACGACTCCAGTGTTATTGCGGAGCTATGAGCTTGAGAGATGGATTGATTATGGCACGAAAGCTTTCCATTCTATTACTGCATATTGAGCTTAACGCTTGGGTTGTTATTGATCAAGTTATTAATGATGTGATAGATGATCTTATTGTACATGATTACAGGTTATTGCTTATGGATTTCAGATACTACACACTATATCATGCGTTTAGAGAAGCTAATCAAGCTGCGAATATGCTTGCAAAGAAAGGAAAACCAAGTGTATAGGATTTTCATGTTTTTGAATCCACTCTTTTAGTTATTTTGGATATGGAAACAGGAGAGAAATTAATTCCTAGGGTTTTAACTGTTTGAGTTCTATGCCATTTTCTCCTCTTTCACCATAAAAAAAAAAAAAAAAACGAGAATAAAAATGAGCAGGAAAAGCCAATCCAATGGCAATCGATTTTCTGCATACCAGTAGAAAGGCCAACAACAAGGCTCACCTTTTCCATGATCAACTCTGCCTTCTGCTTTCCTTGCAGTTGTTTTACCTTTTCATTTGCATGATGACATATCCATAAATGACACTCCCATCCTTTTCATTGGATTTTGTTAATGGGAGTAGATAGATTCGGCCCGAACAATGTTTAACAAATTATGGTTTAAAAATACCAAAATTGAAATATCTTGAATGTAAGTGCAAAAAATCCTAAAACTGTTGCATCTTTTATTTTATTTGAAAGACCCAAATTCTCATTAAAGATTGTAGTATATCTTCAAAACCATCTCAAACAACTAACAAACTCAAAACAATTTAATAGAACCGTAAGTTCTGTCCAGAAATAATCTTAACACAATAACTTATCAATCAAAATCATAACAGCAATCCTGCCGCCTTGAGAGCATTTTTAAAGTCCTCCTCACTGTTCCAAGACTTGACCTGCATCCCACAGTAGCATCAAGAAGCAATTAGATACGGGGAAAAAACAAAGGTGAAAATTCATTTTAGGAAGTAATGTATCTTCGTTAAATCTTGCTAGTTTTGGAACCAAAGATCCTTTCATTTTAGTTTTCTAATTGCTTAGATCTAAAATTCCCTTTCTAAACATTAACTCAACCTACCCATCCAAACCACCTCTAGTTAATCTTATCCCTCTCTCATTCTCATTCTCTTTCTCTCTCTCCTCTTCTCTCCCTCACCTCGCCTGCCGTAGCCCCCCTTTTTCTTTCTCATCAACTCTTCACCAAACCTGATAGTTGAAATGTCTTTAAGTTTTCTGTTCTTTTCTTTATGTGATGAGGAGATAAATGGATTCACAATAATTAGTTTTGTTTGGCTAGTGAGAATATAAGGGAAGGAAAAGAAAACAAAAATGCAATTTGACAATCTTAAACGGTTCGAGGTCACAGATTTTTTTTCAAGCTGAGAACACAAACTTGCAACCACTAAACCTTCCATATACTTCAAGATTTTGACTTATGATTGTTTGTTGGATTGGTAGGTTGCGTTAATGTTTAGGAAGGGTATTTGAGACTTTTCACAGCAATTAGAAACCGAAATGAAATGAACTTTGATTCCAAAACTAACCAGATATTATGAAGATATAATGAAATTTTCCCAAATGCTAAGATTAATGAAAAAACCACTTCAATCAAGCGTATTTATACCCATGCATGTACACATGCATATGTTAAGACTTCAATATTACCTCAGTCACATGGGTGCCAAAATACTTCTCAATTTTCTCAATGATCATCTGGTCTCTATCATCGAGCAACAGGTTAAACACAGCGCCTGTAATAAGATCACAAAAACCAAATAAAATGAATAATCACTAAGTTCATAATTTTTGCAATTGTTCATGACAAATCCTTCTGTTTGCCACTTACAACTAGAACTTAATTTATCCCAAATTCTAACATAACTAGACAATAAATGGGTAGAAAACCATGAGACATCCCATATTGTAACACAGGGTTTCAAAAACCAGCACATCCATTGTAGAGATAATCCACAACAGCATGACTCGTCAATACCACAATTTTATACTAATCAAGCTAACTAATACCTGCATCACATTTCTCAAAAAACAAAGTTCAAAACATAAATCATTATAATCCAGAAACTCACCTTTGCGACCAAAACGCCCTGCCCTACCAATCCTATGTAAGTACACCTCATAATCAGGCTCTGATCGATTGTCATATTTCACCGGAAGATCAAAATTTATTACCAGATTAACCTACATAGGAGATATCATATAAATAATTACTTTTTTGAGCGTTGAACAGGCAAATTACTAAGAAAAGAATCCAGTGTAAGGAGAAAAACCTGTTGTTGGTCAAAACCTCGTGCAAGAACATCAGTTGATATAAGAACTTGAGTCAAACCATCTTTAAACTCTTTCACTATCTTGTCTCTGTCTTCTTGCAACAGATTACCATGAATTGAAGTAACTTCATACCCCAATTCCACAAGAGCCTTATGCAACATGCTTGCATTATTTCTAGATTTTACAAATATAATAGTCTGCCCCAGATTCTCCCCTAATTCCATAATTCTGCCCTTAATCACCAGGACCTTGGCCAGTTCATCAGGACAATACACCTTGTACTGCTTTACAGCCTCCAGTGATAGTTCTTCTTTCTTTACAAAAAGTTGATTGTAATCCTTCACGATCCTTGATGCAAAATCCTTGACAATCTCATTAAATGTTGCAGAAAACAGAAGAACCTGGAAACAAATTGGCAATTCAGTTTAATTTCCTGATTGAGAAAACACTGCCAACTAATTATAAGATAAATTAGAGCATGCATACATGAGAATAATCCACCTACATGTAAGGAGTAAAATGTTAGAGGCTTTGAGCTCAATAACCACAGAGATGCTCGTTAAGGATGATGAGCAAGCAGCCGACGAATGAATTTAAGAAAGAGACTTTATCAAGGAGAATCCCCAATCATCAAAAAGTGGTAATGAGCATGCATATATTTCTTTCTGAGTTGTAGTATTTTAGTCCTTTTACAAGATATTTAAACTTATTCCAGCTATTAATTATGAAAATCAAACATTAGAATAATGTTGAAATTGCTAATTTAGTATGATCAATGATGAACCAAACATTGTAATATAATTGTTATTCCATTTCGCTTATCAAAAAAATTGTTATTCCATTTCAATTTTATTCTATTCAAACGGAATTAGTATTTAATTCCATTCAACTTCACGTCTTTTGACCAAACGTTGTGTCATAACTTACTAACTGGTACCCGAGCATTATCAACAGGTAAATACTACATTGAATGGACAATGCAGTTTGACAAAATAAATGCTAAAGACATCCTGCCAACTTCGCGAATTCAAACCTCAGTACAAAATAGAAAGAGATTCAAACACAACAGAAAGCTTAATGAAAGATATGTACACCGTATGTTAGTTTGACAAACCTGGCAACCTCCCCTAGTTCTTTCAATGTCCTTCATTATCTTCAAGGAATCATCTCTAAAACCGTCCTGCAGCAATATAATACAACAAGCAAGCAATTATTAGCATATTCATTAAGCAAATATTTATTCTCTTATAAGAACAACACATGAACATAAGCAGCAAAATTACCGCAGCCAGCATGTGATCAGCCTCATCGAAGACAAGAATCTTCAGACAGCTTAAACCCAATTTCTTATATGACATCCATCTCTTGATTGTACCAGGAGTTCCAATAACTACTTGCGCTGTAACCAGTGATCGTTTTGCAGTTGGCACATCTTTGGTGTTCTCCATTGGCACAGCAAGTTCAGAACTTATCCCAGTGTATCTCCCCATCTTCCGAAGAACTTCAATATTCTGCAAGATTCATTTGCTACCATCAAACCCTTAACTAAATTAATCGTTTTTGTAATTTCTGAATCACATAAAATAAATTTTGGATATTTGCATTGCGTTCATTCCTAAGAAACAAAATTTGAAGAGGCAGATTTTTCCAACTTTCAAAGATAACTTGGCTGGATAATCATTGAGGCATGCTTCGGAGACATTTCCTTGTTTCATTTTGGAGATATGTACCAAAAGATTCATTTCCAAATTACAAAGACAATACTTCAAACAAATAAAATGTGCACAACTAAACCATTAAAAACACAAAAATCTAACCTGAATTGCTAATTCTCTCGTAGGACAGATGCAGAGTGCCTGCGGAGCCTTTAGGTTTGGGTCAACGCGACTCAACATACCGAGCACAAAACAAGTCGTCTTACCAGAACCATTATGCGCCTGAGCAATCAAATGCTTATAAGGAGGTGTCAATATCATTGGCAAACTGACTTCTTGAATCTTGCTTGGCTTCTGGAATTTCATCTCGACGTATAAACCCTTCAACAGCTCCGGAGGCAAATTCAAATCTTCAAATAGACTCGCTGATGCGTACGGTGTATCTCCCGAGGTAACCTACATCAAATTAAATCCACAAATTATCGAAACCTGAAGCAAAACCCTCACCCTCTTGCTGATAGCTCAAAACTTTCAATCTTAGAGTTTATGCTCCTTCGTCAACTATATGATCAAAGAAGTAACTTAACTGATCCCAAAAGGATACACTGCTAGACTCGGTAAACAGAAACTTTTGTTTTTCACCCCAGGGATTCCACATTTTATTTCCACTTTAATTTCTCACAACAGAACACGCTATACCCACTTAAAAGAAGAATCTTACCAGGTCAAATACTTAGTTCTTGATTTGAAAGAACCACAACAAAATAACCTAAACAAATTTTAGACCTCAAATTTCTCACAAATCGTGACACTTGAACTAAGCTAGATGCAACCAGTTGTCTTATACCTCCAAAAAAAGAAACCCAAATCCGCTTAAATAACAAACTAAAGATAGTAAAATAGCATGCTTTAACTTCTAGATCGCAATTTGCCCCTTATTGAGACTCTAACCCCAATTCAAACACGCGCCCTCATTTGATTATACCCACAATTAAATCACACTAAGAAAACTAAAACAAAACAAACAACATAAATTTCTCTTCTGAGAGAGAGATCGTACGGCTGTGATGTTGGAGTCTTCGGGTTCGTCGAGGAATTTGTTGATATTCTTGTTCTCGTCGAGTTTTAAGGATTCCACGCCGAGCTCCAACGCAACTTTTTCCTTAGATTCCAAATATGCGGTCGGCTCCTCTGGAGGGTCTTCCTCCTCGTCGCCCCACCGCTTTGGTCCAACCACAGCCGGTTTAGTCTCCGGAATAGGCGCCGGCTCCGAAGCAGGCTTCTCAGCGGAGGATGTGGAGGCGCCGCTGGGGATCGTGGTGGGGGATTCGTAGCTGGTGGTCTTGATGGTGGCTTCGGCGGTGCCAGCCATCGTTTTTCTTGAGAGAAAAGGGAAGAAGATTCGAAAAAGAGAGTTGATAGAGAGAGAAAGAGAGTGCAGTAGAGATTTCTCTAACGCAAATGATGTAGTGATGGAAGCCTGTAAGGTTTAACCGACTTTAATCCAACACGGGCTTTTGACAGCGCGGTATTTTTTACGCTATCAACTTTATCGATCTCTCTCCGTAATTTTAATGGTAATTTTCGAAAACTTAACTGGTACACGAAAGGATTGAAAAAAATTCCCACTTCGCTTACAAATGACGCGGTTAAATTAGCTTTTTACTAACGCTTACAAACGACCCTGTTTGCTTCAGAAATTAGAATTACGCTGAGGTTACAGTTAGGTAAGTTTTATTAGAATTATAATTTTACGCTTCACTTTATGAAACAATTAAATTTAATTATTAAAAAACATTTGTTTTTTAATTTTACTAAGACCTAACTGCTTACAAAACAAAAGATAAGATTAGAGTGAGATGAATTGTGATTATTGTTGTCTAATGCTTGGTTCATAAATTAGATTTCATGTTTTATTCTCACAAAATGTTATATATCAGTTATTTCCTTAATTATAAATAAATTATGATAACATTGTAACTTCTGTATGAGTAATGAGATAATCAAAACCCGAATGCCCAACTCAGTATCCAACCATTTTCTTTTCCGCAACATTTTCTCTTCTTCTTCTCTGTTTTCTCTCAAGTCTCACACTCCCACCAAAATCACGACAGGATGGTAAATATGTGAACAAATAGCAATTAATAGACTGATTCTCAATCAAGACTTCCATTAATGTTGTGCAATAGTTAGCATTTCAAGCATGTCCATTTAAATGACATGATAAAAATGTAGGATCAGTAATATATTTCAGTCTTACCTCAAAAAAATTCTAATTCTATCCATTGAAATAATACAGGATTATATTGAAATAAAAATCAATCATTATAATATTTATATATAACTTCACTTCAATCAAATATATATATAATAATGATAAAATCGAGTCAAACGATCTCGTTTGATATTAGTGTATTAGTTATTAGATTTGGATTAAGTTGAAAAAATGACTAAAACGTTCTTGCATATATTAAGTATAAAATTTGAGCAAAAAATTAAGTTTTAATAATTATTAAATAAATGGAAAAACATACTTGAATTATTAATTTAAATTATAGTACTTAAATTAAACTTCGAATGATACATTCTTGAAATTAAACTTTACGGTTTGTACTTCAATTTTCTAATTATTCTTTTAATAATTTGGAAAACTAAAAAATAAATTAAAAATAAATAAACAAGTAAATGAATGTGTTGATGCCAAAAATGTGTTTTGATGAGTTGGAGGCTAGGACTCAGACGTATCTGCACAGGGAGAGGAAAGTGAGCTAGAGGGTCGCCGGAAGGGGTGCCTCTAGGGATGCTCCGAAGCTTTAGTTAGAGTCAGAGCAAAAATATGTAGGGGACGAGCCCTCTCTTTTTCAGTTGAGCAAAAAGTTGGGCCTTTGGAGTGCATACCTGACCATTTTATAGGGCTTCGGATGCGGCATTTGGCCTAGGGCAGTAGTGATATGTTGCCCCAACTGGGTTGGGTAATGATGCCTAGGAGGCCCAGCTAGGTGGCTGGGGGCCGTCCGTTAGGGCTTTGCCTTACTGGCTTGATCTGAAGTCATTTATGCGTTAAGGCGGTTTGACGACCTGACGTCTCAACTTGGTTGGGTAATGATGGCCTGGAGGGCGGTGGTGACGTGGAAACCCAACTGGGGGGCAATGATTCCCTGAATGGTGGCCATGACCTGAAGGTAATGATGATCTGGAGGGCGGTGGTGACATGGAGGCCCAGCTGGGGGGCAATGATACCCTGAAGGGCGGTCATGACCTGGAGGTCCAACTGTCCGAGCCTGGGTCTTTCGCGTGTCTCCTTGCAGCCTGGGGTCAAGATGATCCACGTGTCGTCTTTTTATTGGAAAGTTGTATTTATGTGCGTAAGGAAGTATTGCAGGGTTCGATCTTCAATGAAAATGATAGTGTACCGTGTTCTGCTAGAGCCGAGCAGGTGTGGAGCAATCCATCTGCTCGGCCTTAGACGGGAAAGACATGAGTCCAAGCACATGTGGAGTAAGTCCAGCCGCTCAGACCTTGGAGGGATGAGGCCGAGGCCAAGGACAGTAGGACGAGGCCGAGGACCGTGGGTCAAAGCCGAGGCTGAGGACAGTGGGCCGAGACCGAGGATAATGGGTCGAGGCCAAGGACAGTGGGTCGAGACCGAGGCCGAGGACAGTGGGCCAAGGCCGAGGACAATAGGTCGAGGCCGAGGACAGTGGGTTGAGGCCGAGGCCGAGGACAGTGGGTCGAGGCCGAGGCCGAGGACAGTGGGTCGAGGCCGAGGACAATGGGTCGAGGCTGAGGAAGAGGACAGTGGGTCGAAACCGAGGTCGAGGACAGTGGGTCGAGGCCGAGGCCGTGGACAGTGGGTCGAGGCCGAGGCCGTGGACAGTGGGTCGAGGCCGAGGCCGAGGCCGAGGACAGTGGATCGAGGCTGAGGACAATGGGTCGAGGCCGAGGAAGAGGACAGTGGGTCGAGGCCGAGGCAGAGGACAGTGGGTCGAGGCCGATGACAGTGGGTCGAGGCCGAGGCCGAGGACTGTGGGTCGAGGTCGAGGCAGAGGCCGAGGACTGTGGGTCGAGGCCGAGGCCGAGGACAATGGGTCGAGGCCGAGGCCGAGGTCGAGGACAATGGGTCGAGGCCGAGGATGAGGACAGTGGGTCGAGGCTGAGGACGAGGACAGTAGGTCGAGGCCGAGGCCGAGGACAGTGGGTCGAGGCCAAGGATGAGGACATGGCCCCTGAGGGACGAGTCCTAGGACAGATAGAGCAATCCATCTGCTCGGATCTTAGAGCTGGTGGCCGAGGCCGAGGCCGAGGACATAGCCCCTGAGGGACTAGTCCGAGGACAGATAGAGCAATCCATCTACTCGGATCTTAGAGCTTGTGGCCAAGGTCGAGAACTAGGTCGAGGCCGAGGACATGGCTCCTGAGGGACGAGTCCGAGGACAGATAGAGCAATCCATCTACTCGGATCTTAGAGCTTGTGGCCGAGGCCGAGGACATGGCCCCTGAGGGACGAGTCCGAGGACAGAATGAGCAATCCATCTGCTCGGACTTTATAGCTGGTGGCCGAGGCCGAGGACCGTAGGTCTAGGCCGAGGACCGTAGGTCTAGGCCGAGGCCGAGGACATGGCCCCTGAGGGATGAGTCTGATGACAGAAGGAGCAATCCATCTGCTCGACCTTGGGTGTGCGCAACTTAGTTTGGCCGTGCTCACTAATGCTCGGCCAGTGTGCATTAGTGTATACTGACGTTGGACCCCGTCCGAGGAGTGTGCATTGCATTGGCTCAGAAAGGGGTGTGCGCACTACGACACTTGACCGTGTACGCTATACGATAGCTCGGACAGGGGCGTGCGCATTACAGTGCTTAGCCGTGTGCACTATGCGAGAGTTCGGACAGGGGCGTGCGCACTACGATGCTTAGCCGTGTGCGCTGTGCGAGAGTTCGGACAGGGGCGTGCGCACTACGATGCTTAGCCATGTGTGCTGTGTGAGAGTTCGGACAGGGGCATGCGCACTACGATGCTTAGCCGTGGCGCTATGCGAGAGTTCGGACAGGGGCGTGCGCACTACGGCTAAGGAACTTGACCTAAACAGATGGGTGTGAGTACTAGCCCCTACTGCTCTTTAACCCGTATCCCTGGCGGTGGATTTGGGCGGCATAACAACAGATGAGTTCTTTAAATTTCTTCGTTGTTACTGCCAGCGAGAGATGGTGGTTTCCCACGGACGGCGCCAATCTGTTAATGCTAAAAATGTGTTTTGGTGAGTTGAAGGCTAGGACTCAGACGTATCTGCACAGGGAGAGGAAAGTGAGCTAGGGGGTGCCTCCGGGGATGCTCCAAAGCTTTAGTTAGAGTCAGAGCAAAAATATGTAGGGGACGGGCCCTCTCTTTTTCAGTTGAGCAAAAAGTTAGGCCTTTGGAGTGCATACCTGACCCTTTTTATAGGGCTTCGGAAGCGGTATTTGGCCTAGGGCGATAGTGATATGTTGCCCCGACTAGGTTGGGTAATGATGCCTAGGAGGCCCAGCTAGGTGGCTGGGGGCCGTCCGTTAGGGCTTTGCCTTGCTGGCTTGATCTGGAGTCGTTTATGCGTTAAGACGGTTTGACAACCTGACATCTCAACTTGGTTGGGTAATGATGGCCTGGAGGGCGGTGGTGACGTGGAGACCCAACTGGGGGGCAATGATTCCCTGAAGGGTGGCCATGACCTAGAGAGCGGTGGTGACGTGGAGGCCCAGCTGGGGGGCAATGATACCCTGAAGGGCAGTCATGACCTGGAGATCCAACTGTCCGAGCCTAGGTCTTTCGCGTGTCTCCTTGCAGCCTTGGGTCAAGATGATCCACGTGTCGTCTTTTTATTTGAGATGTGTATTTTGGTAGTATCAGAATGAATTTGAGGGCTGGAACAACAATGTTAAATGCCATGGGATCAATATCTTAAAAGCCGCAACCGTAAAATTAGAAACTTAGAGAGATAAGTTAGTATTTCAATTATGGGTATTGATATAATAAAATTAAAAAATCTAAAGTAAAATATATAGTTATAAAAATTAAAATATTAGTTTTATATGATGAGATAAATTCTATCTCAATCCTCAATTTAATGGATAAAAGCCTTTGGCGACAAACATGAGACTTATTTTTAGAAATTGCTCAATAAGTGAACTACCCATTAGACAAAAATAAATATTTTTGTATAATCCAAATTAAATCTTTTTTGTATGTGAACCAAACAGCCTCTAAAAATATTTTTTCAGGAAAATCAAAATCCTGAGTCTCAACTATCTCTGTCATTGATGGTAATGCCAAATCACACTATGTTTGTTTGTAGTATTTTTTTTTTTCTTTTGGTACATTGGTTTGTTTATATTTGTAACCACTATTTTATTATGGGACCTGCATTGCAAATAGATATTATTACTTTTATACATATAATTAAAAAGTAATGGTAAATTATATATTTTGATTTCAATAAAAACGAAATAAAATGCATTTATCCAAATTTATAGTATTAAAAATTATTAACATTGTTTATTTAATATTAACATAGTCTAATATATTATCGATTTTATTAATATGATAAAAATCTGATCAAATTTATAGGTTGATAATCGATATTCTAAATATAATTCTTAATAATCCTTTTTAATCAATTTAACGGATGTAATTACATGTTAATTTATTTCTGTTGAAAAAACTTGTGTATATATATATATCTATTCATTTTATATTTTAATTAAAAATTAAAAAATAAATAAGCATGGGTGTGCATGAGTAATCAAACTAATCGTTAAATCATTATAACAAAATTTATTACAATATGAGAGTTACGATCGAATTTATGAACCTAATTTATGGTGATAATGATAGGTTTATAACTCATAAGTATAGGAAGGCATATAAAGTATCTAGCATGAATTATTGGTTTGATAGATATCCAACACGTGTTCTTCCTCTTCATTGTTATTTATAATTTATTTTTCATACTATTTTAGATAGAGAAATGTGGTTTGGTGAAATTTTGCGATATTATTAAGTTACAACGAATAAAGAATGTTATATCTTGGATGACACAATCATGAAAATTAACACACCGATAAAATTATATTAAAATTATTTAAATTAAAACAAGAATTTTGTTCCCATAATTAAGGGTGTCTTAACAAGTAAAGCAATCGTATTAATTATATTATGACGTTGTTGATTGTCAACTTTATTAAAGAGTTTGGTTGCTAAGAATAAATTTTGATTTTTTTTTTTTGAATATATCCCTTTCGGGTTGCTAAATGATTGTTATTCTTGAGATTTTCTTTTGCGTATAGCATATACGTTGGCAAAGCCGGGGATAGGCATTGTTCCAAGGATGCAAGCCAATGAAATTAAGGAAGATGGATCCAAGTCAATTGCCTCAATAATGGGTCATAAAATGAAGGAAAAGTCCTCCCATGCCTCCATAAAAAAAGTTGGGAAAAAAAGGGGGAAAACATTCTCCAAATTCACTAAACACACGCCAAATTGTACTTAAAAATACCTGATAAAAATGCTAGCAATTTGACTGCCACAATCATGTAAGACTACCATTATAGCCTCCTGTAAGACAATTATTTAGGCCATGGCCCTCTGTTTTTCTTATCCCACAAAACATTAATTATAATTGAAGGGAGAGAAACATGGGAAAAAAAAAAAGAAAATTGAGAAGAGGAAAAAAAAATTTATTCTAATTTTTTAGATAAAGAAGATGACATGTAATTGTTGTTTTTTTTTATAACTTTAGATATAATTGTATTTATTATTAAATTTGAAAGATGTAGTTATAATTTATCATTATTTTTTCTGTGTTTAATAGAGATAATGAAAAAAACATAAATAAAAAAAAATTTAGCTCATTTTACCCTTCACCCCTCAATAGAAACTCATTTTCATTTCTCTCATTTTATTCTCTCCTTTAAGAAAGCTACTATATGTTAAAAAATAAATTACCATGATTTAATTGTTTTTAACACAGTCTTATCAAATGCAAACAATTTTTAACCAAACAACACTTTTCCCTATAGTTATTTTTCAAAACAATTTTAGGTCTTACAGCTAAAATTCTAACCATGCCAAATGTACCTTTAACAAGTTTATAATGACTCTCATTTTTATTTATTTTATATATTTGTCGTTTATTTGTGGTAACACGTATTTATTTTTTTAGTGATGATATGTTTAAACATTTAAATTGAGTTAATTAATTAAAAACTCGTTATTAATTCACATGTTAATGATAATTTTACTTTTTTTTTTCTTCCACTCTAGGGACTTATCTAACACGGAACAAAATTCAATACGCATTGTTCATTTTTTACATTTATAAATCAGTGTCTCAGTAATACTGAACAAATTCCTCGAAAACTTAAATTGATTTTCTTCTACAAATTCTTAAAATGGAGATGAGTATTATAAGAGGACTTGGATAAGTATAATATATTAATGTTGTTTGGAAAAAAATTTAAATTCATTTATTTAACTCCTTTCAAAATAAAAATTATATACATTTAAATCCCTTCCGAACAAAACCGCTAACTACAAACAATATTTTTACCGCGTAATATGATGGGAAAACCAAATTCCGTTTTGTTTTAATACAGTAAGGACATTTTCGACTTTTGATCCCTTTGTCTCAAAATCAGTGCCTCAGTGGTATTTACGCAACTTAATCAAGCCTAAAATTTTTGAAAATTTCTGTTAATCACAGCTCCTCTGCTCCTGTGACAGTTCCTCTCTTTTCGTGTCTTGCTCTCAAATTCTCAATGCACGGAACCAAGCAGGTCGGTCTCTCTCTCTAGTAGTTTCTCTATCGAAAGAACCCAAAACCCATCAAAAGCCACCATAATGCGGGCTTTGGGGCTCCTGATCTTGGCCTTAGCGGCAGTTATAGTGCCAGTGTCGGTGGTATACTGTGCTCTTCCGGCGAGTCTTCTCCCTCTGGAGAGGTATTTTCCTCTGAACCAGCGAGTTGAGTTGAGTGAACTCAGAGCTCGAGACCGAGCCAGGCACGCTCGAATCTTGAAGGGCGTGGTGGGCGGTGTTGTCGACTTCTCAGTCGAAGGTTCCTCCGATCCCTACCTCGTCGGGTAATTTTACCGTCTGGGATTCTCTCCTCTTTCCAATTCTTAAAGTTTCTTGTTAATGGTTTTGTTGTCATATTGGGACTATTGTCTGGTTTTGATAATTAATATTTGCTTCTGGTGTCTATTTTAATCTTTATTTTCTTCTTCCTGTTTTAAAGGTCTTTAATGGTAAATCGGTAAATTTAGGCAAGTCTTTTGCGTCTTTGTTGATCAGTGCTACTCTTTTCTTTCTCTGGGCAGACATTTATTATTCATTCATGTATGTTTATTTAATCATCTATGTTTCCTGCTGCTCCTTCTGATGGCTGAGAAGGTGAAACAAAATGAAAGAAAAGACAAGAACATGTTGTTTTGGTTATTCAAAGATGAATTTTCTCTTCTTTTATTATTTATCCAAAAAAGAACCCTTTATTTTATTTTATTTTCCTTGCATTTTCTTTGCACTTAACGGAGGTAGAGTGTTTGAGAATGGATGGGTCTATTTGGAAACTGCAAACTAATAACTTTGTTTTTTTCTTTATCCTCAAATTCATATGATTTGATGCCGTGTATATCCTTCATGTTTTGACTACTTTAGTTTCTTTCTGTTCTCTGTGCGGGTGCTTTTCCATCAGGGTCAATGGATCTTTAGTGTTCTTGTCATGCATCTTGATCTTAATAATGTTCAGTTTTGTTTCTCTTATAAACCGTCTTTTGTATGGGATTGATAACTTCTTTTTGTTTTAGGCTTTATTTTACAAAGGTGAAACTGGGATCCCCTCCTAGAGAATTCAATGTTCAGATTGATACTGGAAGTGACATCTTGTGGGTGACCTGCAATCCGTGCAACAATTGCCCCCAATCCAGTGGACTTGGAGTAAACAATCTTTTCTTTACCTTTGTCATTAGCTCTACAATCTAATGAGTTATAAACTGAACCATCTGAAAGTAACTTTTCACTTATACTGACATGTGTGTGTATCAGATGGAGCTCCATTTCTTTGATGCTGCCGGTTCATCAACTGCTGGGCTGCTATCCTGTTCAGACCCAATATGTGCTGCTTCGGCTATTCAAACCACAGTGATTGATTGTTCTTCTCAGAGTAACCAATGCAGCTACTCCTTTCAATATGGGGATGGAAGTGGGACGTCAGGTCATTATATAACTGATTTGTTGTATTTTGACGCTATTTTGGGGCAGTCTTTCGTTGCTAACTCATCGGCTCTCATTGTTTTTGGGTGAGCTTCTATTACTCTATACAGAAATGGGGTCTGTGAACATGATATGAGGTTGAAAAGTATAATTAAGATAACAATAAAGATAGTTGAACCTGCAAACTTGTCCACCCAAACTGGACACACACACACACAAATCAACAAGTGACAAGAAGTCAACAAAGGAATCTTTTACCACTGCAAGTTACCTGTGACTTTTCCTTGAAATTAACAGTGGATGTCCCTGAGGGAATCAAGTATCCATCTTGAGTGTGGCATTTCATTGTTCCAATAGCATTGTTGTTAAGATAAAGAGAAGAGGTGGACAAAAGAGTCAAAGACAATGCTATGCTATATGAATAGTATTTCAATTGATTCCTCTTATGAAATAAAAAATATGTGTTCTAATCAGCATTAGCTTGGTTTCCAATTAATACGGACTCTAAAATTTCGCTGGATTAGATGCAAAATGACTGAATCATGATAAATTCAATGCTAGCAGTAGCACAGCATTCAGTAAATTTTCTGCCAATGTAACTATAACTAGCAGTGAATTTTGTATTTGCTATTGCTGGTCCTGCTGGAGTTGACTAGAGAGGAAATAAAGTAAAACAAGACTGTAACAATTGAGAACATATATGGTTCATATCTTTTATGTACGATGAGTCTCGAATAAATCATTAGCTGTGGCTTTCTATCACCCTTCACTTGTCTCTTTCTCCATATTTGTTTAAAGTCATTGTTTTTCATTTTTATTTTGTTATTTGAATCTTATTGCTTTGACGGTAATCACCCTTCACTTGTCTCTTTCTCCATATTTGTTTAAAGTCATTGTTTTTCATTTTTATTTTGTTATTTGAATCTTATTGCTTTGACGGTTGCATTGAAAACAGGTGTAGCACCTATCAGTCTGGGGACTTGACTAAGACGGACAAAGCAGTGGATGGGATATTTGGTTTTGGCCGAGGAGAACTGTCTGTTATTTCACAATTGTCATCTCGAGGGATAACGCCTCAAGTGTTCTCCCATTGCTTGAAAGGAGAGGGAAATGGAGGGGGCATATTGGTTCTTGGTGAGATTTTGGAGCCAGGCATCGTTTATAGTCCTCTGGTCCCATCAAAGTATGTGCCAGGAAATCTTTTTGTTCCTTTCTGCTTGCGACACTACTCTGTCATTATGGTTCATGGTTCTATTTGCATGGAGTAGGAAATTCTTAGAGACAAAATACTAGGGTTTGTATTGACTACCTTACTGGTTCTTTTTAATGATCTCCTTTTGTCTTAGGCAAGTTCTTAACCTGAAACCTACCGCAACTCAGCCACACCTCTTTCCTTAAGTTAAGGCTCAGGGGCCTCTATATTTGAAGACCTTGTATTAAGCCAAAGTGCAGTTCGACTCTGTGTTGCATTTTTTATTTACTCCTAAGGATTTATTTATTCATAACGACTAACGCCATTTCCTAAGGGTTTATTATTCCAAAGTGCAGTTAGCTTGTTGATGTTCAGTATCTTGGTAGTTAAAAATGGTTATAAAGTTTGATATTCTTGATACTGAGACAGGCTTCTTTGTGAAATCTGAAAGACCTAATGGTTATAACCAATGGAATTATGGAGACTACAATTTTTCAATATGGCTTCTTAATGAGTGTGCTCAATCACATATCATATTTGTTTAATTTTGCTTTTTTATTTAATAAAAATATAACCATTTTCAAATTACTGTTCTGTGCGCATAATTTCTGGCTTTGTATGATTCTATGTAGTGTGCATGTTTATTCTTGTTGACGTAAAAACCTTCATTTTCTATTTCGGGAATATGAATTGATTTTGCAGAGGTTTGACTGCTTCCTAATGTTAAAATTTTCAGGCCTCATTATAACTTAGATCTGCAGAGTGTTGCTGTTAATGGACAATTGTTGCCAATTGATCCAGTGGCATTTACAACATCTAATAGCCGTGGAACTATTGTTGACTCTGGAACAACTTTGGCATATCTTGTCGAAGAGGCTTATGATCCATTTGTCAGTGCTGTAAGTTTGATTCTTCTTTAATTTGCTTCACTAGTTGACTGTAGGTTAAGTGGTGGCATGGGCTTAAAAATTTGAATCAACTGTTGTCTCCCTTTCTTGAAATAGTGCCCCTCATAAAGCATAAAATTTTCTAGTAATTTTCTATTTTCGATCTTTTTGGTTCTGAAATTGATTTGTATTGGATGTGCAGATAACTGCGAGCGTTTCACAATCTGTAACCCGTACCATTTCTAAAGGGAATCAATGTTATCTAGTCTCAACCAGGTACATTCCATAACTCTATTTTCCACATGTAACTTTTATGGTTATCTTTATCTTAAGGAGGGTTTTCTGGTCCTGCCCTCCCACCTTGCCCTTTTCCTTCTTGAGATCTGAATGAGGTCCATGTTTGATTGAAGTATAAATGAGATGTTTCCTCCAGTCAGTCTAAATTTTGCTGGCGGTGCATCCATGGCATTAAAACCGGAAGAGTACCTTATACATCTTGGTTTCCTTGTAAGTTGTTCCTCTTGCCTCTCCTGTTAAATTGTATGCTTTCCCTAGAGTTGTTCAAGTAATATACCTTGCCACTTTTTGGAGTTTAAGGCAACTTTGTTTTCACAGGATGCTGCTGCATTGTGGTGCATCGGTTTCCAGAAAGCCCAGGGAGGTGTGACAATTTTAGGAGGTTAGATATGGACTTATTTTGTGTTTTTTTTAACTGATAAAGTCTGCCTAAATACATAATATAGGCATGTGTCAGTTATGTGTGTGTGCATTCGATTGGGGTGCAAAGAGGGTAGTGGGAGGCAGATAGTAACTTGTCTGCTGTAAATTGATGTATATTAATATTAGAAGCAGTCTTATAAATGGGACTACCTGCCTGAAAAAGTTAGCATCAGCATCAGCAGGGGTAGTATTTTCAAGTAGTTTTTTTTACTTGAGATAAATTTAATTGGTTCTCATTTTACCACAGGATTTGGAGTGTTTTCAGTTGTCTTTGGTTCATTCTTTTTTAGGGAGGAAGAAGGCATTTTTTTGGGTGTTAGTACCAAACTTCCCTCCCCCCCGAGCCCACCAAAAAAATGAGCTTGCCATCTTGATTTGCTGGCAAGAACAGGCATTGCATTTGGTTTAAACAAATGATGCATGCACCTCTGTATGTGAGGTTTGCATGAGACTCTTGCCTTGGCACATTGTTTTCAGATTAGTTTTAAGATATATGCCTCATATGTTAGCCAAAATAGGGTCCATTTCATGAATTTCAGTTTTTCTTTTGAAGGAATAAGACATAGAGATGTGAGTAATTAAGAGCTGATGTTGCCAAATGTAGTGACCTTTAACTTCTCAACTCTTTTTGTTAAAATTGGAACTAAAAGTCCACAGGAATTGATTGTCACTATTTAAATATTCTTTCAAAGTGAATTTGACATGTGTGCTAATTGTTTGTGCCCTTTGCAGCCGGTTCTGACCTCTCAAAATCTATCTGTCGCAAGGTTTTACTCACTCTTTATGTTGGTTTTTTCGATTTTGCAGATCTTGTTCTAAAAGATAAGATCTTTGTTTATGATCTTGCGCACCAACGGATTGGATGGACTAACTATGATTGTAAGTTCATCAGCTGTTATGAAATTACATCAGCGCTTTTTCTCCCCTAGGGTCTCCCCTTTTCCTGCAACGCTTTTCTCTCATGTGGAAAACATGTTGACATGTCTCTGAATTTCTTAATTTCAGGTTCCTTGTCTGTAAATGTCTCTCTAACTTCTAGTAAGGACCAGTTCATAAATGCTGGACAGCTGCATGTGAACAGTTCATCACGAGATATTCTTTTGAAGCTGCTACCTATTAGTGTTATGGCTCTCCTTCTGCACCTATTGGTCTCCACGGAGTTCCACTTTTTTTAAGTTAAGCATCACATTGTGGAATCCATTGCTTGGCCGATCTTTAATTATGGTGATCGGCAGAGCCTTTGCTGCTATTCAGAACCTCGAAGGCTACCTTGTTTCCACGCTGTATGATTCTTTCATGGTCTTTTGTTGCTTGTGATTGGGGCATCTTCTTTTCTTCTGATGGGTTTCGGCTTTCTCCATGTAAAGGATTCTCCATCTTGAATATTGCTATAATTGTAAATTATCTCTATACTGGATTAGTGTTGTGCCATTAAAATTGTGGGCATCTGATATAAAAGTATACCATTGAAAGTTTTTGGTGAAAGAACGAAGAACGGTATAGCTACTACTGCCTTCGGTTATGCAGAGTTGTAGAAATGAATCAATGAGAAGAAGGGCATTTGAGACATTTTCCAAAAATTAGAAAACTGAAATGAAAGGATTGTGGTGTTAGAGTGGAGACTACTAGTCAGATATTAGCAAGATTTCCTACTCCCTAAAATGAAAACTTTCCTTACATAATTAATCTATATTTGTGGTCCGCATCTCACTCCTCAGCCCGCAGATTATTCCATGCTTTTCAAAACTGAAAGTACATAAACTCTTTCAAGAGAATTCAATATTTAATGCACCATAAAGACTTTCATAATGTCAGTGTAGGCGCTGTTTGGAACTCTCTTACAGAGAGATTAAAACAACTATTTTTTATCAAAACAATTTTTTCTTAAGAGGGTTTCAAACGGTGTCATAATCAATGAAGGCAAGATGATGGCAGAAAGTTTAATAAAGTAGCATGGAATTTATTCCATTAAGTTTGCCCTTCTCAACTACCTAGTGCTAGGGATAAGTATGAAATGGATTAGATTGGGTAGGAGTTTGTAAAAATTGGGTTGGATTATAAGTTAAAAAGTTTTAATCCGATCCAAACTAATAATTCGGTAATTATATAATTATATTTATATATGGTTAAAATATTTTTTAAGGATTGATGGATTATATTCATATTTTAGTAAGTTAGTTTGGATTGCAATATATATTTTTTGTGTATATTTGATTAACTAAATTCATATTTTGATTAGTTTGGATTGTTATATATATATTTCTTGTGTTTATGTATATATATATACACACACACACATTTCATTTCTTATTTTTTCTTAGAAATTCTCCAACAAAAAATACTAGCTTCCATAAAAAAGACCAATTAGAATTTAAATATGTAATACTTTTTAGTTAAAGAAAACTGTTTGTTCTTGTGAAAGTATTTTTTTCGGACTTTCAATATGTTTTTCAAAAATTTATTGAATTGTTTTGCTTATCCTATGCTCATTTACTTTATGTTTTTGGTATAATGAAACTTGGTTATAGAGATTTCAAGATCAAGTGTATCTTAGTGTTGAAATTTTGAAAAATTAGATTGATCAAACACTTTTAAAATATATTTTTTATTTAAATATGTGATGAACATGTTTCTTTTTATTACTCTTTAGTTAAAGAAGACTGCTTGTTCTTGTGAAAGTATTTTTTTCAGACTTTCAATACGTTTTCCCAAAACTTATCGAATTGTTTTGTTTATACTATGCTCATTTACTTTATGTTTTTTATACGATGGAACTTGGTTATAGAGATTTTAAGATCAAGTGTATACCAATGTTGAAGTTTTGAAGAATTAGATTGATCAAACACCTTTAAATTTTATTTTTTATTTACTTTTGTATGGTTTGTATTAAATTAAAGTTGTTTGAATTTGTGTGGAGTGATTTAATATACTTAATTTGTAAATGATGGTTTGTAAGATTTAATAAATTTTTGTATGGATTTGATTTTGGATGTAATAAATTATGCATAATTGTAGTATTTTTTTTACGTAATATGTTGCATTAATTTTTAAGTGAAAAAAATACTAATTGGTAACTCAAACCGAGCAAACCCGATTTAAATAGGTTGGGTTGGGTTGGGATTTTTTCAATCCGGTATACTTGGGTTGGGTTGGGCTGAGGTTAAATGAGTTTATGGATTGGGTTGAGTTCAAATTTTTTTACCCAGTATAATTGGGTTGGATTGATTTTTTGAATAACTCGACTCAAACCGACCCATGTTCACCCTGCTTAGTGCAATTTATTTCTCATGACATATTAGTGGCCCTAGGCATCACAAACACTCTAGGACCGACTTTATAAGAAATTTTGTTTAGATTAGACTTCGGGTTTCAATTATGGATCGAATAAAGTATTGTTAGTAATTATGCAAATATTTACTAATAACTCCGTGTCAATTATTTTTATTTAATTATTATGAACGTTTATATGGTTGAGTCTAAAAAAATCAATTTTAAACATAATCCAAACAATAATTTTTCATTTACATGACTATCCATATTTGGCAAACCAATTCTTTGGTTTAAAGAAAAAAATCAATAAACTGGTTTATTCGGCGTCTCCAAGCCCAACGAATTAAACAATAAGTATCACTATAATGCTCTATTTATTTATTTATTTGAAGAATACATTAATTATTTATTTTCTTAAAGAAACAAAACTATTTATACGAAAAAAATGGAAAACATGGGTGGCAGGGAGGACACGTGTCCGTGAAACCTGGCGTACCCTTTGGTCAAGCTCTGGCCGTGAAAGAAAGTCGATAACAAATTACTGTGAAAGGAGTGTGAAGCGTTTCCTTCTACTCTTTGAAGCAGTCTTTTAGGTCACGGGCCCCACTTTCTATTTTACTCGATCTGCCTCTCTAGGCCCTTGTAGGCTTTTTCTCCTCTTTTATTTCTTATGTTTAACCGTTTACCGGTTTAGTAAGTGGCAGTAAAAACTTTTTTTTACCCGTTGTTTTTTATTTATTTTTTATTTATGTCGATGGCATAAAATTCATTTTAATCACTTTGGTTACCAGTTTAGGATAGAGATTTTATAAGGATTTAGTAAATATACAATCACAGCATTAAATTTCTCACTTAAAATAAAATCCAAGTACCGGAAGAGAAGGTACGTAAAGTATATAGCTACCGGAAGGTGTGTGAGAAGCGCTAAAAAGGCGCGTGGAATCAGCTAAAACTTCACGCAAAACGGCCTCAACCACCTGCGTCCATGCAAAATCCTCACACAACTGCACCACCCTCTCTCTCTCTCTCTCGTCATCATTCCTTTCTCAATCTCTCCTAATCCCTCAAACAAAACAAAATCCCTTTTTCCTCACTAAACCCCCCACATTCATCTCTCTCTAAAGAAAAAAATAAAAAGATAACTGAAATAAAACGCCACTCACTCTCTCTCTAGAATAATAACAGCAACAATTGGTAACAAAAACCACTGTCATTGCCATTGTTGTGATTTCTTGTTGCATCACTGAATTGTTTGCTTTGCGATAAAACCGGTAAAGAGAGAGAAAGAAAAAGAGAACAGAAAAAGAATGGCGGTTCCATCGACGGTATCAGTGGCGGCGCCGTCGTCGCTGTACGTGGGGGACCTGCACCCGGAAGTGACCGATGGTAAGCTCTTCGACGCGTTCTCGGAGTTCAAGAGCTTGGCCTCCGTTCGGGTCTGCAGGGACTCTTCCTCTGGCAAGTCCCTCTGTTATGGCTACGTTAACTTCATATCTGCACAAGATGGTACTGTTTTATTCTTTTTTCCTTTTTACTCTCATGATTATAATGGCTTTTCTTCTGATTCTTGATTCCTAATTACTTTTTGTATTTTGATTTGTGTTTCTTTTGATGTTTTATGTTCCTGTTTATATGTGTATATTTGTTGAATTGTTTTGTTTGGTTAATCCAATGTGGGAGAATGGGAAAGCATTGGTGGATCCGTGAGATTTTTAGGATGGTATTGTGGTGTTATTGATAATGCTTGTTAATTTTGATGGTGATTTGCGCTCTTAATTCTTTTTATTGGTTGTTCGGTTCATTGGGAAATATGGGGAAACGGAAAAAAATTGCTTTCTTCTTTGGTTAGGGAATCCAGAAGGGAAAAAGAGGAATTTGAAGTGATTGTTCCTTTTATGGAACAGTGTCAATAAGCTGGGTTGGGATTTTTGCTTTTTTAAGAGCAAATGCATTTTATTTTTCCTTTTTGGTTGTAGAGAAATTCTAGGAGAAAAAAAGGGAATCAGAGACATGGTATATATTTGGAATTTTATAGAAGGTTGTCTTGTTCTATGTTTGTTTTATGAGAAAATGTAGGAAAAAGGGAAGTCTTATATGTTATGTTGTATATTATATGGTTGGAAGAATTAAACTCTCTTACTCTTGTATATCTTACTTGGTTGTTCGAAATAGCCTATTTTTTCTTGGGTGGTGGGGGTGATAGGGGTTTGAAAGGCTTAGTTAAGTTGAGATTTGGGAATTTTACTCCTAATTCGGTACTGATTGGCCTAGCTGTAGCTTCCGTTATGGCATACAAAACAGATTTTGAAATTTTCTTTGGTAAAACAGAAGTGGAGCTAAAAACTATTTAGTGTTTAGTAAAACAATAATAAAACAGTTTTTAGACACAAATTCAGTTTATTAGAAACTATTTTCAGCTTTTGATTCTTTTCATACTCTTTTTAAAAAGGGTGTTTGGCCTATCTACGGTTTATAGGAACAAAAACCGTTTCATAATCTCTCCCTTATATGTTGTTTTCTGTTTGGTTTAGATTTTATGATGTTGGATCTTCGCTGATGTTTTTCATTGCATATTTTTGTGGTCTATTTGGTTCTCAAGAAACAAATAAAACTGATGTTATTTTTTTGTAGTGTGGTGTAATGGTTTTCTTTTATGTGCTTGATAGTAAAGAGGAGAGATGGAAAAATCTCATATTCGTGTTAGGTTTCATTTGGTGGGTTCTAGTCTATACATTATTGCTTTTGAAATTTGATATAATTCCAATTTCTGATAGTTTGCTTTCTTCTAACATGAGAAGCAATGAGCGCTATCAAGGTAAAGAATCACACAGCGCTGAATGGGAAAATGATTAGAGTTATGTGGTCACATCGAGATCCTGATGCAAGAAAAAGTGGAGTTGGCAATGTGTTTGTTAAGGTATTTTCGTAATCCTTTTGCTGAAGATGATTAAGACTGAGCTAGCATTATTAGGTTCTGTTATTTCTTTAATGTGAATTCTGAATGTAAAATGGGCATTTATGGCAGAACTTGTGTGAGTCAATCGATAACGTGGTGCTGCAAGATATGTTTCAGAAGTTTGGTAATGTTGTTTCTTGCAAAGTTTCCACATTTGAGGATGGGAAGAGTAGAGGGTATGGCTTTGTTCAGTTTGAGACTGAGGACTCTGCAAACGCTGCTATTGAGAAGCTCAATGGCTACAGTGTTGGTGATAAGCAGATGTAAGAACTGTTGTTTTTCAGTTTCTTACCATGTTGACATTTGTGATTATAGATGTTCAAGTTCTTGCATTCTGTCTAGTTCTTGGTCTCTGGATGTTTGTTTCAAAAAAAAATAATTAGTATAATTTATGGTGCAGGTATGTTGGAAAGTTTGTGAAAAAGAGTGATCGTGTTTTGCCCAGCCCTGATGCTAAATATACAAACTTGTATGTGAAGAATTTGGATCCAGATGTCACTGAAGAGCTTCTACAAGAGAAGTTTTCTGAGTTTGGAAAGATTGCTAGCCTGGTAATAGCAAAGGATGACAATGGAACATCTAGAAGCTTTGGCTTTGTGAACTTTGATAGCCCAGATGATGCAAGACGGGCAATGGAAGTGATGAATGGATCTCAACTTGGTAAGAATTTTATCCATTTCTTGTCTTCATTAAAACTAGGAACAATGGCCTGATAAACCTCTCTCTCTCTCTGTGGCATGTTTGTATTGAGCAGGCTCAAAGGTCATATACGTAGCAAGGGCACAGAAGAAAGCAGAACGTGAGCAAATTTTGCGTCGTAAGTTTGAGGAGAAACGTAAGGAGCAAATCTTGAAATATAAGGTAGTCCTCTGCCTGTTTCCCTCTTTAGAGAAATCTTTACATGATTGTTGTTCTTTTAATCCTTGTATATCTTTGTTTAAACTGCAGGGCTCAAATGTATATGTGAAGAACATTGATGATGATGTCACTGAGGAAGAGCTGAGAGAACACTTCAGTCAGTGTGGCACAATTACTTCTGCAAAACTTATGCGAGATGACAAAGGAATAAGTAAAGGGTTTGGATTTGTGTGCTTCTCCAACCCTGAGGAGGCCAATAAAGCTGTGAACACCTTTCACGGTAATTTTATAAGCTTTTATGTAAGAGGTTTACTTTAAATAAGCTCCTTGCAGTGACCAAATAATTAATGTTCCTTTCACGATATCCATATAGCAAAATTTTTGTTGCATTTTTTAATTCTACCATTACATTTCATATGATGAGAGGGTAAAATTTGCCTGCCAAGCTACAATGGTTGTGGATTCACTTTTTTTAATTGAGGCTTGCACAATGGAGGTTTTTCCATTTTGAAAGTTGACCTGGCAAATTGTTTGAAGTGGTTTCTCATTTTTATGCTGTTCAATCTACACTCTACAATGTTAATAGAGGAAATTTGCTGAAGCTTGGCAACTTGAGAGTGGAAAGCTATCCTAGAATAACCTTAAAATGGTTTCTCTGTAATTTCTTCATTGTAACTTTTCATGCTAATGATATTATGCATTGTCTTTGAATGCATGTTATAATTAGCCATACTCTCTTCTTGAAGCTGCCAATTATCTCTGCTTTGGATATCCCACAGGATACATGTTTCACAGCAAGCCACTATATGTAGCTATTGCTCAAAGGAAGGAGGATAGACAGGCACAGTTGCAGCTTCAGTATGCACAGCGTATGGCTGGACTAGCAGCAGGATCTTCTACCACTGTTATACCTGGTGGATATCCCCCTCTATACTATACAGCTCCTTCTGGTGTTGTTTCACAACTACCTCCACGACCTGGGCTAATGTACCAACCACTGGGTTTAAGGCCAGGATGGGGGGTAAATAGCTTTGCACCACCAGCAAGACCAGCCTTTCAACCATCACCACTTCCTGTGGTACGTATTTACTCTTCTCAACAACTAAATTGAGCCCAAGTTGTTCATATTTCTTGTAGCATGATAACAAGCTAGTATTTTGGTTCTGTAGATTATTTTTGGTCACTACAATTTGTCTAACATAGACACCAAAAACAATTCCTTGTGCAGATTCCTAATGCTCCAAGACAAAACAGGCAAAACAGGGGTAGAATGAATGGACATGTGCTGCCACAGAGTGGGGCTCACTCTGTTTCATATATGCCACATATGCATCAGTCTACTCAATCAGTGACTTCTTTAAAAGATTTGACCAATCAACAGGTTTGGTTGTTCTTCATTCCTAGCATTCTATCTTCTAGCTTACCATACATACCTCTTATGCTGAAAGTGTGTGCGTATGTTTCTATAATTGGATGATGTTTTTTTCTCCACTGCTATATGTAGTTCTTAAGATGTTCAACTTTGTTGTCCGATGCTCGTACAGAACTTAATTTTTGTGTGGAATGAACTTGGGATTACAGTTTCAGATAGCAGTGTAAGTCGCCTTTGGTTAGATATGATGAGGAAATATTTATATACATATCTAACTGAGAGTAAGCTGGCATAATGAATAAATAGTGCTAAAAAGTGACTGTAATCGACACTAAAATGATTATTGTGATAAAGACACGAGTTATGTTCCACAGTAGCAGCATAGCAGAACTAACAGAAGCGCTGTTGACTTTAGTGGTTCTGTGCCAGGTGAATGAATGTATACGAAGTTAGAATTTTTCTCCCCCCACCCCAGCTTGTTATTTTTCACGTCATTTACGTCCTAGAAATCTAATCCCTGTGCCATTGGATTCAGCGGTCTGCACAGGCTAAGTATGTGGCAAATCGCCGTACACGCGAGATGAACAAAGGATCATCTGCTGCTTCCAATTCTGTTGGAACTGTGTCACAAGGATCAGAGATGCTGAGTAGCATGCTGGCTGCTGCTCCCCCTGAGCAGCAGAAACAGATACTCGGGGAGCATCTCTATCCCCTTGTTGAGAAACACCAGGTAACTTCAATAGTTGTAAAGCATTTTGACATGCATGATAGATTTTGTGCAATATAATTATTTTCAAATTTCCAGGTTGCCTAGTTTGCAATTGTGATTACTTTTTTAGAAAGTCGTTCAATTTTAGTGCATATTATTGAGGGAAAGAGAATTTAATGGTTACTTTGAGTGGTTGAATGAGAAATCTATGTTAAAACTTAAAAGTGCTTTATATTATCTGGTCCAAATTTTCAAATGAAATGACATGTATAGAACGATAGAAGTTTCTCATCAGATGTCTTCAATTTTTGAAGGTTTTCTCAGACATGCATTAGATATGCTATAGTGAGAACTCATAGGCTCAGAGTTGACTCATGTTGAATACATTGTTATCTGCAGCCTGATCTTGTTGCAAAGATCACGGGTATGCTCTTAGAGATGGACAATTCGGAACTGCTGCTTTTATTGGAATCGCCAGAATCTTTGGTTGCCAAAGTGGAGGAAGCAGTGGAGGTGCTCAAGCTCTCAAAGACCAAAGTATCTGGCCAAGATACCCTGCATCCCAGTTTCCTATCTGCTGAGGTTGCTGTCAATTGAGAATGGCAAATGGGTTTGAATTAAACTCATTGGAGGTAAGAGGATAGGACGCAGTTTAAGCTCCATGGTAGCGAAGTTTTGATACTAGACATCAGTGGACATTTTCTTCTTTTCTTGGCTCTTATAAGTACTTTCCGTTTAGTTTTCCTTTACATAATAGGATATTTCTATGGTGAAGAACATTCGATATTTCTATCCTACAGAGATCCGACCTGCAACTCTTTTCGAGTGGTTAAAATTTTAAGCTCTCTTACTTTAGTAGTGTTGGTAGGCTTGGTAGCGTTGGCAAGAACGAGGCTTTTGGAGAACAAAATAAATTTTTATGCCATTTTGCCAAATAAAAATCTATATGTGCCATCAAATGGAGCTACACTTTAAGATGCAGAATTTCTACTGTCTGCGAGAGTGTGCAAAATGGTTTTTTTATTTATAAAGTTAGGTCAACCATTAGTAAAAAAGAGTTTAAGAAATAGTTTTTATTTTTAGGAAATTTAAATCTATCTCAAAAATTGTTTTCATTGCTTTTAACCACAGTAAATTATTTATAGTTTAATTTCTGTGATATTATAACCCACTTTTATTGTTAAGTCACCGAATTGAATGGACTAGTTCATTAAGATGTGTAACATGAATAAACCAGCCTCGACTCCATTTGAGTTAATGGAACTGAATTATCCTAAACGAAGGACCCGTTACTGCTAAGCCAAGAGCTGCAGTTAGGGATTCAAAATTAGCGTCAAACAGGTGCACTGACCTGAACATAAACAAATAAACAGAACAGAGCAGGAATTTCTGGTCATAGAATGCAAAAATAACCGGTGAAAGGAGTCTGTGGACCATAATAGAAGGCAGCAAAACTTCACCTTGACGATGGTACATTGTTCATCTTCTTTTTAGGTGAAAGCTGGTCTCAAACAGTGTATCAATGGACTCCACAACATCAATTATTAAATTCTAGTTACATCCTCCAAAACAAGTTGCTCAAATGATTAGACAATAAGTAAAAAAATATAAATGAGCATATAGAAAAATCCTGAAAAATCTTCCTTCCTTTAGGTACGAGGATTTATTTCACAAACAAAGATAAATTAACTAAATATTAAAATGGTTTAAAGTGGTGATTCCACAGATTTGTTTCTATGGATAATTATAGCATATTATAGGTTACACATAATATTAAAAATATTAAAAAAAATTATTATCGAAATTATTACTTTATCTTTACGTAATTATTAGTGGACCTTTCTGAGTTCATGATAATTCCTATGAAACTGAATATGTAAAATCACTACTCAATAATTTATAACACTACTGTTATTTCATCATAAATTGTTTGGAAACTATTTTATAAGTTATAAATCGGTTCTACTGATAGGTCAAACGGTAACTAATTTTAAATGCAAACTCGATGCCAAATTTCCAATAATGATGTAAAATTTTTCTCTTTTTTTTGGATAAAAGATGAATCAATAATACAAAAATTGCTACCATTATGAGCTATTAGTTTTTAATTGAATGAAAAGTAATGGAAATTAAAGTAAAGGCAAAGGGTAACCTTCACTTGTTTGCATGTTTTAATTAAAAAAAAGAATGGGAAAGAGATTTTATCTATAATTGTTTTATATAGGGTAAACGTCAAATTTGGTCCATAATGTTTGGACCAAATAACAATGGATTCCTAACGTTTCAATTTAAACAATCAGACCTTTAGTATGTCAAATACAAAACAATTGGGTCCTTAGACCATGACACTGTGAAGATCACTAATGGGGTGCATGTGAGATACCAAAATTTCCCCTTAGTACCTTCTATTCTCTTCCTTTAGAAACCCCAAATCAGATGTAGTTCATGTTGCCACCCTCTTCCTCATTCCTCTTCGTCTTTCCTCTTCCTTCTTATGGCGCATAATTCCCTTCATCTCTGTCTTTTCTCTTCCTTTTCCTCCCATAATTAACCATAAATCAGATGTAGTTCACGTTGCCGCCCTTTTCCTCCTTCTTCTCTGTCTTTCCTCTTCCTCTTTATGGCGCATAATTCCCTTCATCTTCGTCTTTTCTCTTCCTCTTCCTCCCACAATCAACCATCAAGTGGGGTTTTAACTTGAATTAATGAGCATAATGTTGATTAACTTAAGCCCTAAAACCATTCTATACTTCTGAATTTCTGATAAGCAAAACATCATCAAGCAATTGACGTCCAACTGCTTAGGTTACAATCCTAATCCCCAAGTCATGCTAAAAAAACACATAAACACATCAAACCATTAATTATTAGAAAAGAAAATCTCACTTGACATTGAAGCTGGGTTTTAACGACTTCAAGGGGTGTAGTCACGACAGCAGCCAAAGCCCTAGCAGCAGCACTAACGATGGCATGAACCACCAACCTCTCATTGTTAGCATTCTCTAGGGACACCTCCATCAACACTTTCTTTGTCGGCTCATAAATCGTGAAATGGAAGCCATGAAGGGCACGTTTGTGACCACAATGGTCCTATAAGATGCATAGAAAGCCCCAACCTTTTCCTACATCAACACCTTCTTCACGCAGTCCCCAACCCCCTTGTACGAAATTGATCTTCAGTTGTAGCTTCTGCTTCACCATGTCCATCGGTGTGATTATTACAAAGACCTCCGAAGCTGCGTGGGCAACTGAGTTATTTTGGTCTTGCTGTTAAGAGCTCGCTTGCAAAACTCGTAAACCGAGAAGTACATGGCATGCGCGAGCTCCTCGCCCAGACCCATCGCAGTGATTCCATGATAAAGACCCGTGGCTCCTTCAACCTTAGGATCGACCTGAAAGCTTGTTGGACCCTAATTGGCTAGACCATGCACAACCCGCCTAGAACTTGTATGTGGGTCTTGAAGGTGTCTACTGGGAATGTAACCATTTTCTCCACTAACCCGACAATTTACTTGGCAACCATGAATTGTCAAAAGTGAAGCTCGTCATGGACTGTTGTTGTTGTTAGTGATTGGGGTGATACCAAGATTTCAGGGTGGAAATTGGGGGTTGGTGATACGACCCAATATTTCGAGGTGACGTTAGTGGCCATAGAGGTGGTGATGGGAAGAGAGAGTTGTTGTTGGGATTTAAAATGGAGAGTGGATGATTGAGGGTTGAGGCTCGCTTTTGAGTTGAATATGGTTGTGTGGTCACCATACACATTCAAAGAAGAGATGAGAGAGTTTTGCCCTATGATGAATTAGGGATTGGGGGTAGATTTGGTATTTTCATTTGTCTATGAATTTCGTGCGAAACCCGTGACATGTGTTCCGTTAGTGATCGTCACGACATCATGGTCAAGGACCCAATTGTTCTGCGTTTGATATATTAAAGATTTGGTTATTTAAATTAAAATATTAAAGACCCAATTGTTATTCGGTCCAAATGCTAGAGACCAAAATCAATATTTACTCTTTTATATATTACTACTAGTTATTTTTTTATATTAAATTTATTGAAAGCCCGTGTTAGCAAGTTTTCCATTCACTTATTTTGTGTTACTCTAATAGGGCAAAGGTTTTTGCGCGATTGTCAAAGCTAACATACTTTTTTTTACCACTTAAATTTGATCAGTTTAACATTTTATGATTGAGATTTAAAAATGTGTAAAGTGAGTATTAATGTTTTGTCTTTTTAACAATATGGTTCATACTGTTAACACCTTAGTTAAAATTGACGGAAAATACTAAGTCAATGCCACATATATATATATATATATAGTTGACTTCTCTCTCAGCACTTCCCATTCTCTCTCTGCAAGTCTCACAGCCACCAGCAGCAACCCCATCTTTTTAAGGGAGACTGGTAGAGAGAGAGGATAGGGTAAACTGGACATTTCAACTAAGGTGTTGATATATTAGAGACCAAATTATTAAAAAAAATAAAACATTAATACTTACTTTACACATTTATTGAATTTTAGAGATCAAAATATTAAATTGGTCAAACTTCATCAGTAAAAATGAGTACTTAGTCGCAAGCACGCCATTAAAAAGTTACACAATTAGTAATTATAAACTGCTAAATAATGATAGTTTTTATATCAAAATAAATAAATAAGAATTACATAATCTCAAAAAAGAAAAACCTTCCATTTGGAGAGAATTCCAAAAAAATTAACCAGAGGTCAATATGCCCTCAAAATTATATTATCTGCCTTTAAAAAACTCTAAACATAACCCCTTATTCCTTTCTCCGTCGTTATTCCGAATTTTTTTTAAAACAGGAGTCAAAAGACTCGAAACCAGTGAAATTCACTGCTTTCATATTCCTTTCTAAACGAACCCAAAACTCGTGAAAACCATGGGGCCGTCCTCATCTTCAAAGAGAGATAGGAGTCGGAGTCGAAGTCGAAGAAGGGTAAGATCGGACGGGTCTGAGTCCGAGTCATACTACTCCGGCTCGGAAGATCCGGACAGCCGCGAAGCGTCACCGGAAAGGAGCTCCAGAAAAGATAGAAGTCGCAGCAAAAGTAGAAGCAGTCGTAGAAGCCGGCACAGGAGCTCGAGCGGTGACGATTCCGATGGGAGCGATCGAGGGCGCAAGAAGAAGAGGTCCTCGAGGAAGGTTACAGAGGAAGAAATCGCGGAGTATCTAGCTAAAAAAGCTCAGAAGAAGGTTTGGATTTTGTTGTGTTTGGTTTTTCGTTGTTTTCTGTTGATTTCTAGGGTTTTTGTGGTGTGATAGGGATTTGTTTTTTTTTTTCTGATTTTGATTTTAGGCTATGCATGTTGCGAAGAAGTTGAAGGTGCAGTCGGTATCTGGCTATTCGAATGATTCGAACCCGTTTGGTGATTCCAATCTCAATGAGAAGTGAGTACCTTCATTCTTTTTTCGTTTCTTTTGAAATTTTTTGCTTGTCTTAGGTCTGAGTTTTATGGCTTTACGTGTTCCAAAGAGCGGTGTGAAATGGATTATAATTTGTTCGCTTGGGTCAATTATACTGTTGAAATTTATAGTTTTCAAGTAATATAAACAATGCTTTGGTTATTGGTGAAAATATGGAAATGAAAATTTGGCTAGGAAGAAATATAATGTGCATTTTATAATACATAGGAATCAGAGTAATCTAGGGTTGGATGAGCCATTATCTATCCAAGGAATGATCCAAGGGACAACGTTTAACTCTCATTAAGAGCACCCTCCCTGTGGAGATGGGGTAACCTGGGGGAAGATTTTAATGAAATGTGGAGTAGTCAAGCAACCCATTGATCGAGGGGTTTTTGGTCTTAAGTCAAAGATCTAGGAAGGTGGCTTTGGAGATCTAGGAAGGTGGTTTTGGAGATTTATGGTAGAGAAGGATAAATTGTGGAATAAACTTATTGTGGCCAAGTTTGGGGTGGAGCATAATGGTTGAATTTCTAGGGAGAGACGTGGTACTTATGGTGTTGGGGTGTGGAGGTGGATTAGAAAGGATTGAGATGATTTTCTTCCTTATGTTCTCTTTGTGTGCGGCAATGGGAAGGATATTTGATTTTGGCAAGATATTTAGCACGGTGATGCTTCTGTAAAAGAGCAATTTTCGGAGTTTTTTTCTTTTGCTCGAGATAAAGAGGCTTTGGTTAACTTTTGTGTGAGCTCTCATAATGAGGAATTGAGGATCTTGTATGGGATATTGCATTTACTCGAAATGCTCATGATTAGGAATTAGTGAGTGAATAGGTTTTTTGAAAACATTTATAAGGCAAAAGTGAATTTGCTTTATGAAGATAAGGATAAATGGAGGTTGAATTTGGGTAGAAAATTTGAGATTAACTCTTATTGCAAGACTCTTTTTTTGCTAGAAAGCTCGGAGGGCATGGACAACTTTCCTTGGAAAGAGATTTGGAAAAACCGAGCTCCCACAAATGTTGCTTCTATGCTTGGGATGACATTCTTACAATCCATAATCTTCAAAAAAAAGGGAAGATGTTGGTCTATAGGTGTTATCTTTGTAAAGAGGGGGCTGAGTCCGTCTATTATCTTCTTTTGGGATGTTCCTTCACTAGGCATTTATGGGAGATGACTTTTAGTTTGGTGGGAATCCATTGGGTGGTTGTTGGTTCGGTTCAAGACGAGGTATGGGCTTGGTACGGGGTGAGATGCTCAAAACATAGGAGGAAAGCTTATTGCTTGATTCCTCTTTCCATTTTTTGGGTTATTTGGCTTGAACGAAGCATGAGAGCTTTTGATGGCAAGGGAAAACTCCTAGCCATAATCAAGGATGGGTGGTTTCATGCTTTTGGGTTTTGGTTTAATGGGAATTTTTTTGCTGTGAATGATGAAGATATCATAGATCTCTTTGAGATTCTATCTTGTAGATTTCTTTTTGTACATGGGTGGCACCCCCTTGGTGCCCTTGATTTATAAACTTCTTTTTTACTTATAAAATAAGAGTAATCTAGTAATTAACAAATTGTGGTTTGGGTTACTACAAAAATTGTGGTTTTGAAAGTCTTTTTACTATACTAGAAAATCATATATAATTGTCAACTATTACACAGAGACACATAAGTATACAAAACCCAATACGCAAACAACCCAAAAAAAACCTAAAGAACCCAAACTGTGGCTTCTTTATGATGTAGTTGCCTTCCCTCCGTTGTGGTTGTTTTGGTCAATATGGCTGTCCTCCTCCTCTTCTCAGATAAATTTCCAGTTGATAACCCCAATTGATCTAATTAGGTTCTTTTTTCTTCACGAAAATACAATTGTATTAATGACCTCTTGTTATTAAAATTTACATTTTATGGTTAATTGGTCATTTGATGTCCAAATCGAAAGTCTTTCCCATAGACAAAGTATAATTTTTCAGTGGGGAGATCATTAGTAGTAAGGGCAAAGCAGTTTAAAATAGTGGTACTACTATTTAGTGGGGGAAAAGTATAATTTTCACTGGATTGTTTGGTATTTTGAAAATATCCCCAAGGCTTTCAAATTTCAAAGGAGGCAAGCGCCTTGCACTCACCCTGGATGCGTCCATGAGTTGTGATCAGGCTAATTGAACATGCTTAGTGATCAATACAATTTTGATTTGACTTATGTGCTAAAGTGAGCTTGTGCCTGCCAGAAGCTGGTGAAAGTATAGTCAACTTATTATGAGATTTTAACATGTGGACAATTGAAATAAAAATGGTCAACGATTTGATTTGGCTAGCATTAAGTTGAGCCTTGAAATAAATTTTGTCACTCACCTATTAACTATTATGTGTTTTCTTGTATGTCGTGGATATTGTATATAATTATATACAGATACACATTTTCCTATCCATACATATAATGGTTGAAAGAACCAAATTTGGTGAAAAGTCATTGTCCCTAAATATGGCCTTGACAAAAATGGGTGGATTGCCCCTATGATGTGGGCTTGTAGAAATGGATTAGAAGGGGATGTGATGTCTTTTAGACTTTTGTTTGTTTCGTGGTGGGTAATGGAGAAACAAAATGGTTTTGGCAAGATATTTGGTGTGGGGACTCCTTGTTGAAGGAACAATTCTGAGATAGGGTAAGAGTGGGCGTAGAAGCGTTTTTTAGCCCATGTTAACTTCCAAGAGAATGTTAGTTTGTTTTTCACATCTTGTTGGGTGCAGTGGGACAAGACAACTTTTGGAAATGACTCTTTGTGTTTTGTCTTTGTTGTTAGTGGAGGCTTCATTAAAGAGGAGGTTTGGGCTTGGAGAGGAACTCAAGCTTCTAGAGGAAGAAAAAGATTATAGCTTGATTCCACACCGTGTTTGGTGGATGGTTTAGATTGCAAGGAATAGGAGAGCCTTCGATTATGGTAAGTTGATTGGTACTTTTAAGGAGTGGTGGCTTCATACCATTTTTTTTAATTTATAAAAGAGATACAGCTTATAGAGTTTATAGAAGCACTATAATGTAGATAGTTGCTTTTGTACATGGGCGACACCTCTTGGTACCCGTTAATTTTTTTTATTCGTAAACAACACCCATCACTCAAACGTGGGATCTTTAGGACCTAGAGCCTTAGCCTTAATTATCACTTGGTGCCATTTAATTTTTTTTATTCATAAACAACACCCACCACTCAAACGTGGGATCTTTAGGACCTAGAGCCTTAGCCTTAACCATCACTCGGTGCCATTTAATACTACACTTTTAATCTTATATAAAAAGGAGTGGACTTATAAAGGGAAGATGAGGCAAGATGGAAGCTAACAAAGGTGGTGGTTTTGAAGTTAAGACTTATTATAAAGATATTGTCAAGAACCTTTGTTGGAAGGGAGACCCATTTTCCCATTGGAAAACCTTATGGAAGATGGCTCGTCATTTTTGGCGTCCATTGGTTTGTCTATGAGTTTATTCAAGATGAGATTTGGGCATGGAAGGGAATCCAAGCTTCTAAAGAGATGAAAAAAATCATTGAATTGATTCTTCAATTTCCATTTTTGGATTGCGCGGTGAAGGAAGTAGGAAAACTTTTCATGGGGAGGAGAAACTGATCGCAAGGATCAAGGATGGATGGTTGAATATACGTAACTTTTGGTTCATTGAGAACATTTTTGTTAATGAATAGGAGCTTAAAATTTATAGAATTTGGTAAAATGATAGCTTTGGTTTATTACTATGCTATTTGCTCATAAAAAAGAATACATAACTACTTTGCATGATTTGCCCCTTTTTTCTAGGGCTTTGGGGAACAAAATTGGCGGTCATGGTTGGGAAGTTGTAATCCCAAAATATTTTTGAATGCATGTTTCCATCAAAGCTGATGCATAAAACAATGCTCAAAAGCAATGATTTCTGAACTTGTGAATGAATGATTTCCTATTATCACAAATTAGAGGTGGGTATTTTATTGACACATATCAAATGTGTGAATTACAGATTTGTGTGGCGAAAGAAGATTGAGCGCGATGTTGGCCAAGGCGTGTCACTTGACATGTTTTCAGTTAAAGCTGAGAAAAAGAGACAAAGTGAAAGGATGGTATGTAAATCTAGGGTAGCTTGCTTCTTCTTATGTTTGGCTAATCTGTGCATTATATTTCCATTTCTTTATTTGTTTCCTAGGTTTTTTTAGTCTCTCGAGGATTTTACAGAATTGACTAGGTTTCTTTTTTAGAAACAGATGTCTAGTTATTTCTAACCAGTTAACATGTTTAAAAAAGAGGTAGAGAGAATTGTTTAAGTTGTATCCAGCTAGGAGATAGATTGCTGAAGCTAACTGGTATCAGTGTGCATGGGTCTGTTTGGGTTGGTTTCACTATGAAACCGAAACCAAGTCAACCTCCCTCTGTTTGCCAAAATTATAACCAAACCAAGCTTTTCATGGTTTTGGTCGATTTGGGCTAATGGTTTGAGTTTTTAAAATGAGATTCATAACACATTTGAGTTTCACTATAGTAACCCATAGTTCAACAAATATAAAATTTTAAAACAAATGCACAAATCAAAAATCAAAACATGTCCAAAATTAATAGATGCTTGCTAATAGATTCTTCATTTTTAAGGAAAGGGCTAAGTCTGTTTCTCATCTTTTGATGGCTTATTGCGTTGTGGGTATCTCTTGGGTGGTTACCGGCACCGTAAAAGATGAACTTTGGGTTGAAGAAAGCTCTCTCTTTGATCCCCCTTTTATTTTTTGGCTTGTATGGAATGAGAGAAAAAGAAGGGCCTTAATAGTGAAGAAAGGTCCCTTTTTTTATAATTAAAAATTTTATATAAAGAAAAAAAGGGCACCAAAGGGGTACCACCCATGTACAAAAAAACTATTTACAAGATAGAATCTCAAAGAGATATACAATATATGCATCATTTATAAAAAAAATTCTCATTAAATCAAAATCCAAAAGTATGCAACCACCCATCCTTAATAATGGCTGGTGGTTTTTCCTTGCCCTCAAAAGCTCTCATATTCCTTTCAAGCCAAATAACCCCAAAAAATGGAAAGGAGAATCAAGGAGTGGACTTTCCTCTTAAGCTTTGAGCCTCACACCCAACACCAAGCTCACACTTCATCTTGAACTGAGTCGGCAGTCACCCATTGAATTCCCACCAAGCTAAAAGCCATCTCCCAAAGATGCCTAGTAAAGGAGCATCCCAAAAGAGGATGATAGATGGACTCCGCCCCCTCCTTACAAAGATAACACCTATTGACTAACACCTTCCCTCTTTTTTGAAGATTGTCAATTGTAAGAATGCCACCCCCAACTAGCTTCCCGTTGGAGCCAGGTTATTCCAAATCGCATTCCAAGGAAAGTTATTCATGCCCTCTAACTTTCTAGCAAAAAAGGTCCTTAAAGGCAATTCGAGATAGTTGATTCAATACTTGAGATTTTGGTTTAGGGCTAAACTTTTTGTAAATAAGGAAGAACTAGTAGAATTTTTTGAGTTTCTTTCTTGTAGATAATTTTGTTATTTGGTTGTACCCAATGGTGATTTTCTTTTATGTTTTTTTATAAAAAAATTAAAACAAATATAAAATAATTCGGTATTGGTCGTTTTGGGCTAATGGTTGAGTTTTTAAAAGGGGATTCAAAGCACATGGAGTTTTTTCTATCCATTCAACCAATTGAAAAAATTAAAACATGCCCAAATTAACAGATTTCAATACACATTTCTTTTGCTAGGAAGATTTTAACACATTAATTTTATAGGCATACAAAAAATTAGTTAATACACCACACTCCCATCAAAATTAGCTTCAAACCATTACAGTATCAAAGATAACTTGAAAACAAATAAAAAAATTCAATAGTCGATCACCTTTGCTGGCTAGACACTTTTTGTTTATGGGAGAGAGGGCTAGGAGATACTAAGTTACTTAGGTTGACTATGAAGTGAAACACTTTAATAAGAGATAAAAGGTTACCGGGAAAGAAACTGCTAATATCTAATATATTCCATATCCTTCAAGTTGGAGAATGGATTTTGATGTGCTGGATTTACTGCCGATGTCATGAAAAGGACTAACCTTTTAAAGCTTTAAGAGGAAAAGACATCCATCATTGCTTGTTTGACTTCATGCAGGATTTTATGATCGTTGCAATATATCATTGCTATAAATTTTTTATGTCAAAGAGGGTCATTATCTAGTTTTGTTCTACATATTCCCCTTTTTTGAATGAATTGGCTGCTCTCAAGACTGTTATAGTTGTATTTTAAAATAATATATTAAATTTAAATGTGACTTTGGGTTGATTTATTTTTGATAAGTGCCTTGGGTTGATTGTAAATGTATTTAAAGAAGGTTTATTCTCTGAAGTTTTAGTTTTTCATTTTCAATTAAGAATTTATGAATAAAGGCCTCTACTCTTCTAAATCTGGGTTCTGGTTTTCTTTCCTACTCCTGTGGTTGCTTTGCTGCTGCTACAGTTTCTGGTTTCACCTCCTCTCCCCAAATGGCAGGTCTTTCATGAATTCGTGCTTAGTGTTACAATTGAAACCTTGCAGGCATTTGTTATAGATTATAAGTGCTTGTCTTGCAAGACAAGCAATCCCTAACCAGTAAGAACTAATCCCCTTATGGGAAACTCTGAAACTGTTAAAATACTAAATATATTAAACACTAAATACTGAAAATATTAAATAAATAAAACCCTAAAATTATGAGGACCACAATATTTTATTTCGTTGTCATACTCCCTCAGTACGAGAAGGCTCGACCTCGAGTCCTGATGGTCGTGGTTGTGAACGGTATGGCCGTAGTGGTGCAATACGCTGGTGGCTGGACTTGATGAAGCAAATCAGGTTTTTTTTTCTTCATTTAATCAACTAACAAATGATAGTAGTTTCGTTGACAACGGCTGATCACGAAATGGTCTCGGATACAACTGAAATCGGGACGGGATAGGTTTGAAAGAAACCAGTTGTGGCAAGGTTGAAAATCTCACTGCGGTCTCTTTCCATGGCCAAAACACCACTTTGGACGGCCGATCCAAAGATACAAGACCAAAGTAACCACCTTGGTAGGTCAATCCAAGGATACAAAGTCAAAGTCACCATATTTGGGAGGCTAGTCCAATGATAAAGACATTCTCTCATTTTTTTTAGGAATTCACCCAAGAGAAGACTGAGAAACAACAGTAAAATTACTCCAGTCATTTTCCAAAAAAATCACTCATTGTTACAACTGAAATCTTAGAGGGTATTTAAAATAGATTACAAGAGTATTTGTCTTACAAGACAAGTAATCCTTAACCAACGGAAATAATCCCCTTTTAGGAAACTCTAAGCCTGCTAAAATGCTAAATAGCATTAAATACTAAAATTGAAAAACCCTAAAAACGTGAGGACCAAAATATTTTATTGTCACTCCCTGAAAATGCTAGCTATAGTGCTATACATGACATAAATGAGCTGTTGATAATCTTTTGTGACATCTTTTTTTTTGAACTTTTAGCTTGATAATGTCTGAATTATATTGCTTGCTGTTTGTATTTTAGCTTTGGATCCATCTCATGGTCTTCTGTCCCTTTACTTGTAAAAAAATTAATATTCTGTCCCTTTGAGTGCATATGTAATGCAGATGTTCTGATTCAATTTTCACTCATTCTCTTTCTTGACTGTTACTGATTTTAATATATCTATTCTAATTCATGATGTAGGAGGAGATTGAAAAGGTTAAGAAAAGAAGAGAGGAGAGGGCGCTTGAAAAAGCACAACATGAGGAAGAAATGGTAAATTCAATTTCATGATAAAGCAAAAGTTTCCTTGTTAAATCTGTTGGCAAAGTGAACTATTGTGTCTTATAGTGAAGGTTAATTTAAATTGCTTTTCCATTTCCTTATATGGTTGACATGTGGATATAGTTTAGGGAGAAAGAAATGGTAAGTTCAATTCCATGATAAAGCAAAAGTTTCCTTGTTAAATCTGTTGACAAAGTGGACTATTGTGTCTTATAGTGTAAGGGTAATTTAAATTACTTTTCCATTTCCTTATATGGTTGACATGTGGATATAGTTTAGTTCATTAATTATATTATTGTTTTTCTTGTTATAAAAAAATTTAATTTTGTTTATTTCTCCTTATAAAAAAATTTAATTTTGTTTATTTCTCCAGGCTCTTCTAGCCAGGGAACGTGCTCGGGCTGAATTCCAAGACTGGGAGAAGAAGGAAGAGGAGGTATGTGGCTAAGTTGCCAAGTCCTATTTTTATATCCTTATATCCTTCCTTTTATGTACATAACTCTTATTTCTTGTTATTACACTCTGTTTCCATTATTTTACAGTCATTTTTAGTCCATTTGCGATTAGTTTATGGTTACTTTTTTTTTGTAAGTGCGATTTTATGGTTACTAATATGTTCAATCTACAGTTTCATTTTGATCAAAGCAAAGTCAGGTCAGAGATTAGATTGCGTGAAGGGCGCTTGAAGCCTATTGATATTTTGTCCAAGCACCTCGATGGCTCTGATGATATGGATATAGAAATAAATGAACCATACATGGTTTTCAAGGTAATTATAACTTAAGCCTTCAGCTGTCATTACCTCTCAATATGATTATATTATTGGGGTCCTTTCTAAGTTATGGTTTAGTTTACTAGACTCTGGTTTTCAATTTGGTACCGAGTTATTTTCAATCAATTTGCTGGGACAAGTTCGAATGTGTAAAAACTTGTTCATTGGATATTTTTCTTTTGACTATTTACATTGGCTTTTGGCTTGTATGATGTAGGGCTTGACGGTAAAAGAAATGGAAGAGCTTCACGATGACATCAAAATGCATCTGGATTTGGACCGGGCAACTCCAACACATATACAGTATTGGGAGGTATTATCACTTTCCCTTTAATATACCGGTATTAGATAGATTTATAGTCCTTCCCTTCAGTCTCAATTTTTTGCCCTCTCTCTTTGCACACAGACGTGTGTTTGAGCATGCGTCTGATAGAATTCTTCGTCTTGCATAAGCTTGTATGTGCTAAGTTCCAATGTTACCTAAAATCTGCTGTTGTTAGTGTTGACATATAGCATCAAAAGTATGCAAGAAGTGTCCTGATAAGTTTAATTAAACAGGCACTTATGGTGGTTTGTGATTGGGAGCTAGCTGAAGCCCGGAAAAAAGATGCACTGGATCGTGCAAGGGTACGAGGGGAGGAACCTCCTCCAGAATTGCTTGCAGAGGAAAGAGGTCTGCATGCTTCTATTGAAGCTGATGTCAGGAATCACTTGGAAGGAAAGACTCACAGGGAGCTTGAGGCATTACAATCCCAGATTGAGTCACAAATGCGTTCTGGCACAGCAAAAGTAGTCGAGTATTGGGAGGTTGTACTTAAACGTCTCCATATATACAAGGCAAAGGTACTTCTCTTGATCTTCAGTACTTTCATTATTTTACTCAAAACTTACATGCTGCAACTCACTTATGAGTTTGCAATTATAGGCTTGTTTGAAGGAAATACATGCTAAAATGCTACGAAAACATTTGCAACGCCTTGAGCAACCTTTGGAGGGAGAAGATAAATTGGAAACTGATCATGGTTTGAGCCCTATAGAGGAGAGTGAGCATGACATGGAAGGTATGTACTTCGTCTTTTCTGTGGTTAAGTGCTGAATTGTTGATTTTTTTTAAGTTATTGCTCCTGGAACATTTGGTTAATATTTTTTGACGTGTAGATGCTGAGGCATTCTCTCCGGAACCAATGTTGAGGGAAGAGACTCTCGAGGCAGAAGAGGAGGCTGGATCATTTTCACCAGAACTTTTGCACGGTGATGATCATGAAGAAGCTATTGACCCTGAGGAGGACAGGGCTTTGCTGGTAAATTGCATAAATGTTTTCATTAACTATTAATGAGCATGCTTGGTAAAATTGTGTTTCTTGGTTTAACCATGCATGTATTTGGTACATTAACAGGAACGGAAACGTATGGCTGTGCTAGAAGAACAACAAAGGAGGATTCAAGAAGCTATGGCATCAAAACCAGCTCCACCAGAAGACAACTTTGAGCTGAAAGCCACGAAAGCTATGGGGGTGATGGAGGAAGGTGATGCAGTATTTGGCTCCGGTGCAGAAGTGAACTTGGACTCACAGGTATCTTGCCCCACTCCCCTCCCAAAGGCTTATAGAAGAAAAGTAGGAAATGGTATTTGCCATCATCCCCATATTTATTTTTTATAGCCATCCTAAAACTTTTCCATTGAATCAATGTGGGTGCAGGTGTACTGGTGGCATGACAAGTACCGACCGAGAAAGCCAAAATATTTCAACCGCGTGCACACTGGATATGAGTGGAACAAATACAACCAGACTCACTATGATCATGACAATCCACCTCCAAAGATTGTGCAAGGGTATAAATTTAATATCTTCTACCCAGACCTGGTTGACAAGACAAAGGCTCCTTCATATACTATTGAGAAAGATGGGAACAGCGCTGAGACGTGCATTATAAGCTTCCATGCTGGACCACCTTATGAGGACATAGTAAGTATATTTGTTTTGATATTCAAATTTCTTCTTTGTTATTCTTTTAATATTATGATTATTATTATTACTTATTATAATTGTGTCACAGGCATTCCGGATTGTAAATAAAGAATGGGAATATTCTCATAAGAAGGGATTCAAGTGTACCTTTGAGCGAGGGATATTACATGTATATTTCAACTTCAAACGCCACCGATACCGCAGGTGATATACCTTAATGGAATGGCTAACTCAAGTCCACGTCGCAAAAACTGGGGGCAGGAATAATCAGATCATATAACTCATAAGCAGCCCCTTTATGATCCTAAAATGGATCAAAAGTCGAGGTTTATCATAGCTCTTTTGACCCAAGTTTTGAGGTGTATACATCCTTCAAATATGTGAATTGTACAAAATGAAATTTAATGTTATGTTTTTGTCTCCGACGTGAAAAGTTGACTGTCCAACAATGATTTTCTACATTTCATTTTCACTGTAATCATCGACTGAATATGTATATGGGTTGTGCTTTGCTTGGAGAAATTTGTAATTGACATGGATCAAATTTGCTATTTTTGCACTTTGTGTGTTTGGGCTCTAAAGGAATTCTACGGTCGAACTGTTAAATTGGAAATTGAGAAAAAATCGAAAGTTTTTAACAAGAACTTGAAATTGAAATGAAATCTGTGTTAAATAGTTTGGACTAAATTATGCAGAGTAGATTCATAAACAGATGAGAAAGGTGACATGATTAGTGATCGACTGCTGGTACGAGCACAAAACTTGAAGCTTTTTTAATGAATCAAAAGAACATCTTGGGCGTGATTTCATATAAACACGCTTTTATGATTTATTCTTTGTATGGTTCCCACGAGAATTGAAAGAAACAAAAGAAAATCCTTTGTTCACCAGTTCGTTTTTTATAGTTTAGCTAAAATTGGTTCATTAGAATATCAGAAATTAAGGTATTATGTGGACAACTAAACCCACATAATAATGACGCAGATTCTTGAAGAATAATAAAAATTGCTATAAACGGGGAATGGAGGAGAATGGCCTTTCTAAGAAAAAAACATAATTACTGATGCCCTCGCTAAGGAAGCAATTGAAACCATGAGAATGTCACAAGGAAGCAATTACTGGACCTTTGACTAATCCCATTCTAAAACTGACCTTTTATCTTCATTTTGCAATTTGCAGCCTACTGCATACCTGATGTTTCATTGGCCAAAGCAAAGAAAATTTTGTTAAGCCAATATTATATAGCATATACCCCACATAGAGGGCTTTTTATAACTGCTAAACTTGTCTTGAAAAATAAAGTCGGGGACTTTCCACCTAGAAGAATCTGTTTGAAATTAATGGTTAATACCATCATATCAAGTTCTACTGGTACCACCTCTTTTAATCATTGGCATCGTAGAAATTATTTGCCCACAAAGATTTGAGGGGACAACATCAATGATCAATCAACATATGTGCGTTTTAATTTTAGTAACAAATCACATATATGCAGGGCACACACAAAGATTCATGTACTTCCACTAATGCTTTCCTCGTATAGAAAAGCTAATATTTCAATTCAAAACTTTGTATGCAAATGCTTTCCCCCTTTCGAAAAGCTTGTTTGCTTTTTCTCCACAGCAAACAATTCTTGTTAATATGTAAAATCCCAAGAGATTCAATTATTTCATATCTGCAAGTCCTAGTCTTTTGGATCATTTCATACCTTTTACACAAAGTAACCATATGATCCCAATCTTTTCTTTGTCTTTCCATCCACTGAAATCCATCAATGGAATCACTTTTGCTTCTGTCGGCTACTAAAAATCTAAAGTCCTTACTTATCATCATTTACACCACCTCCCCAAATCCACACCTTTGCAAGATGAATATTCAAATATTAACAGACACCCATAAGGCCATAACAACACATTTCAAAAGTCAAATACTCGAAAAAGTATCACCTTTCCATTATATGGTCTCAACATTAACCTCACTGCTTGAAACCTTTTCCTGGTCTACAACTTGAATTATGCATTGGAGATCTTGGACAACATCCTTCATGGCAGGCCTATCACCTTTCTTCTCCCTCAGACAAGCACATGCAAGCTCCGAGAAAAGTTTAACGCTCGTTAGTGTATTAACTGAGGACTCACGACCAAGCAGCCTCCGATCGACCACCTCCAAAATTGCACCCTTGTTGACACGTTGGTTCACATAAATGGCTAGGTTGGCATCATCTTGATCTCTTGAGAAATCAACGGCTTTCTGGGAAGTCAGAAGCTCAAGCAAAACAACTCCATAACTATATACATCACTTTTATCAGTTAACTGGTAGTTGCGATAGTTTTCAGGGTCCAAGTACCCCAAAGTTCCCTGAGCACAGGTTGACACATGACTCATCCCTGGGCGAGCCAATCTGGAAAGTCCAAAATCTGCAACTTTTGCATTAAAGTCATCATCTAATAGTATATTTGTTGACGTGACATCTCTATGGTAAATGGGAGTGTATCCCCCAGAATGTAAATATCCCAATGCTTCATCAGTTTGTAAAGCTATTTTCAGCCGTGTTTTCCAGTCTAGAAAGGTGGAACGCTTGCCATGTAAATGCTCACGGAAGGTCCCATTTGAAATATACTCGTAGATCATCAATGGCTGCTCAGCTTCCACGCAACAACCCAAGATTCTAACTAAGTTCTTGTGATTGACTTGAGAAAGTATCCCAACTTCATTGAGCACTTGTTGGGTGCTTTTGATGTTACCCACTTTAGCTGACTTAACAGCTACGACGGTCCCATCTTGAAGCTCGCCTCTGTGAACTTCTCCAAAGCCACCACTTCCCAAAAATCTGTCTCTAGAGAAACCATTTGTTGCTTTCTTCACCTCTTTGAAGTGAAACATCCTTGCATATTTCCCACCATTGCTTGTTTTCAACATATCTTCTCTTTCCTTTGCGAGCTTCACTTTGTTAGAAAGTTCACGGGATCTTTTTGCAGTAATTGCTGCAATAGCTACTGCTAGAGAGAAAAAGGAGATTACCCCTATGAAGACCTTTACGCCAAGGCCAACTCTAGAATTTCTTTTTTTCAAGTGAGTTCCAAGAATATGATCCCAGTAGTAGCCTCTATTGCAAAGGCAGCGAAGGAGGCCATTAATTCCACCAGGTGAACACTTTGAAGCACCAGAACAATCAAGTTGTGTTCTGCAAACTGGTTCAGGTGGAGGAGCCCACTGAAGTTCCAGTCCGTCTTCCCATTGATTTGCAGGCTTTCCGGGATCCAAATGAAAGATGCTTCTGAATGCTTTGCAACCTGAATTGTGAATCTGAATCTTGTATGCTGAAGGCGTTCCACCAGCAACGAAGGTGCAACAAGGGTGAACTCCACTCGCGCATTGAAATGCTCGATTCTTGTCAACATGTCCAGAACTCTCCAAGTAATGGTGACAAAGACTAGAGGGAGTGCAATTTAGAGGAGAGATTAAGAGGCGGGGTGAACAGTTGAAGAGGAAGATTGTGTTTGATGAAGTGATGTTAAAAGGGAGCGTTTGATTTAATAAAAGGCCCTCGCTCACTGGCATGTCTCGAGTAATACACATGCCAGGCAACCAGGGTGATGGCTGCACAACCATGCGTTCAAACAAAGCCATGATTCTGAGAACAAGGTAGGAACTTCCATTAAGTGCATCAAAGTAAAGCTTCTGAGAGTGGGAATCACAATGAAGCGAATAGTCTGGGTCACCACACTTGGGGTTTGTGCTTAAAGGGAATGGAACTTCCATGGAACCACAGTTTGGACAGATCTTATGGGAAGAACAGTAATGGCCAAAGAAAAGAAGAAAGAAAAGGCAGCAACTAAGGGAAAGTGGTTTGGTGTTTGGCTTAGTTGCGATCATCTTGCATGAACAAAGGGGAAGATTAGAAAGGACTATGATATAGAGGAAGAAAGATGGGGTAAATAGAAAGGCTACAAAAGGAGAATAAAGTGGGTAAAATAATAATTTGAGAAGTGGCTGCAAGAATCTAAGTGAAAAACTGTGACTTTTGTCATTTATTGGACAGGTCGATTCCTCCTGTATGGTGTCCACAGGATGGAATTTCTACCTGTGTATCTAGACAAGGAAAGCTGTGAAAAATATAGGCTTAAATGCTGTCTTGTGGTTTTTCATTTTTCCTTTTCTTTCATGTGGTTGAACAAAAAACCATAATGATATAGAATATCTATTAAAAACCTAAAGGGGGAAATTCCACAGCATAATTGCACTTGCACTACTACTAATTCTAATGTTCTGCTCTCTTATAAACATACACATGAATGATGCCCAAGAAATATTATATTAGCGAAGGCATGCTTAAGCATAATGACCAATCATAATGCAATCTGTCTCCTTCCTCATCAAACAGTTTATGAGGTGCAGAAACTACCTAGTATGAGGAAAAAATATCTAATTTGTTGCGCAGGGAAAAGAGAGAGAAATAACACAAAATTAGTCAGATGCAAATAATCATAGATAGAAAACAGATAATATGTTAATGATCAGCAAATTTTCTTCACATCTTTTTGGAACTTCTACGCAATGTACGTAGAAAATATGAATTAAAGATCTTACCACAAATGTAATCAGACTAAAGTTGATATACAACATCATAATTTTTTTTATTATCCAACAGTGATGTGACAAAAGTATGACACAACACTTCACAAATGAGTGAGGACTTTGAAGAGAATACACTTCACTATGAAATCTAAGGATTGACTATGAATTTTGTAAACACTCATCCACGATGCCAATCCACTTTTGCAACGAAGTAGACAGCTTCTACTGTTTAGTTCATCCACATTAGTGAACCAAAATTACTAGGAGCAGAAGTACCAATTTGCATTAGCCTTCAACAATTTTTACAGGAGACCTGCAGAAAGAAATAAAGACTAAATCTAATGCCAAAGGCATATATATACTAAAATTATAGTGTAGTAGCAAGTTGAATGTCATTCTTTACAGCATCCATTACTTACCCAAATGGGCTTTGTTTGATGGCTAGTAGTTCAAGATCTAACTGCAGTTCAAAAGAGGAAAAAAAGAACAGTGAATATGCAGAAAAGGGAGGGAAAATGCTTAAGGAGACGGGATAAAAATGAAATTTAATAATCATTGGGTTTATTTTAGAAAATAACACATGATAGAAATCAGACTTCGTATTTCATACGAGAAAGAGGAGAGCAAAATGGTCGAGAAATCCAATTACAAAAAAAAAAAGTACGAAACAGATAGACAACAATTCTTTTTTCCCCCCTTTTACGGAGTATTCATTCTCCCAGTCAAGTGCAAAAATCTAATTTTGATCTAGGAAGACCTTATTCACACATAAAATTTTCTAGGAGGCTGGAGGATCATTTGTTATAAAATGCAAGACTAATGTAGCTTAATTTAGGTCATTTTCGTAAGACATGGAAGATAAAATGAATCTGAATTTTTTTTAAAATCTGTAGCAAGAATCGACAACTTTCACCTAATGTTACTTATTCTTCTTCTCTCTTATTTTAAGATTGGCACCTACCTTGCTTTAAAATCAAAGGTTTAGTTCTAACAAAACTCATGGATCAGCTAGTTGGACCAAGAATGCTTTGGGGATAAATATAACGTTGGGCCCTATCCAAATAGCTTAAATTTTAGGAAAATTAGTCTGGTCACCCAACTTTCCTTAACATAGTATCAAAGCTCCGGAGCTAATGTGCAAATCCCGGGAACCCCTTTCTTGAAGATTGGCCGTTTTCAGGTCAGAGTTACAAGATATTAGAATCAATTTGAGTTAATAAATTAAAAGAAAAGATAGGAGGTGAATGATATTGAATCCTTGCACTCATTTTTCACCATAATTATTGGTGAGGAACAACTTCCTGATGCAATTAAAATATCTGAATTGCACATTGAGATTTTTAAATCATTATCCTTGTGGAAGGTCCTCATTGCATTTTTAACTTCAGGCATAAACATCAAATTTGTTGTTGGTTTATCGAGCAATATGATGCATTTTTAACTTCAGGCATAAACATCAAATTTGTTGTTGGTTTATCGAGCAATATGACAGCCAAGTTTCCAACAAGTAGATTGAACTACCTACTTGCACTCCACTTTGATGTATAGTTATCAAAAGAGCAAGGCACACTAAGGCGCAAAGGGTACCTGGAGCCTAGGTGGCGCAAGGCACAGGAGCGTGCCTGACGAAGGCGCAGGCGCGTGCTTGACGAAGGTGAGGCACACATTTACTAAAAAATGTGAATAAAATGCTTCTAATTCATACAAAACAAACTATATTAAGAAACACCATGGATTTTCAATTTGTAAACAACTCTAAAAATTCAATATGAGACTATGAATACCACAATAAAATACCTACCACCGAGTACCAAGTATAGTTCAATCTTCAAAACAAACAACAAGCACACAAGATGCTACTCCTAAAAAATATAATAGTCATCATTAAGCAAGAAAACAGAGGGAGGAAAGCCCACTGGCCACTACGAATGTACATACAATGTTTTTTTTTTTTTTTTTTTTTCGTTTTTCATGTTGGTGGCTATGGACTGCAGATAGAACAAGGAACTTTGGACCCTTTCAAAGTATTCAAGGACAAGGAAATGACTGAAAGAAATAAATAGAAGCAAAATCTACTCGACAGGATAAGTAATGACTGTCACTGTAGAAATAACATGTAAACAATGTTATCTTCGTTAGACATTTTGATTTTCAGTGTGTGGAAGGGGTGAGAGATTGAAAATGGAAGAACAAAGGAAAAAAAGATTATTCATCTGTCATCTTAAATTAAGGAGGGAAAACAACAGGGGAACACATATGGAAGACTAGGAGTTCGGTGCTTAAAAGAGGGAAGCTTAGACTACTCACAATATAAGAATTACTCTGCTGATTGAAAAGACTAATAATTATTAATTAACTAAGTCATTAATACATTTCTAACAATGCTTCAACATATTGATTGGTAGAGAAGTGCTTCGATTCATCCAAAATTCCTGATCCTGATGTTAGAATTTAAGAGAGTAAAGAGATTGTACAAATGCTTACTTGAGTTCTTGTTATTGAGAACACAATTAAGAGTATATATAGGTTGTTAAAGGAAAAAGGCATTCCTTAAAACAAGGAAGAAAACATGACCTAAAGTAAGCCTTAAAACAAGGAAGGAAGCATGGCTAAAGTAAGCCTTAAAACAAAGATGAATATATGGCAAGTGTGAGTGAAGTGGAATAGTTAGTGACCTTAATTTAAGGAAAGAAGATGGACTTTGCCATCCATTGACACCTGATAGTGGAAATTCAAGTGCCTAAAATTAAGAACTTTTCATCACATATTATGTCTTGGAAAACTGAGAGAGAGCTTTTTTATCATTCACTCTTTCAATAGTTTAGTCTGTGAAACAAGCATTATACAGCTAAAGAAACATCGCTTGTGAAGGACTATTGTTGAAACTAGATGATATCATCAAATTTGATTCTCAGAAAAGTGTGAATCACTATGAGTGCTTCATGGGCAATAGAACTACTCGCATAACATCTGCTGTGAAAATGGCTCACCTTTTAAGTAATATTCCCCATAATAATGATGAATATGCCCATAAATATTTAGAGGATTCAATTATATGATTTCCACCAAACTTCAAGCACACATCTAACCTTCATAAATTAAATATGCCCATAAATATTTAGAGGATTCAATTATATGATTTCCACCAAACTTCAAGCACACTTCTAACCTTCATAAATTAAAAGAGGTAATAAGCATGTACCTCTATTGTTGCATTCGGAGGGATTTCCTGGATTCCTTTTTTTCCATAAGCTAGCTCAGGAGGAACTATCACCAGTCGCTACAAAATGAATAACCACTTTAACTCTGGGTGGAGCATATAATCAAGATCTAACCATCCAAGTTCAAGTTTTATAGCACACATTTCAGACTGAATAGTGCAATGCTCTTAGGCACTCCTCAGCGTTTATTAAAGGCGTTTAACTTCAATGGAGGGAGTGAAAAGTCTTGAGATTCTTTCAGACCAATAAATATTTCTCCTTCAGATATATTATATAAAGCTTTTCCAATATATAATAAGGATATTACATGCCAGAAAGTGATCTCACCTGGCCTCCTACACGCATTCCTTGAACACCTAGATCTAATCCTTTAAGAACATTTCCCCTCTCAGATTGGCCCACATCAAATCCATAAGGCTGCATCAAGCATATATTACTTTTGTATAAGACAAGATATTTTTAGGAAAGATAAATCGTACTACTATTGCTATGGGTTTTAAACATATTCAACTCACAATACCTTTGCAAGCAATTTTTGTGATCTAAAAAGTGAATGAGTGACGAAGATTGGGAGGGCACTGAATCCATATTTCACATGTTGTTTAGGATGTTATACAAATAAATAGACACAAGATATTAAAAATTATAAATAAAAAAAAAAAAAAAAAACTAACAGTTCAATGGAGCAACCCCAAGTGAGGGCAGATTGCATTGACTCAATTTCTAGACAATGTGTTACAGATTTCTCAAAGAAAGTGGAATCAGGAGGAATAATGACGTTTTATACATAAGGGTCCTGAACTCTTGATATAAAAAGAAAAATTAAATAATTATTTTTTAACTGAATGTATCATAAAACTAAGAATGTAAATGTCAAAATTCAAAACATGGTGGGCCGTATTGGAGCTAATGCTTAAGGAAGGTTGTAAATCAGAACATAGGAACTAATCTGGTTCAGGTGTCCACCATCAACAAAGCATAAAGAATGGAGAAAAGGACTCATCCTTCAATATGTTGCCAGAAGATCAAATGAACAATGACTTATGTGTAATGATCAAATCCCAAACAATAAGACATTTTAAGTCTCTCAATGGTTCAAGTGAATATTATAATTTCCTATGTAGTAACATCAAAAATGGAGATTTAAGTTTTAATCTTTAGTAGTTTCTTGCCATAGATAACCACAGGAATAGATGTACTTTATGTTTAGAGTTGCAATGGCTTTTCTTCTTCGGCAACCACGCTAGATTAGCAAAACATCCAGGACTTCCTGTGCTTTATTCCCTTATCAGTAACATCAATTGAAATTGGTCTATCAGTGTTAAGATGCAGTTGAGTATCTCTCTTATCGACTAAATATTGGTTGTGGGAGGAGAGGGACTCATCTTTTAGAAGAAGTGAATTTAAGCAATCGTTTGGAGAATGATGGATACAAATCTATTACTACTGGCTATAACGGATGCTAAAAACAGCTTCCTTATGTAAGCATGAATGCTATTCTAGATGATTCATAGTGCTTATTTTATAATTACACCTGTACATTCACATGGATCGCTGACTTTTTACCCAACTCGTTTACACGACAGATATATATACCCCTTTGTCAAGAGAAAAAGATAAGAGAAGTGAAAGACATAAAAACAAAATTCTTTGATCTTACTGTTCCACCACCAACACCTAGCCCTTGTCGACTAGTCATAAAAGTAATGCCCTTCCATTTGGCAACATAGTGAACCTACAAAATGAATTTTTTTAGAACTTATCAAGAGAAAAACAACCAATAAGGTAATACTTTTATATATCAAGTAGAAACATTGACATAAAATATTATACATTGAAATGAGACTAAAATTGCCTCTTTCTTCACATACTATCAGTGTGATATACACAAAGCAATCATTCAAATATTTCTCTGTGTTTGTGCGTGTGTGTGTGTGTTGACTATACTTTGACATTTGTCCTCTCTTCACACTCATTTGTCCCAGCAATCGTCAGGTGTTTTTACTTCAATAGCATCAGTTTGATAATGATGAAACTTAACTATTGATCTCCGACATAAGGCTATTGAAACTCTTCAAAGCACCTCCACCTTCTAAGAAAATTGTTGCGACAGAAACTCAAGTTCAAACTTTTTAAGAACCCATTAAGTCCGAAGCATAGACTATGCAAGCTTCTTGCTGACAAGAACCTTTCCTATTCAGCTTAATTCTGGCTAGTATCAGTAAGAAGTAGGTAAAATACTCTTCCAATTTGAAAAAGTTAAAACATTAAAATCTCTCAACCATCTTGAATGCAGGTTCGTTCAATATAGAACTTAATAACTTAGGCATTTTTAAGCAGATACATAAAGTATGAAGGAAGAATAATATATAGTCTAAACAAATTCTGTGTGTTTTGATGAGTTATCAAATGGGAAGAAAATATCAAGGTCTAATGGTACACTGCAAAACATATGACAGCTTTAATCAGTTAAAAATAGATGCCGGCATGAGTTGTATGATATTTTGGGTATAGTCTAAATCATATAGCTAAATATTGAAATTTTAACTGCATCACAACCGTACTGCAACCCGGGATCCCTTCACAGCCTCAGGTCCACTCCCAACCTTCACATCATAGTACCTGAAGAGTATTACCATCAGAATTTTAACACACTTGCATCTAAGAAAAGATGAGCGTGAAAGTTAAATGAAACTATATATAGAACCAACTAATGCATATTACAGGTAATTTGGAGAGCCTAAAAGCATATAGAAAACGGAGAAAATCATTAATTAAAAGGGGATTCCAGTTCATTATATTGTTGACATGGTATTGTTTTTATTTGGTGGCAAAATCTTGTCAATCCAAAACAATTGAAAGGTTAAGATGGCTTAACTTGAGTCTAAAGTCCCCTCTCAAAATTGAGAGAACCGGAATCCATTAAAAGGTATATAAGACAAAGAATTGTGTAGTTATGATAATATACTAACTTCAGACCACTGGAAAGGGTTGTGAATTCACTCTCAGGTATTTTTGATGCCTTGAGCTGCAAAGAAACAACATAAATGCACAATTTTACAAATCTTAAATCAGGGGAAAAAAAACAAAAGAAACCCCCCAGAAAAAAGAAAAAGAAAATAACAGTTAAATACTTACAGCTCTTCTACTAGTGCTAACAGCCTCGGCCACATCACATACATATATTCCAGCAGCTGATCATTACAAAAGCTATAAAACAGTGAATAGAGAATTCGAATGTTGTTTGAAACAAAAATGCATGCAATCAAAGTGTCAAAATGACAAAACGAACCTATACCATTCCAAGTAATAATCAGACTGTTAATGGTGCAGAAAAACATGGTATCATCTTTCAAGAAAACCCAATTAATCAAAATTGCAAAAACTAGGGAGTTTTCTAAGATATTATGCAAATACGATAAGACATAAGAGAAAGGACCACGAATGTTATGAACTAACCAGCCGTGAGGAGACAACCAAGCAGTGCCCTCCTTCCGTCAAGCTGCAGAGATACTGATTCTGCTTTTGCAATTTCATAATAGGAAGACAATGAGCAGCGGAATGGCAACACAAAAAAATTCCTGTTGGATAGTCTCTTCCCTGCTGATACAAAGAATTTCACATCATAATTAAAATAAAACCCAAAAATTATACATGCATGTGTATGTAGAGATTACTAGAGATTAGAGAGAGAGAGTACTTCTGGTAATGGGAATAGAGGAGATAGGTTTGTGGAGAAAAGTTAAGGTGTGTTGATAGCAAGAGAAGATGGAGAGTTCCATGGGGTTGGTTAGGTGACAGTTAAGGGAAGCGGTAAGACCGGGAGAGCATTTTAATTTTATTTTTTTTTGCAAGTAGGGAAGGAAAGAGGAGATAACATGGTCAATCCCGTCCACATATTAAGGGCTCAAAAATCATAAAACTGAGAACAGTTGGTTGGACTAGATGATCTATTATGGTCCACGCTTAATGGCCCAAACCCTAGAGGTCAGATAAGGGACCCGATTTCCACCATTGTATCAAAAACAAAGATATAATTAGGGCTAAAAAAGATCAACATCCTCTTCAGTAATTGGATGATTTTTTTCTTCAATAGGCGATCAGATGATTGTAACGACACTATACATAAAAGTAGTGTTCATACATTAGTACATTGAGAAAAAAATATTCTCTTATTATTGGAGATGATCTCACCCGAGAAAATTATGATTGAAGCAAATAATTTCATGCCAACGTTCATTCAAAAACCTTCTGATATTGAGACCCGAGGCGGGGTTGTAAATAAAGCATGATTATCTGGGCTTGTGTAATTGCTCACTGAACCACAGTGATCCTTTTTCCATCAGAACATGTTAGCAACAAATGAAGCACTAAGTTCATAGAATAGCTGTTAAAATCTTGGTTCAGAATCCAGATATTGTACTAATGAATTGAGAGACAACCATTAAAGAGTAAGAGCATTGGCTTAACTATTCTCAACCCAAATAAAAATCAAACTTACAAATGAAATATTTCATAATTATATTGTAATTGATTAGCTTCTTTTTTTTCACCAGCTTTGTGATTTTAATTGTAGCAAATCTCCTGCCAAAATGCATGATTCAGTAGTTTAATTTACATGGGAGTTTAATATAAAGAGTTTCAATAGAAGAAGAGGTTATTTATGCGCTAGAACATGACTTCCTTGCAAGAACCAGATGTTCTGCCTCTGCCCCATCAGAAACAGAATGGCTACCAAAGCACTTAATTTCATGCCTTTCTTTCTCATCCAACTTTGATTTCATTTTCTCACTCCCTTCCACCCATATTTTAAATTTTTGAAGTAGCTTTCGCCTTTTTGAACAAACATGACTGGTACCAGTTGTGACACCAAAACAATGCTCACCTTTCTCCAAAATCAAACCATCTAATTGCTTCTCTATGCCATACTCTCCATTTTCTTCTTTGTCCAAATGGTTTTTCTTCTCCTTATTATTGTATTCTTGCTGCGCGCGACTCCTCATCAACTCGTGCCTTAAGCATGCATTGCTCCATCGCAAGTAAATCAGTTCCTTGACTTCAGCTGCTTGATCTTTTTGGAGGTTTTCATATTCATTTACAATCTGTTTGTAGTCTTCCATGGTTATCGTTATTCCTTCATCTTCAATCTGCAAAATTGGAAACCTCAAATGGCTAGTTAGGCACCTAGGCTACGGAAAATAAGAAAATGTAATGAATAGATTTCGATTACTTTTGTCACTACTACTCTATAAACTTCAATTAAATGGTGCTAGTAGCTAAATTGTTCATGGAATAATTTCAAGCTCTTGTTTCTTTGCTTTCTTTATCAACCACAATAAAGAAAAGTAAAAACAGATTGAATCCTTAATGCCTGAATTAGTAGAAACAAACCTTGGAGTTTGATGAAGCTGATTTTTCTGCAAAGTTTAACTTGTTCGATAGTTCATTCTTTTGCTCCTGCAATTGATCAACAATAGTTTGCAGCTCCTTGATTTCATTCTCTAATTTCTTGATAGCATTAGTCCTTGTTTCCAGTTCAAGGCTTCTCAAAAGTTCTCCTTCTCTAGCTTCAATCCTCAAATCTTTTTCTCGTATTATCCGTGACTGATCTTTTGATTTTCTTGAAAGCTTCTTTACTTTCCTCTGAAGCAACCTATTCTCTGATCTCAAACATTCAAGCTGCTCAAGAACTCTTAGATACTGACTTACCAAATTCTCAAGCCTTTTGTTCTCGGCTTCCACAGATGACATCTCTCTATCCAAGAACTCAACATAAGCTGTCTCCAATAACAACATGTTCCTAAGCTCCATAAGCACAGATTCTTGCTCTTTCAAGGCACGATAACGAAGAAACTGCATTTCTATCTCCCTTTCTCTCTTTCGAACTTCTTCTATTCGGATTCTTAGGCCTAAAATCTCTTGTTCATGAGCATGGATATCTTGAATTTGTGAACTTTGTATCAAACTCATAATATGGTCACTTGTGATAATCTGTTCTTCATCATCTATGCAAGGTGAAGATGTAGAATTGAGGCTGTGAAAACTTTCTTCACCTCTAAACTCCTCATGAGAAATTATTTCAAGGAAATTTACCTGATTTTCTGATAAAGAAGCTTTAGGACTTAATCTTTTTCCTGCCATGAACCTAGAATAGATAAAACCAGTCACAGATATTGCAAAAGGAATGCCAGCTTTGAGGAGCACTGGCTTCATGACTTCTGCTTTTGATGCTGAATTATTCATGGAAATTAATGACAACTGTTGTCCTGTGACTCAAATCCAAAATTCTATTCAAAAATATAGAATGAGAATTATATTCACTATCTTGATTGTTTTGGTTGGATATGCAATTATTTAAATGATTGAGAAAATTAATTTGGTTTCATTATAAAGCTTTCTTAAAGATTCTTTACCTTGATGTTTTCATTGCTTTCTTTGATTTAGAGGGATAGTAGCCCGTTGCTTTTTGACTACAATAAAGGCACCTAGCAATTTCCATTCCACTTCCCTCATTTGGAATCTATTTCTGTTTTTTTGTTGAATCAACCAATTTTCAAGTTGATGGGGTCCTATCCTTCCTTCAGATACATGTGATTACTTATATTACCCTCCAAAGTCTGTAGTGCTAACTTTGAGCCAAAGGTTAACCTTTTTATGAAAAAAAAATAATAATAAAATAAAAAATTATCAGATCAAAAACTAATGAAGTAAATATGTTATGGTAAAAAAAATTAGGATGGGACTGCCCTACCTTGTCGTCCAACAAGACCAACTAATACTTAAAGGTGTGGTGCTAATATAGCAATTTGCAAGTAGATCAATTTTTTATTTTCGGTATTATGGCGAGGAAACACTACAACAGAATTGGACGACGCCTTAAACCGTTAGCAAAAAGTTATTGATTATAAGGAATCGCGTTGTCTATGCCTTGTTAAAAGTACAACAGATTTAAAGTCTCGGTGTTTTAAAGTGCCACTGATTTAATACTACTTACATTTCAAAGCACCAATAATTCATTATCTGACAAGTTTTAAACTCTCGACACTAAAAGCTTCGATAAATTTAAAGTTTAGGCTCTGTAAAGCGTCGCTAACAAAATGCTACTGACATTTTAAAACTCTAATAATCTTTTATCCGATAAGTTTCAAACTCTCAACATTAAAAAACGTTAATATTTATTATTTTATCGACGCTTTAAAGAATCGAATACGATTCTTTTATATGAAAGAATCGCATTAGACTAAAAATCTAGGTTAGTAGCTCAACGTTAAAGTGTGATATTGCAACTTTTTCTTCTTTTTGGTCGGGACTAAAACATATTAACTTTGTTATAAATAGCTATAAAATCAACAAAGTCAACTTGATTTTAATCTTTTTTGTTTGGTATTTCATATAACTTAACAAAAAAAACTAAATTTCTCTTAAAAGAAATATTTAGTTTTTTCTTAGAAAAAAATATATTCGGATTTGATTCCTAAATAGTTATTAATTGTTATCTATTTCTTCCTGTTCAAGATTGAATTTCTAAATCAAAACGACATGTCCAATAAAAAAATTTCCCATATGAACCGTATATTCGAGAATTTGCTCCACATAAAGGAACAAGATTTTATTAATCATTTCGTGTTTTGCAATATTTGAGATAATTCTGGTTAATCCGATAAGAAACTTTGATTGGAAGAGCCAAATTGGCCTACACTAGATTGTTCTGGTTCTGGCAAGGAACTGTTGAAAGTGGGTTGAGGGTGTTGTGCATGGGAACTCAGGAGAGCAATCTCTGCTTGGGTCTTAGCTAGTTGGTTCTCTGCCTTATGTATTTGATGGTGCAACAGAGTAATTATCCCAACACAACCATAGACAGGGTCTTGAATTCGACATTGTGCCTCAAAATACAAGGAATCAGCCGCTTGACCTCTTACATTGACTGGCAGTTGCTGAATCATGATCAAACCAAATAAACTTGTCAATCAAGAAAATAAGCAAATATGCTTAGTCTTGTTTGGGAGTTGTTTTAATATAATTTAAATTATTAAAATTTAAATAATATTTAAATATCAATAGTTTAATACCCATGAGTCCATACGGACTATATTAATCATTTCTTATTATTGTAACAAATATATATATATATATATATATATATATATATATATATATATAGAGAGAGAGAGAGAGAGAGAGAGATTGATTACCTGAAGTATCTTTCCAACATTGCTGGCACCATAGATTTTGTGGACAGAAGCAAATCTTTGAGGGTTATTGGAAGGAAAATAAGGGGAGAAAATGCAATCTTGAGGGCACTTCCTTCTCAAATACTTGCAAGCAGCACATCGACCAGGATTCATCCTTCAAATCTTTAGAAACAAAAAAAATAAATCTAACCCTCAAAGATACTCTAAATCTTTTGTTCTTAATAAGAAATCTAAATGGAGATTAGTCAGTCTTACTACAACAGTATTTGTATTGAAATTTTTTTCCCAACGGCTACTTTTTTCAAACAAATTTAGGATTTGAAAGGAAAGTTGCCAAGAATGGCTGGGATTGCCATTTTGGAGATTTTGGGAGGAATGCAAGGGTGGCAAACTAATACTCTGTACTATTTAGAATTGGGTAAAAATATTATAGAAGACTTCCCATGAAAATTTCAGTGTTCATGCTCAACAACCATAGCCATGATGCAAAGTGAAGCCAAGTTGGGCCTTCTCTAACTCGGCTCAAACCAATGGATACAAGACGAAGCAAGTGTTGGGCTTTGCTTCAGATCCATGAAGGTATGGTTACGTTTGGAAACAGTTTTTAAAAATTGTTTTCAGTTTTTGAAAACTGAAAATAATTTTCAAATTTTTTTTTCTATATTTGGTAAATAGTTTTCAAAAACTGTTTTCTGAAAACTTCAAATTGGTATTTTCTAACATAATTTTCAAAAAATAACCTTAAAATCAGTGTTTACTTCTCTGCTTCATTCTTCCTTCATGATATATAAAACTATTAAAATTTTGAAAATAAAATAATATTAATTATTTTTAAATATTTAATAAATACGAGAAATAAAATTAATACAGATTTTAAATTTAAACTCAAAACTAAAAATACTTACAGGATGTATCAAAACAGTTTTCAAAATAAAATTATCCAAACAAAGTTTCATTGTTTTCTGTTTTAGAAACAGTTTTCGAGTCACAGTTATCCAAAAATATTTTCTGTCATAAAACATGTTTTTTATTTTTATTTTCAAAAATATTTTTTAAAAATTAAAAATAAAAAACTGTTATCCAAACATATCTTACAACTAAAATTTAGATGGATATTTTTTCTTTAGAGAGACGGGATAGACTTTAGAGGCTCATAAAAAATAAAGCTTATCTTGTTCAAATTTAGTAAAATAAAAAAAAAAGATGCTCAAAACAAATCAAGCATCTTTTATTTTTTTACTTGACAAATTTTTTTTTTTTGGCATAAAAGAGAAAATTATTTTGGATCCTTGCAATGGAATAATGATAAATAACTTTATTAGTACTGGTATGATATATCATATATGGTATATCATATATCATATATGGTACATGATGAGTATCCAGAGCGATCAATTTGTCTTGGTAGGCTAATGTTTTTTACCAACCACATGAGACAGATAATTTTTTTTCTTCCATTATAATAGTTTATCAGCAAAGATATCCAGACAAATCAAGATAACTTTTTCCACTGTCTGATGCTAGGGGTCAGATGCTAGGGGTAGGGTAAAGGTAGCATCGAGTTAATAATAATCTATAATTTTCATTTATTATTTGTCCACATTGACCTACTACTGTCCCACAACAAGTACTACCGTCCCAAAACTACTGTGGTATTTGTGATATTTCCACGGTAGTTGTCTGAATTCAAATGCGAAATTGAAATTAAACTATTTTAAGGTTAGAAAACATATAATTTTATTTTAATTTTAATTTCATTTTCAGACAGACGTTATTTCATTTTGTACTTGGTTTAGCATTAGTCATGGAAATGATATGGTTTTTAGGCAAAAAATTTCCTTTCGGTTTAACTCTAATTGTAAATACTCTCTCACAATTTAAAACTTTAATACATTTAAAGTTTTCATTTTAATAATAATAAATCTTTCTAATTTATAATGTATATTGAAATTATAAGTATATCTCAAACTTTCTCTCAGACACGTCGCGCGCAGTATCACAGACAATGCCACACTCCTCTAACGTGGTCACGCCTACAAATATACTTTTTAGGATCCTGATTTCATCCGTTGCTCATATTCATGATATGGGTGAACACTAAACAAAGCATATTCACTATTTTTGATTTGTCTCTATTTTTTATTTAATTAATAAAATTAATCTTTTTTTCATCTTCAAACTGTGAATTGAGTAGATTGTTGCAGATGTAGTTTTAAATTATATGAAAAATGAGTATTTTTTTTTGTTTTTTTAAAGTGAACCAAAAATTTCAGATTTGATAAATTTTTTTGTTCAGATCGAATATCAAAGTTTTACACAACCTTAGTATATAAAATATAATTATATAATAATTAAATTATTAATTTAAATTACGTTAAATTTTTCAATTCATAATTAAATCTAATTTATCGAATTAAAAAATTTCTTAAATCAAAACTAATCCAACCCACCGCATTGGTACCTTATAAAAATCTCATCATTTTTCTACATCGAAATGTCTAGTTAGCCACCATGTCATCTCAAATCGAAAAAGTCTGATACAACGAACATTTGTGTAATGTATTTTTTCATGTTTGAGAAGAAGTCATTCATTTCACACTCCAAAGAAATGTATCAGGGGCCCACAAGAGAAATCAAGTCAGACTTGAAACTTCAAAGAGAGAGCCATATGGCGGGGCTAGTTGCCCTCGTGCATGTAGCCTCAGTTCACGTGCAATGATACTAATAATCACATGCTTTATGCCTTAGGTATAAATTTAGTTTATGTGATAATGTTTTTTTTTTATGTGATATTTTGGATTTGAGTATTGTCACGCTGTATATTTTGTAATTTATATTTTTTATAAGATCTTAGAACAAATATTATGAGATGATCGTAATGATTTATTATTCAAAAATAAAAAAATAATCACACGCTCTATTCACGTGCCTCATGTCACATCTTCACCCCACGTCATCTTTTGTGTTGACTGTTGAATGAGCTCATCATTCTAGTTATGCACCAAAATTAGAAAACCTCCGCCCTTTTAATTTAGGGCGAGGAAATAAAAAGGAAAAATAAATAAATAAATAAAAAGTGTACTCGTTTTTCTCTTCTACTGCCTCGGTTTATTTAAGGCGTTTTGCACTTCGCAGCAGCCTAAATTGCCTACCACTTTCTCATTCTGAAAATACTCCAACATCTCTCTCTAACAGTGTAGCTATATCTCTCATATAATGGAGGCCCTTCGACTGTCGCCACCGCAGCCGCCTCTCCTTCGCCAGAGATTGGCCCCACCAGCTGGGCCGTACACCAGAAGAATGCGCCACGTCAAGCCGTTCATCAAGGCCTCTCTTTCTTCCAGATCAACGACCGGCGTTTCGCCCGCTACCGTTTCTCCACTCGAAAACCAACCGTTATCTCCGGCAGCCCTTCTGTCTCCTCCTCTAAAGAAGGTGTCCCCGAATTCACTACAGTACCCGTCTGGTTACATCGGGGCCGTACCGGACCGTACGGTTTCCGATGGGAGCGACAACATTATCGATGCAATGAGTTATTTGACCAACATACTCTCGTCCAAGGTTTACGATGTGGCGATTGAGTCGCCGTTGCAGTTCGCGCCAAAGTTGTCCGAGAGGTTAGGTGTTGGGGTTTGGCTCAAGAGGGAGGACTTGCAGCCCGTAAGTTTATTTTATTTCCTTGGAAATTATTTAGTTTTTCGTTAATTTGATGATTTGGTTCTGTTTATTCTCCATGTTTTGTAGCTTAATGATAGTTCCTTATGAGTCCCTTTTAATGGCTTTTTCTTAGCTTGCTAACGTGAATTGTTTTTCATTTTCTTTGCAATTTTAGATGTTACGAATAGGATTTTTGTGCTTCTACACATCGGTTTGATTGTTGCAATGTAGTGACTGTTGGGTTTGTCAGGGTTATGTCTGGTTTTAACAGTTTCTGGATTTCTGTGTGCGCTAGAGTTTAGAACAAGGCCTCTTTTTGGGTAAATTACTGTTACTGTTACTATTAATTAATTAATTAATTTTATGTTAATTGGCCGATATTTGATTGTGATTCAGTTATTAATGAGTAGAGTTTTTATTTCACATCAATATACAATCTCATGGTGCTTTTGTGATTTCCTGCTTTCTGTGGTGCTCAGGAATACAAAACTTTTGTTGTATGCATGCGTGCTTTTTACTCATAAATAAAGGAATATAAGAGCTTTGTTATTTGTAGGAGGATTTAATAACGTTTCTTCATATATATATATAGGTACTAGGAGTGTTGGATGTAATTCACCCATTTCTATGCCACATACACGTTCATTCATGTTTAGTTGATTGATGCCATCCTTGGTTATGTGGAACCAATTATTGCTTTGAGCTTCTACCTTCATAGCATTTACTTTTCGAAGTTTTCATTTTTTCTACCGAGGATTCACTATATTAACTGCATTGCAGTTGCTTGAGTTATCAACTAAGGTAGGAATCAATGTTTTCAAAGGCCTAGTTGGGGTGCACCCCTAGGCGGGACGTTAAAAATGGCACTAGTCCTCAAAGGCATTTTGTGGTGGAGTGTACGCCTAGGCTTGAGGTGTTTTTCTCTCAGGGTATAAGCTGTGGTGTACACCTCAATGGAATTCCTGAAATGCGTACACCTTTTTGTTGGGGCGTATGCCTTTTTCCCTTGAGGTGTTATAATTAAGTAATTTTTATTGTTTTGAACTTAATTTTGAATTTTTGATTAATTAATCCATTTTTTTAAAATAAAAAAAATCTCGAAAGGTGTACCCCCAACATCTTAGGGCTTTCGCCTCACCTCATATAGGGAAAACACTTCCTCCAGATGGAAATTGCTTTTATATTAACCCATTATTTTTAAAAATATAAAAAATTCCCAAAAGGCATATGCCCCAAGGTCTTGGGGCTTCTGCCTCGCCTCATGGAGGGAAAATGCCTCGTCCAACGCTTTTGCTTCCGAAAACACTTATGGGAATTTATTTTATATGGTGGGTATGAAAGAATCTATTTTCCTAGTGGTTACCGATCCCATAGGAGATCAGGGTTTGATCCCCCGCCTCGCCAAAAAAAGTAAAAGAAAGAACTATTGATCACTTCTTGGATTTTTCAATTACTTGAGATGGAAAACTCTATATCAAGTTGCTTATCCCTTCTGTGTTTAACTGCATGAGTGAACATCTTGTCAACTTAGAAGTCATGGAGTTGATCATACTGCTTTTCAGGTGTTCTCGTTTAAGCTTCGTGGGGCTTACAATATGATGGCAAAACTTCCGAAGGAACAGTTGGAAAGAGGCGTTATCTGCTCATCAGCCGGAAATCATGCTCAAGGAGTTGCATTATCTGCCAAGAGACTGGGCTGTAGTGCCGTGATTGCTATGCCTGTTACCACACCCGAGATTAAGGCACATTATGTTTTATATTGCTTTTCTGGTTGTGCCATGTCAATATGGTTTCTTATTTGACTTGTGAATTTTTCTGATCAACAGTGGCAGTCTGTTAAGAGTTTGGGTGCGACAGTTGTTCTTGTGGGGGATTCTTATGATGAAGCACAAGCATATGCTAAGAAACGGGGCAAAGAGGAGGGCCGGACGTTCATACCTCCTTTTGATCACCCAGATGTCATCATGGGGCAGGGGACAGTTGGGATGGAGATTGTGCGTCAAATGAAAGGCCCCTTACATGCAATCTTTGTGCCTGTGGGGGGTGGTGGGCTAATAGCTGGTATTGCTGCGTACGTAAAGAGGGTTTCTCCTGAGGTATGTTGGTTGTCGTGTAAGAATTCATTGAGAGTCTGTTTTGTCTATTTATGGCAAGTATCAATTTGGGACTTGGGAGTGTTGGCTTTTATAAATCTTGAAGCTCAAACAAAGTAACATAGGAACTATTATTTAGAGATCTTTTGGACTGTAAATAAAAAAACCCTAATCCTAATACAAATTTGTTCCCATAGTACAAAATTACAAATTTCCCCCATACCCTTCTAGACCACATTTTCTAATAAATTAGAAACATAAATAAAACATGAAAATGAGAGCTTATTTTTTTTCTTTTTTTAGTAACTATATAAGAAAATAGAAAAAGAAATTAAAAAAGGCAAGTGATTATCCTTTGTTACAGTATAAAATAATAGTATAGGAAATTAGAAAATGCAAATGGGTTTCCTCTGTTTGAAAACAGAGGCAGAGCATGAACGATGGTGCCGTTGACGGTGCTCTTGGAAGGTGGTGGAATGATGACGGCTGGGGCTGATCTCCTTGGGTTGGGGTTGCCTGAAGCCGGCGACCAAGATGGTGGTGGCGGCTCGTGGGAAGTTGCCGGATCTAGGAGATCGACGACGAGGAAGTGCAGCGGCCTTTGTGGCTTTTGACCGTTATCCGGTCAAAAGATCGGCACGTGGACGCCGGGGGGGGGTAGATTGGTAGATTTCGCCATTGGTAAGGTAGTTGGTGCTAGATAGGTAGCTCCAGCGGTGGTCCGTGGCAGCAGAGGGCGGTGAGTGGTGGCGTAGCTTGAAAACCTCAAATTATGGTCGGCAACAGCCGAAGAGAAGGCTAGTGACGGCAGTGTTGTCGGCCAGTCATTGGAAAGTGGTCAAATTTGGTGTTATGTGGACTGTTTGGCCAAGGGTGTGTTTGGTCTTGAGCTGGTGTTGGTTTTTTTAGACAGTGTGTTTGGTTTGGATTTTGTAGATGGATGGATGTGGATTTTTGGGAATAGGTTTTAAGCTCTGATACCAAACTTGATGTAGAACGGAGTCAAAGAAAGAAACCAAGCAGACCTAGGGATTGGAAAAGAAGCCTGACCATTCTGGAGGTTGAGAAGAAATTGATACCCAATATCAATCAAATTTTATTCATTTAAAGCTAATTCGAAAAATAACATAAGGATATTTTATATAGAGATCTTTTGGATTGTAAATAAAGAAACCCTAATCCTAATATAAATTTGCCCCATATTATAAAATTACAAATTTGCCTACGATAATTCAAAATAACAAATTTACCCGCATGCCCTTCTGTACCCCGTCATTCTTGTTCCTATATAAATGGTTTTAGGGCTAGTGTCAAAGCGTGTAACGATTTTCGTTCTTTTGTTCTGTTTTTCTTTTTCTCTAGATCTGGTTTTGGTTAAGTTGTTTCAAATTGCATGCTGATTTTGATATTTTATACAGGTAAGGATTATTGGTGTGGAACCCTCTGATGCAAATGCAATGGCACTGTCACTGCATCATGGTGAGAGAGTGATGTTGGACCAGGTCGGAGGTTTTGCAGATGGTGTAGCTGTTAAGGAGGTTGGTGAAGAAACTTTCCGTCTATGTAAGGAATTGATAGATGGTGTAGTTCTTGTCAGCCGTGATGCTATCTGTGCATCAATAAAGGTGAGATTTCTTTCATGTTTAAAAGCTTGCATGTGGATGAATAAATGATTATGGGTGAGCATTCACAGGTTATTTAATTAGGCTGGTCCTTTTTTTTAAGGTTACCTTTATATTCTATCCTTATGTGAATATGACTTAGATGCAGATCTGAAATATGTAAAATTTGCATTAATAAGCTAGGTTCTTGTTCAGCACGTGTGGAGTGTTTGGATGAGGGAAATGGGAATTACCTAAGGACTTGTAAAGGAAGCCAATTGAATAATGTTGACCTTTTAATTGTAAAGGGGTTGCTGACTATCCAGGTTATAAATGTTGGTGTTTACCAGACTATCCGGGTGAACATGCCTGCCAAGAGTTTCAGGTGTCCTGTATTTTATGAAGAAAATGCATAAACAAGCCTAAAATGATTTCTAAGTTTTGATTATTTAAGTCTCCAAGCACATATACTGCAAGTAATATCTGTGGCCTTCTGTTTGATGTGTCGTATATGACTACTTGTGGTCTTCATTTATAAGGGACTTAATTATAACTTATTATTCCTTTTCTGCAATATTCATATTTTGTAGAATTTAACAGGAAAAGAAATCATTTTTAGTGAGATACATAAGGTATCTACATCTAGAATTCAAGTATTGTATACGTCTTTAGTCCGATCCTTTGTAAGAAGTACCCGTAATAACGAACTTGCAAAATGGATCTGTATATCATAAAGAGATTTGTTGTTCCTTACTCTGCTTCACCGTAATTGTTATTTGAACAAGTCAAAGTTATGTCTTGGTCTAAGTGTGGATAGCATTTCTCTTCTGCATGTCAAATCCAAACATCTAAGAGATAGATAGAGAGGTAGTAATTAATCAAACGAACCGCACTCCTTCGTATATGTTAGGAGTCCATTGATGAGAAGGGGCTGGGGAAAGCTTGAACCCAATTCCTCCAGTGATGAATATAAGCCCAATTGAAATTCCTTGAGAGTTATACATTTGTGTATTGATAAGACCATTCACTATTTCTTGAAGCTCAATCTCTCCCCGAGATGAACCATATAGCCAAGAGAAACCGTGAACAAGAATAGAAGAGCTTGCCCCACCCATGATTAAATATTTCGTAGTAGCCTCATTAGACCGTACATCTTTCTTGGTATATCCAGATAATAGGTAGGAGCATAAACTGAAACATTCTGGAGCTACAAAGATAGTTATTAAATCGTTAGCACCGCATAAAAACATTCCTCCTAGAGTAGCTGTTAATACGAATAACAGAAACACTGTTATAGCCATTTCTGTACATTCAATGTACCCTACGGATAGAGGGTTACAAAGAGTTTAACATAGTAAAATAAGAAATTGAAAGATTTAGTTGAAATTGTTCGTTTGGAAATTTCCTGAAAAGCTAATCATAGGTTCTTCTCTCCATTGGAACAATAGGGCCGTTATGCTCGTTACTAAACTTGTTGAAGAGATGAAATATAACCAACGTATATCTTTTTGATCAGAGGTTGAATCGATCATCAGAAGAAGAATTAGGCCAAAAATTAGGATACATTCTTCCTTACACCTAGTATTGTACTTACGTTACTTTTTTTGGCTATGCTTAACCTTAGGGTCCCAAGGCATGCTCTATGCCAGTGCTTCAAGCTTTAATGCCATAGGATCCACTCTCAGCTTGTAGTTCTAGAATCACTCTCTTTCTTCCCTTCCTCTCCTCCCTTTTCCTCTCTCCCTACCACATGGCCTATCTACATGTGTTTTTTTGTATATCATGTGTGTTTTTTATTCAAATTTCTTTTTTGGCATGTTTTCCTTTCCCATTTTTTTTTGTGTGTGTGCAGAGGGGGTCTTTTTTTCTTTACTAATTTTTAAATTGACTTTTATGAAATGCAACATTTTCTGCTAAAATGGAGAAGTAATTTCTAATATTGCAAAATGGGCATTTAACAGATTCAAGTTCGGACACTTTGGATCTACAATCTTATTGCTTATTTTGCAGGACATGTTTGAGGAGAAAAGGAGCATTTTAGAGCCAGCAGGTGCTCTTGCACTTGCTGGAGCTGAAGCTTATTGCAAGTATTATGACCTTAAGGGAGAGAATGTCGTAGCAATAACCAGTGGTGCTAACATGAACTTTGATAAACTGAGGGTGGTGACTGAACTTGCTAATGTTGGTAGGAAACAAGAGGCAGTACTTGCTACTATCATGCCAGAGGAGCCTGGGAGCTTCAAAAAATTTTGTGAACTGGTACATTCCTATAGCGTTAATTAACTTCCTCATATAACAGCTGCCATGTTTATGGTATAATGAATCTCATTGTGGATGTTTAGGTGGGGCCTATGAATATCACTGAGTTCAAATATAGATGTACTTCTGAAAAAGAGGCTGTTGTTCTGTATAGGTAAGTGCTTATCAATTAAATTATTTTGCGGGTGTTCATTTTAATAACCGGTGTTCTTTACGATATGGTTGTTTTTATTGGGTTCTCATCTTTTAAAATTTGGAGATGTTTTGGTGTAGAGCACATTATATCTTTCTGATGTTGTGTGCAGTGTTGGCGTTCATACGGTTGCTGAGCTCAAAGCAATGCAGGAGAGGATGGAATCTTCTGAACTTAGAACTTACAATCTCACAGAAAGTGACTTGGTGAAAGATCACTTGCGTTATTTGGTAATTTGGTGCTCTCTGTGAAACTTTCTGTTTTCTTTTATCTATTTTATTGAGCTGATTCCATATATCTAACCTGTGATGTGGATGGGAACTTCATTTTTTTTTATTTAAAAGCAAAAGCTCGATACGGGTAAGCTAGATAAAGCAAAGGAAAAAATGAACTCAGAAGAGGTTTTGTGTGTTTCTGTTACTATTCATAGGAAGTGCTATGTTTACTTGTCAATTTTTATAGGTGTGACATCCCCTTGGTGTCAATTTAATAGATTTTTTTTTGTTGATAGTTTTTTTAATAGGTGTGAGCATGGGGATCTTTTTGTATGGATGGTACTAAGTTGACTTTGATATGGATATTTATATATTTTTTTTCAGATGGGAGGAAGATTAAATGTTCAGGATGAGATTCTTTGTCGTTTTGTCTTTCCAGAACGGCCTGGTGCTCTGATGAAGTTCTTGGATGCTTTCAGTCCACGTTGGAATATTAGTTTGTTCCATTACCGTGGACAGGTTTGGCTTCAAACCTCTTGTTAAACAAATCTTGAATTTTGTACAAAGTGCTTCATGATTTTAAATTTGATCCAATCTTTGTATTTTCATTCCAATAGGGTGAAACTGGTGCGAATGTATTGGTGGCAATCCAAGTTCCTCTGAGCAAGATGGATGAATTCCATCATCGTGCCAAGGGTCTTGGATATGATTATGTTTTGGTAACAGATGACAATCACTTCCAGCTTTTGATGCATTGATAACAAACATTCTTGGATTTTTAGCTCAAGTTATAAACAAAGTGGTTAGATGCTCATCTTCTGAAAAGAGCTATGCAGGGAAATCAAAGGACTTGCATTCTTCTTTAATCAGTGGGAGAGATGGAGTTTTAGGTCTATAAATGTAACGGATTGTTATGGCTTGTGTATGGCTAGTTTTTTTTTTAAAAAATAAATTATTTAACTACTGTGTAATATATGAGACTGTTCATTGAAATTTTGGGCTTTATGTTCAGAGCTTATCGACTGGATTGCCCTTTTCTGCTCATTTTTCTCTGCCATGTACATATGTTTAATTGCATCACACTTTATTTACAGTAGCCATTACGGATGTTAAGTCTTAATATTTTCTAATCCTGGTTTTTTACTGGTGAAATTTTCTAATCCTACGTTAGTGATAAAATAATCTTACTATTAGTCGTAGTTATTTGAATTTATTCAACTATGTTATTATAATGCCTAAATTTATATAGTATTATCAATTGATTTTTTAAAAAAATCAATTATAGGCATTAGTAATTGTAACATACTATATAACATTTTGAACATATTTTAATAATTTTATTTAGTTTTATCGTGAGTTTACTATTCATGCTAAAAGAATTAATTTGAGATATCTAAATCAATAGCTCAACTATAACCACCATGTTTTAATATCAACTTGATATATTTCTATTTAAATTGATCTTGTTGTAGCGATTTATCAATTTATAAGCTTTTGAATAAAACAAACATCATTAAATTAGTAGTCATTTAAATTTTGATAATGGATTATAGATTTTGCTTACTATCATCTCAATTGTGAAAATATAATATTACCTAAAAGATTTTTGTGATTTTAATCTTTAATCTCAAGTTACAAATTAAACATATGGTATTTGAAAAATTCTTTTTGTTTATATTATTTTTTTTATAAGTAATTGTTAATTTATGTATTTATAGTATTTAATTAGGGTGTTTGTTTTTCATTGGCTTATGGTTTAACTTTTATCAACTCTTTTTTAATAAGATGTTGTAATATTTATATAACTATTTGTTTTATAGTCACATGGTTAATATATATATATATATTTGCAATCTTATATAATTAATTGGAAATTAAGGATGGCTGTAATTGAATGTCTTTCTTAAATTTGTTTCTCATGAAATTTGATTTGTCTTTATTTAATCAAGAATATATTTTTTAAAACTGAATGTAATTTAGTTAGCACCTATAATATTGTACTTGAGATTTTTGTAATCAAATAGGAGAAAAAAATATGATTTGTAAAAAATGACATGAATACTTACATCCTCATGAAAAAAAGTATGGAATAATAATATTTTATGATTTAATATCATACAAAAGCATGGTTAATGGTGAAAGCTTTATGATGATTTTTTTTTTGAGTAGAGGTGGGGGTCTCGAATCTTACTCAGAGATTTTGATGTCTTTCATCACTACACTAAAGGCAAAGAGGACAACTTTATGATGAATTGTAATTTGATAAGTTCACTTTCTTAATATATAGTAATTTAAGTTAGTTTACTATATATATATATATATATATATATATATATATATAATGTTTGTTTTTATTTGCTTAGTGTGTGATTTTTATTATATTTTTTGGTCTTCAAATGTTTTGATATTTGTAAATGTATAGTTTTATAATTACATGGTTAATTGATTTCATTGTATATATACAAATCAACATTCTCGTGTAGTTAATTGAATACTAAGGATTGTTGCAATTGGATATTAATTTTTAAAATAAATCATATGAAATTTAGTTTTTCTTATTTATATAAAAATATTATATGATTTAAATTCAAAGTATTTAAATTAGCGCTTATGATATTGTACATGATTTTTCTATCAAATAAATGAGAGTAAATGACGCAGTAGGAAATTATAAATGGACCCTTGAATCCACAAGGTATAATAAAATATGGAATCCACTAGACGTGAAGGAGATTTCTGGGAATAAGAATGGTTTATTGATAGGATAAAGTGGCATTCTAAAAGGATGATACTCATGTAAATCTGCAACATTAAAAGTCTTCGCGAAAGTCATATCCACAGGCAGATCCACTACTTAAGTATCATCATCAATTTTCTGCAAAATCTTGTAGGGTCATACTTCTTAGGATTCATTTTACTGTAAGAACTGACTGGAAACCTCTCATTCCGTAAGAAAACCATGACCATATCACCCTCTTGAAAGATTTTAGACAGGAGATGCTGATTAGATGCGGCCTTATACTTAGCATTAGAAGCGTTGAGCCTCGCCTTAACTTCCTCTTGGACAGAACGGACTTGTTAAGCCATTTGCTCTACAGCTATGCTCGAACCAGAAAGCCTTGGTAACTGAACAAAATCCAACGCGTGACGTGGAACTTTCCGATAAACAATAGAATCCCAATAGAACTATGAAGGGCATTGTTGTAGGCAAATTCTGCTTGGGCAAGAATATTGTCTCATTACTTCGGTTTACCCCTATATATACTGCGAATTAAATTTCCCAAGGTTCGGTTCACACCTTCAGTCTCTCCCCCAGTTTGTGGGTGAGCAGTACTACTATACTTTAAGCTTGTGCCAAATCTCCTCCATAGAGTGGTCCAAAAGACAACAAGGAATTTAGTGTACCGATCTGAGGACAATAGAACTGGGAACACCATGCAACCGCACGATTTCCTGAAAGAACAGCTTAGCGACAAGGACTACATCAGAGGTCTTTCGGTAAAGAATAAAATGTGCCATCTTGGAAAATTTGTCCACCACCATGAACACTGAATCAACACCTCGCTGAGTTCTTGGAAGTCCCAACATAAAGTCCATACTATGGTCCTCCCAAATATCTTTCAGAGTGGGCAAAGGCATGTACAATCCGATATTCTGACTCTGACCCTTGGCCACCTGACAAACCGGACAATTCTCATGATTGTTGCGACATCTTTCTTTAGTTATGGCCAATAATACCTTTCTTGACACTTGTGTCAATTGTGTCACGCCCCAGGTGTCTACTCAGTCCACCGCCATGTAGGTCGCATATAACCTTTTCACATAAAGACATTCTCGAGATGCAAAATTGGTTCCCTTTGAACAGATAACCATCAAGCATATGAAAGTCACATGCAGGTTGCTTTTGCAACCATTTCTCTCATAGTTCGGTGAAGTTCTCATCTGTGGAATACAACTCTTTTATGCATTCAAACCCAACAACCTCACTGCGTAAAGTAACTAGGAGGGTAACTCGTCTACTTAATGCATCAAAAACCCCATTACTAGCCCCAGATTTATGCTTAATGACATAGGCAAAATTGCTCTAGATAGGCTGCCCATCGGGCATGAATTTTGTCAATATGTTTTTGACCTTTGAAATACTTGAGGGATTGGTGATCTGAGTATATGATGAATTCCACTTGAATCAAGTAGCTCTCCCAAGTCTTCAAAGCACGAAAAACTACATACAACTCTTGCTTGTAGGTGGACCATTTCCGCCAACCTTCATTTAATTTTTCACTATAGAAAGCCATTGGTCTACCTTCTTGGGACAAAAAAACACCAATTCCTAATCCACAAGCATCACACTCCAGAGCGAAGACCATTTCAAAGTCTGACAAAGCGAGGATCGGTGTAATGGTAACTTCCTTTTAATCAAAACAAAGATTTGAGTAGCCTCGTCAGTCCATTGAAACCTCTCATTCTTCATATAGTCAGTGATAGGGGCCACAATGCTGCTGAAATTTTGAATGAATATGCAACAAAAATTTGCCAATCCATGGAAACTGCAGACTTCAGAAACAGTTTTGGGGACTGGCCACTCTCTGATAGCGCCCACCTTCTCATCATCAACATGAATTTCTTCAGCATTAATAACAAACCCCAGAAACACTAGATAGTTTGTCATATAGTTGCATTTCTTCAAGTTAAGAAACAATTTATTACACTGCAGCACCGTTAGTACTTGCCGCAAGTGGTCCATATGCTCTTCCTCACTGTGACTGTAAATCAGGATATCATCAAAATAAACAAAGACAAATTGTTTAGCAAAAGGTTTGAGTACCTGATTCATCATTCTCATGAAAGTACTAGGAGCACTAGATAACTCGAAGGGCATCACCAACCATTCATATAGTTCTTCTTTGGTTTTGAAGGTTGTCTTCCACTCATCCCCAGGTCTAATACGAATATGTTGATATCCACTGCGAAGGTCAATTATTGAGAACACCTTGGAGCCTCCTAACCTATCAAGCATGTCGTCCAATCGAGGAATCGAAAATCGGTATTGAACTGTAATTTTGTTGATAGCCTGACTGTCCACACACACATTTACCAAGAACTGTCTTTCTTTGGTTCCAAGATGGTTGGAATGACGCAAGGACTCATACTCTCTTGAATATGCCCCTTTGATAGCAACTCTTCAATTTTCGCCTTCATAACCTCACTTTCTTTCGGATTCAGTTTGTAATGCGACAAATTTGGCAGACTGAGACCGAGGATCAGATCAATGTGGTGTTGGATGTCTCTCATGGGGGGTAACTCGTTGGGTATTTCCTCCGAGATAATTTTTGCGAACTCTTCCAACAAGGGTTGTACTTTCATTGGAACATCCACTGGTTGGATAGTCTCACCCTTCACCACCAAGGCTAAGGCTATTTCGACCTCCTTCTCATCTGCAATGAACTCACTACGACATGCGAAAATAGAAAGGAATGACTTCCTTTCTACTTTGGGTGTGTTGGGTTGGCCTCCTTTAGTCTCCCTCGGTAAAATGGAAATTTTCTTCTTATTCCACCAGAACATATAAATATTTTGCCAAACCCTGTAGGTGGCATCCACATCATGTTGCCACAACTGTTTGAGCAATAAATGGCAATCATCCATGTCTAAAATATCACAAACTATATCATCACGATAAGACTTTCCAATAGAAACAAGAACTCGATAGATTTCAGTTACCTCAATGGATGGTCATTTCTTAATCCAACCAATCCGATAAGGGAAAGGGTGAGGCTCTGTTGACAGTTGCAAATGCTTGACCAATGCTTTTGAAATGATATTCTCGCAGCTCCCACTATCAATGATTAGGGTACACACCTTTTGTTTAACATCACATTGTGAATGGAATATCTGATGATGTTGGGATGAGTCAATTTGCTTAAGGGTGTACAAAATTTTTTGAATGACACATGAGACATGGTCTTCTTCCTTCTCAGCATATTCGACTGTTCGTATTCATTTGCACCTTCTTCGTGATCAGCCAAATCCACGGGTCGATGCGTAGGACATACATTGGATTTATATCCTGGCTCGCAACTTCGGTAACACTTATCAATAGTTGCCTTGACATATGGGTTAGACCCAGCTCCTTTATAGTTCATATTACCCACAGTTGGTGATGCACTATAACGACCTATCCCAGTTTGGCCACTCTCGAGACGGTGTCATCATATTTTAAAATCTCAGCAAGACACATATATGCAACAATATAAAAAATCAACTGAAATTATCTACATACATAAATCCTCAACCTTCAACAGGGGAGTTACATTATTAAGATCCCTACTGAAACATTATATACAAAATATTATGCATGAATATTTACAAATGTTTTTTTTCTTTCCATTAGTTTGAGGATGTGGACCACGTGGCTTACAGATAATGACTCAGTCTGAATCTCAGCTCACAAATCTATCTGTCCTGCCTGCTACCTGAAATTATTTAACAATGAGCTTCGCAAGCTTAATGAATTAAATTTACTAGAAGTATTCAATTTGTAGAATTCCAATCACATCTTATAATTCAATTATTCAAATAGTCTTCCAATATTCATTCATATATATCTCATATAACTCGATAATAGCATTCTATTATCACTACTCATATCATAATCTTCATCATTTATCAATATTTTCTTAAGTTAGTCATCAAATATATCAGTCTTTCTCCTCATATATTTAATCATCTTGAGACTATCAATTCAGCCTCATTATTTACCTCGTTATGAGGTTTACAACATATAATAAATCACTAAGATGATTCTTATCATATCATACTTTCATATTTCTTTATCATCATATCTGTCTCTCTGTGAGACTCATTTACCTATCAATAAATTTACAATCAAGAATGACACTTTAGCATCTCAAGTAATAATAATCAATATTTAAAATAAATGCAATCCCAAATGTCGACATGTTTTAGCTTAGACAGGCTGTCTTCCCGGTTATTTTATTTTCAGCACATGCATATGAACAATAATATGAAATATGCATTTGAGCAATAATATAAAACAAGTATACATTCAAGTATTCAATTTAACTATCCAGTTCTTTCTCAAAATTATTATTTTTAACATATTCATTAAATTATCTCCTCATATATCACATCAATTATTCCTATAATCTCAATCAACCAACATTCATATATCTTCCAATCATAGTTCAATAATTAATTCTAACTTCATCACTTTATACTTCATATTTATCTTGATTACTAAAAGTAAATCTAACTCACCACGTAGCACTTAAAGCTACCCGTGGATCACCTCTTTACATTTCTTGATCATTTCAGCAATTTCACTTGGATGTTCATCGTCAACACATGACATAATATTTATATTAAAATTTCTAATTTATTCTTCAATTTTTCCGTGATTCATACCTTTAAATTTCTACATCAAATTCCAGGTATTTTCATGTATGCTAAATTTCAAAAATAAAATTCACATTATTACCTTTGTTTTTTCTTCTTAGAGCTTTCCTCGACTCTTTTTAAAATTCTCTCGTAAACCTCTTCAAAATTTTACTCTTTTAAATTTTTTTTCAGTCCCTAAATGTTTAAAGAAATAGAGTAATTTGAATTGAAGAAAGAAGAAAGCCAAACAGGATTTGGTAGGAAAATAATAAAACAAAATAAAAACTACATTAATATATATATATATATATATATATATATATATATATATATTAAAATAATTGTTGGAACTCCTGGGAGGTTGTGGGAACTTATGTCAAGAGGAGAAAAGCTTCTTGTTGAGGTTAGTACTAATGCATGCTGTGGGTTCCTTATAGAAAAATGAATGCTGTGGATTCAGTATATCTAGATAGTTCATGTCACCATCACATGAGAACTCGGGACTAAATTTTCTTCTTTTTCATGTTTAATTGTCCTGTTTATTATGAATTGTGCATACTTTACCATTCCAATTTTACCATGCGCTTTTAAGAGACCTTAATTGAAATGCTGGAAAAAGAGTATAAGCAGTGGTCCTGTTGCGTACATGTTTGATCCTTTCCCCATGATAATTCTCTGGAAAATTATTTTGACTCTTTGGTCTTCAGCTCAAGCTTTTTCTCTTTCTAACTCTTTATTTTGTTCGCGAATTCTTTTGTAAGTAATATTTTATCAAATTTAGTGCTGCACCCCCTTGGTGGTTTTTATATTCATCTTTTACTTATAAAAAATATCTTATCAAGTTTATACTCAAAAATCTTATTAAATCTATGCTTGCAAATATTTTGGCTGGCAATCTGTTCTGTGGTTGATCAAGGAAGAGTTTCAACTTCTAATTCTGAAAGTATATATAACCTCAGTAAGTTAGTTAGAGAACATGCAATCTGTGATGGATGGTAAAAAACTTCCATTATGAAGCGAAACAAGAGGAATTTGGCTCAGACTCGAGGCTTAAATTGTGCACATGGTAAGTTGTGCTGCTTGCATATCTTAGCCTACTTTTGGTACACTAGAAGAATGCCCGAATGTCAAGTATTTAGTAAACAGAAAAAAGAAGAAAGAGTCTGTATTACCTCTTAATATTATTACATTTAGAATTTAAAATCTGTACTTTTTTTAAAAGGGAAAAAATAGTTTTGGGATCAAATTCGAGTTGGATACCCGGTTCAATCTGTACCCGTATACTTGTAATATTTATACTCTCATTTTCTAATAAATATTTATTTACCAAATAAAAATGTCATCCAACACAATATAATAATATTAAGAGGTAATACAGTGAAGGCTCAGTTGTAGCAATTAATTACCTTGAAAACCATGCATGGTTCATTAATTTATTTCTGTATCCATATATGTCATCAGAGCCATCAAGGTGCTTGGACAAAATATCAATAGGCTTCATGCAATCTAATCTCTGACCTGACTTTGCTTTGATCAGAATGAAACTATAGATTGAACTTATGGTAATCATAAAATCGTAAATGGACTAAAAATGGCTGTAACAAGAAATAAGAGTTATGTGCATAAAAAGGAAGGGTGTAAAGGGAGGCTTAAGTTATAAAGGGAGAAAAAAAGGGACAGGTAGGGGGTAGGTGTGCAGCGTGATAAGAGAGGAGAGAAACAAGCAGGCACGCTCTTTCGTTTCAATTCTTCATTTTTCTATTTTTCCTTCTTTTTTATGTGAGACAAAATGCATGTAAATAAGTTTTTATGTACCCGTTTGGATGGATATGAAATGGTTTCTGATTTTATAAACAAAAACTAAGTAACACACTTCTGAAAAATTAGCTTTTAGAAAGAATCAATTAGTGGGAAAGAATTTAAAAAAAACGAATTTATGTAAAAATAGTTGTTTGCACAAATGTTTAATTTTACTAAATATATTTAATTTACTAAACGTAAAACACAGTCATAAACCAAAACTACAGCTAGGTCAAATGCGTAGAGTACGGTCGTATGTGCTTTTTTCTTTTTCTTATGCAGATTTCATCTATTATTGGGTTTTATGGGAACTGTTTCTATTGGATGATGAAAATTTATGTTTGATTTACCTTTTTCTTCTTTTGCAAATCTTTGGTTCATATCATCTTTTTAACATTTTTTTATGAATAGAAAATTAAATTAATCCCCATGAGATGAAGTACTTCCATCCAAAGTAAACTCCCATGAGAAAACTCAGGGCAACCACCACAGACAACTGTTTGACAATATGCATCCAGAGTTTTTAGATGTCATTGAGCATCTGTTACTCATAAAAGCTTGAATTCTTAATTGATGGGATACAAAGCAGACAGAGACTCCTGCTAATATGCCAAGGACATCAAGACACTCTAGGGCTGTCTAACCATGGTAGCATTACTTCATAAAAAGTGGCCCTTGGTTTAATATCTGGGGAAGATCAAAGATAGAGATATAGAGATGAAATAATATATTTGGGATAGAAAATGAACTTCTAATCAAATATCAATTGTCCGCTCGATTTAATTTTGATTCGGTGACCGTTGGATATCTGTTTGGTTGCTAAGCATTTTGAAAGTGGCAGAAATAAAGTCAGCTTAATCCATGTGATTGCAATATAAATTGCTAATGTCTACCTTTTTTTGTCCTTTTGTGGTTATTTTGATTCTGAAAATTGGAATCTAGGAATTTTTTTTCCCAATGTGCATGATGTAGCCTATCCTTAAGGATTTTTTAATTAGATAATGTTGATGATTTTCAAAATAAACTTGTTTTTAAGTTTGAGATATTTTAAAAAATCAAAGGAAAGCAGAAAAGAAAAAAGAAAAACGAATTTTGGCTTTTGAGAGTTAATACAATCGTCCGAATGGTGTACACAATCGACTGTATAAAGTATTCAGTCGACTAGATAGAAGGAAGAAAATTCCTGGAAATGGATGAGACTATAATGGTTACAAACAAATTGCCTCCTTTGTGGAAGAATTTCAAGAATCGTCTGAAACACCAAAAGGAAGACCTAACTCTTGAGAAGATAGGCAACTTATCTCCATATTGAGGAGGACTTGCTAAAAGAAGGCAAAGAAAAAGCCCTTTCCAAGATCAATACGGTAGAGGAAGAAGAGACTTCAAAGAAGCACTTTTAGGAATCTCACACGAGAAAGAACCAACCAGCAAAGTTTTCTGAGAATAAGAAAACTAAGGGTTCCTACTTCAATTGTGGAAAACCGATGCATTTTAAGAGAAATTGTCGTTTGTTGAAGAAAAAGGGAAAAACACCACAAGAATTATGGCTATGATTTCTAAATCAAATGTCCTTGAGGACAATGAAGCTTGGTGGATTGATTCTAGTGCAACGAGACATGTGAGCAAGGAAAAGTTCTTTAAGAACTATGATGCAATGGTTGATGGTATTTTCCTGTACATGGGAAATTCAGCCATTGCACCAGTGATAGGAAAGGGAAAAGTGCATCTGGAGTTCACTTCTGGAAAGATCCTCACTCTCATTGATGTGTACCATGTACTTGAAATTAGGAAGAATTTAGTTTTTGGTAGCCTCTTGAACAAAAATAAGTTCAAGCTTGTATTTGAGGTTGATAAGTTTTTACTCTTTAAGGGAGGTATTTTTGTTGGGAAGGGATATATGTATGAGGGGATGTTCAAACTCAATATTAATTATACGAATATAATTTCTGCCGATATTATTGATTGTTCCACTTTACTTTGGCATAATCGTTTAGGACATGTAAATGCTAGACGATTAAATGATATGATAAAGTTAGATTTACTTCCAAAATTTGATATAACCATGGAAAATTGCAGAACATGTATGCCTACTAAAATCACTAGAAAACCATTTTTAAGTGTTCAAAGAAATTCAAAAATTCTGGTTTAATTCATAATGATTTATGTGATATGCATGCTACACCTTCTTTAAGAGAAAACAAATATTTTGTAACTTTTATAGATAATTGTACAAGATATTATTATGCTTATTTGTCACATTCTAAAGATGAAGCTATGCATAGTTTTCTGTTTTTAAGAATGAAGTAGAACTTCAGTGTGACAATAGGATTAAATGTCTTAGAACTGATAGGGGATATGAGTATTATGATCCTACTTATTAAGAGACTCATGGAATATTTCATGAGATCACTGCCCTTATACACCACAACAAAATGGTGTAGCAGAGAGGAAAAATAGAACGATAAAAGAGATGGTTAATGTCATGCCTTCCAACTCTGGTCTAGGACATGGGCTTTGGGGAAAAGCACTTTTAATGGCTTGTCACATTTTAAATAGAGTCCTTACAAAAGAATCAAAGTAACACCTTATAAGTAATGGAAGAATAGGAAGCCTAATCTAGACTACCTTAAGGTGTAGGGTTGTCAAGCTATAATTAGAGTTCTTGAACCAAAAAGGAAGAACTTTGGCGAAAGTGGAATAAAATGTATTTTCCTCGGATTTTCATTTCATAGTAAAGCTTATAGATTCATGGTGGTGGATCCAAATAATTATTATTCAATAGATTCCATCTTTGAATCTAGGGATGCTATTTTTTATGAAAATAAGTTCAAGACACTTAACAAGAACAAAGTTCAAGGAAGGAAGTAGATGAAAATTAAGTGGAACTTAGAAGGAGCAAAAGAGTTAAGACTCCTAAGACGGATGGTGTAATACCTGTGTTCTTAAAGTAAAGGTAAAGAAGTAATTTGATAAATATGACATAGAATTAAAATAATATATATATATATATATATATATATATATATATATATATATATATATATATATGAAGGATTTATTATTGAATAAAATAATTCTTTAAAAAAACTGTTCGTGTGGTGGTGTAAAGAAAAAGAAAAAGAGAAAAAAATAGGTGAGACACCAACACCTGGACCCAGGTGTTGGCTGTCTAACATTCAAATTGCATGTTAGACAACAAATAAAAACGGTGGCAAAAGGTGGCAATGGTGAAGTGCACTAAATGTTTAATATATACACACACACACACACACACACACACACACACACTTTTTACTTTATTTTAATTATTCTTACCAAATCCTGTTTGGTTTCCTTCTTTCTTCAATTCAAATTTCTATCTCTTTAAACACTTGGGGATTGAAAGAAACATTGAAAGAGCAAACTTTTGAAGGGGTTTACGGGAGATTTTTAAAAATAGTAGAAGAAAGCACTAAGAAAAACAAAAGATAATAATGTGAATTTTATTTTTGAAATTTAGCATACATAAAAATTTCCCAGAATTTGATGTAGAAATTTAAATGGTATGGATTATTAAAGAATTGAATAATAAATTAGAAATTTTAATATAATATTATGTCAGGTGTTGACGATCAGCAATCAGGTGAGATTGCTGAAAGGAGTAGGAAAGGCAAGGAGGTGACCCACAGTTAGCTTTAAGTGCTACGTAGTGAGTTAAATTTACTTTTAGTAATCGAGATAAATATGAAGTATAAAGTGATGATATTTGAATTAATTATTGAACTATAAGTGGGTGACATATGAAAGTTGGTTGATGGATATGATAGGAATAATTGATATGTTAAGGTTTTTTTTATATGAGAAATAATATTATTGAAATAATGATTGATAATTTGATAGGAATTATGAGGTGATAATTTAATGAATATGATAAAATAATAAAGAGCTGGATAACTAAATTGAATGTCTGAATGTATTCTTAATTTTATATTATTGTTCATATGCATATCCATGAAATAAAGGAACCAAGATGACACATGGACGTGCTGGAGCTAGATTTAGAGTTGTTGACTTGAGAGGGCTTGGTAGGCCCCAAATTTTAAACGAACTGAGGTTGAGATGGAGGCTGAGTTAGAGTGAGTTTCCTAGAAGGGAAAGGATTGATAGTATAATTGATACTAGTAGGGTATGAGAGAATCTAGAGTTGGAAGAAATGAGTTAAGAGAAGCTCTCGCTCATACTCTTGAGAAAATGAATGTAGCAAATGATAGAGTTGATAGTCTATAGCATAGACTTGATGAACAAGTGAGAGCAATGCTTGAGGTTGTTGTAAATCCAGTAATGGTAAACGTTCAAAAGAGGAAAGGTGAGTTTATGCACAAGATGCAGGGAGATTGTTTTGTTAAATATATTCAGTTGAATGCTTTGTTATCCAAAAGATCTATGAATCCTTTTGAGCCTGAACTATGAGTGAAACATGGAGAGAGATTATTTGGTACTTTACTAGTGACTGACAGGCAGATGGTCACTTTTGCTTCGTTTGAGTTAGAAAAAGAAGTTTTAGAATGGCAGGAGGATACTTTTCCCAGGGTAAGTGCATATATTGATAGACCCTTAACCTGAAATAGGTTTAAGGAGGTTTTCCTTGACTATATTCTATGCACTCGGGTAATAATAAGTTGTATAAGGGGTTAAGACAGAATTATTGGTGGTCAGGGATGTAGCTAAATATATTCCTAGATGTTTGGTTTGTCAGTAAGTGAAGTCAGAGAATAAACATCCGGGAGGCTTACTATAACCTCTTCCTGTGCTTAAATGACCATAAAAAAATGTGAGTATGGATTTTGTTTATGGATTTTCTCTATACTCAGAGAGACCACGATACAATGTAAGTGATAGTAGATAGACTTTTTAAGTCATCTCAATGTTTTTCAATTAAAACTAATTAGAGTCTTATAAAGTTGGCTGAACTGTATATAGTTAAGATCGTGAGGTCGTATAGAGTACTATTGAGCATAGTGTCAAATAGAGATGCTAGAGTTACATCTTGGTTTTGGAGAGGCTTTCAAAAACCCACGGGTACGCAGTTATAATTTAGTACAACTTTTCATCCTCAAACAGATGAGCAGACAGAAAGGATTATTAGACTACTAGAAGATATGTTGAGGACAAATGTTATGAGTTTTTCAGTGAGCTGGGATGCATATTTGCCTTTGATTGAGTTTGCATACTGTAGCTCGAGGTTTCAACCTAAGAGGGGGGGTGAATTGGGTTTTTTAAAAACTTTTGCGGAATTTATACAAGTTTATAAAAACTGATAAGCAACAAATAATTAATACAAGTAAAAAGCTGTAAATAAAGAGTTTAAGGAAAGAGGATGCAAACACAGTTATAGTGGTTCGGCAATATCGGATTCGTTCCGACCCTACGTCCACTCTCTTCAAGGAACTCCTTGAAGTAATCCACTAAGAAAACTTAGTCGCACAACTTAGCCGGGTGTTGCACAAACCGTACACAAGCAATTTATAGGAATTGCTTAAACCGAAAAATCCCCTTCCTTTCGGAAGTTTCCCCTTCCTCTCGGAAGTAATCCCTTTACAAAGATGGTGTAAAATAAAAGGTAGAGAGACAACAAATGAAAGCTTATTACAACAGAAATGTCTCTCTTTCAAAGTAAAGCTTGAAGAAATGGCTCAATAAGATTATTTCAAAGCTTTTTGTGTTTCAAGAGTATAAAAACTTGATTATATGAGATCAACTCTTTTTGAATATGTGCTTCTTGATTTTGAATGCTTTGCTGAATGGGTTTATATAGCAATCAATAAATATGGCCGTTTTGGACTTTAATTTGAAAAAGATTTACTTTAAAACGTTCAGATTTGGAGTCCAACGGTCATATTTTTGAACTACCAGTCGACTGGGTCGAGATACCAGTCGACTGGGTTCACTTGAAAAATACACGTTTTCAGACCTTCTGGGTATCCAGTCGACTGGTATATATCATCCAGTCGACTGGGGACTTTCTGTCCATTTTACCAGTTGACTGGGTTGATTCATCCAGTCGACTGGGAAATTACTGGTCAAAGTACCAGTCGACTGGGTTAATTCATCCAGTCAACTGGGTACCTTCTGACCCATATACCAGTCGACTGGTATATGTACCCAGTTGACTGGGTTGTCTTCCAACCCAGTTTTTCTTCTGTTTTTCATTAAAAACATTTAAAAATAATGGTTTTAGAAAAACCTTTTGTGTTTGAGCCATTGAACAAGCTAATACAATGTATGAGTGAGACTTACATTGGTTCTAAACCTTTAGACCTATACTAGATCTTCAGTCTTCACTTGATACTTGATTTGGTTCGAGTTTTTGCACTTTGTTCCTTGGTTGAATGTGTTTGATCCTTAATACAACTTAGTTTAAACATGTTAGTTAAATAACAGTTGTGTTTTGCCATCATTAAAATACGGGCGAGGGTCAACAATCTCCCCCTTTTTGATGATGACAAAACTAATAATGTAAAAACAGTTTTAAAAACTAAGTGTTAAGAATTTACAAAAATTTGGACAGAGTCTCCTCTGTTTTTCGAGTAAAACCACCCTGTAAACAAGCAAACACAGTTTATATTTCTTTCAACCAATCTAGAATTAAACTCAACCAATCAATAAACATTTTTACACAGATATGGAGCAACGCTCCCCCTAAATCTATGCATTGGTTGCGTTTTACTTAGATTTTCTCGTTTTTTTTCGTTTTTCTCCCCCGTTTTGACAACAGCAACCAAAGGGGGCATAACATAAAAAATAAGGTACTTAGCCAATACAGTCAAATAGGTCATAAGAATACAAAGATGTATGCGAAGATGTGGCTCCTTTCGAATTTCAAAAGCCTTCCCGGGAAGAACCGGAAGTTTTTCAAGCATATAAGTATTTTATAGCAGTTTTAGTGACCAAACAGATATTTAAAACAGTTCTAACATATCACAAATAGCGTAAATAAATGCAAGAAATATGGCTAATAGTATTACATCATCATAGAGAAAAAGTCAATACAAGTAGGGCCTCGTAGAGCCATAATTAAGAAAAACAAACATGAGATGTCCGTGCTATGTGACAAAAACTGGAAAAGCGCTAAGAACTGATAAAAGAAAGAGACTCATGGTGCGGGAGAGTCCGAGCTGTCACGAAGAAGTTCCCTAATCTCAGCTAGGGAACCCTCGGTGTGCTCTCGATGTAACTCGAAGTCATCCCGTAGGTGGTCTATGGAGGAGCTCAGCCTCTGATAATCGGACTGCATGGACTGAAAACCGGACTCCATCGTCATCTGAAGACTCGTGATAGCTCGTAGGATGTCACCATATCCAGTCTCACCAGTACTCGAGCCACCAATGGGAGGTGCTCGGGTATCTGTCTCCATCTCAGCAGCCGTATCAGCATCATCATCACTGTCACTCGCATCCTCTCGAATCCTTAGGCGCTTTCCGGCCTTTGGATAGAGAAACCCTTCACGAACAGTACATCCCATCTTCTTCAGAGATGAGATGTTGATGATATCCGTCAATCCGATATCCTGAGCCTCGGAGGCAGGCAAAGGTACCCGGAAGTGCTGGAGGATGAGCGTAATGAGCATCCCATAAGGAAGACACCCAGAGTCGTTTGCTTCGCCGTTTATCATGTTGGCGAGCAGCAGAGGATATATATTGAAGTGGTGCCCAGATTTTAGGCACCAAATCAATACCGTATCTATTTTAGATAGATACCCTCGACTCTCGAGTCTCGGGTGGATGGTCCAACTGACAATCAATTGAAACATCTTTGAGTCGAGGGGCAAGTCACTACATGTGTGAAATGTAGTGGGTCTGTACACATAGTTAGGGTCGCCCTTGACTATCCGACAGGCCTCCTCAACTTCAAAGTTGTCTGGCCATCCATCCAGACTCCATTGAACCCCCCTTATAGGGATTCTCAGAATGCTCATCAAGAGGTCAGTGTTGACCTCAAACTCCACACCGCTAACTCTGGTTCTGAATCTCAGAGCCAGAGGACTGGGTTTCACCAAGTTCGCATAGAACTGGTGAATCAGTCGCGGGTAATATTTTTCATGAATTCTGACCAGTGGGGTCAGATTTATTGCCTCAAAGGCTGGTAGAATATCGAAATTACCATGACGAATGGAGTCGAAATCAACGACTCTACCCGTCATGATTTTCTTGTGACGGATTATAGAGTTATACCTCTTATGAGCCGCTGGGCTGTAAAACAGAGCCTGCTCCAACTCTGTTCTGGGCTCCTTGCTGGATGACCCTGCTACTCCCTTCCCTTTCGACTCCGAAGCCGAAGGTTTTGAAGACCTTGGCTTTTTGGGCGCATTAGGTCCACTTGTTGTGAGTTTTATACGGATTTTGTCACTCATTTTCGAGAAATTTGAAGTTTTTGGAAAAAAGAAATTTGGTAAAAATGAGAGATTTTAACCGTAGAAAGTTAAAAATCTCTTTAGGAATGAGTAGATCGGTGTGTTTAGAAGGGATTTGGATGGTTTTTAGATCAAAAAGATGAATTTTTCTAGAGAGAGAAAGCTTGGGCTATTTGAAAATGGCGTAAAAATGGCGAAAATGAATAGTCCTTTTTATAGAATCGCGATACCAGTCGACTGGGGTCGATATACCAGTCGACTGGGTCCCTTTGAAAAGATGAACAGTTTCTTTACCAGTCGACTGGGTAAACGTACCAGTCGACTGGGTCAACTGACAGAGAGATACCAGTCGACTGGGCTATCTTTACCAGTCGACTGGAGGACAAGGGGTATTAAAAAAAATTTGGCTCCAAGCAGGATTTGATCTTATAGACGACTGGAGAAGACTTAACAGTCGTCTGGAAGTTTTGACAGAGAGTTACCAGTCGACTGGATTAAACTTACCAGTCGACTGGAAAAACAGGCAGAGACTTACCAGTCGACTGGAGAACATTTACCAGTCGACTAGATCCTGAGTAAAATTTCCAGTCCTGAATTTTTAGCACGATTTTGTTTATCTATGACATTTTTGAGTGAAGGGAATAATTAAACATGGATTAATACTCTATCACTCAATGTCAAACTTGCAAATGATGAAATGAGATGCAATCAAACATTCAATTTATCAAAATCAAGCAATCCCATCAACTTTCTAATCTTACAAAAACTAGCTTCACTTAAGAGTTTTGTAAGAATATCAGCTATTTGATCTTCTGAAGGTATAAATTCTAATCTTATATCACCTTTTTGAGCATGGTCTCTTAAGAAATGATGTCTAATCTCTATATGCTTGGTTCTAGAGTGCTGAATAGGATTTTTGGTTAGGTTGATGGCACTAGTATTATCACAAAATATAGGAATATTTTTGAGACTCATGCCATAGTCTTCTAGTTGTTGTTTCATCCATAGTACTTGGGCACAACAACTGCCAGCTGCTACATATTCCGCCTCAGCGGTTGATAGCGCAACTGAATTTTGCTTCTTGGAAAACCAAGAAGTTAACATAGCACCTAAGAATTGGCATGTTCCACTTGTGCTTTTTCTATCTAACCTACATCCAGCAAAATCAGCATCCGAATATCCTACTAGCTCAAAAGATGATTCTCTAGAATACCATAATCCTATGGTCTGGGTCCCTTGTAGATATCTAAGGATTCTTTTTACTGCAACTACATGTGATTCCTTAGGATTAGATTGAAATCTAGCGCACATGCATACACTGAACATTATATCAGGTCTACTTGCAGTCAAGTTCAGTAAAGCACCTATCATGCTTCTATAATATTTAGAATCTACAGTTTTACCTCCTTCATCAAGATCAAGTTTGGTGGTTGTGCTCATAGGCGTTCCAATTGGCTTTGAGCTTTCCATCCCGAACCTCTTTAGTAGATCTTTGATGTACTTTTGTTGATTGATGAAGATACCTCCTTTTAGTTGCTTGATTTGCAGTCCAAGGAAGTAGGTAAGTTCTCCCATCATGCTCATTTCAAATTCACCTTGCATGCACTTTGCAAACTCTTGACACATAGATTTATTAGTAGCACCAAATATAATATCATCAACATATATTTGAACTATCAAAGTGTCATTTTTGTGAGTTTTTGTGAAGAGAGTTGTATCTATTCTTCCTCTTACAAATTCATTATCAATCAAAAATTTACTTAGTCTTTCATACCATGCCCTTGGAGCTTGCTTCAACCCATATAGAGCTTTAGAAAGTTTATAGACATGATTTGGAAGACTAGGATTTTCAAATCCAAGAGGTTGTTCAACATAAACTTCTTCTTCTATAAAGCCATTTAAAAAGGCACTTTTCACATCCATTTGAAACAGCTTGAATTTATTAAAGCATGCAAAGGCTAATAACATTCTAATAGCTTCTAATCTAGCTACGGGAGCATATGTTTCATCAAAATCTATTCCTTCCTCTTGGTTATATCCTTTAGCAACTAGTCTAGCCTTATTTCTAGTTACTATACCATTTTCATCCATTTTATTTCTATATACCCATTTAGTTCCAATAATTGAATGATCTTTAGGTCTTGGAACTAGTTCCCAAACATTGTTTCTTTCAAATTGATTTATCTCTTCCTGCATTGCAATTATCCAATTATTATCTTTTTCAGCTTCTATAAATGTCTTAGGTTCTACTTGAGACAAATAAGCTACAAAATTGCAAATATTTCTAATGGAAGAGCGAGTTCTTACCCCTTGTGAAGGATCACCAATTACTTGATCAATTGGATGATGATTTACATACCTCCAATCCTTGGGTAGATTTTCCTCTTGTTGACTTAAGGATTGTTGGTCTAAATTTGGAGTTGCCATCCCTTCATTTGTTTGAGTAGAACTCTCTTTTAGGTCAACAATGGGAGTAGGAGTTTCCATTCTTGGAATAAAATCTGCATCATCTTTAAAGGAAACTTCTCCACTACTCATTGGGTTAGATTCATCAATAGTTACATGCACAGATTCTTCTACTACTAGAGTTCTCTTACTGAAAACTCTATAAGCCTTACTAGTAGTAGAATATCCTAAAAATATCCCTTCATCGGTCTTGGAATCAAATTTACCCAAGTTAGTTTTATTGTTATTTAAGATGAAGCACTTACTACCAAAGGCACGAAAATAGGAAATATTGGGCTTTCTCCCTTTCCATAGTTCATAAGGTGTTTTATCAAGCAGGGGCCTTATCAAAATTCTATTTAAAATATAGCAAGACGTATTCACGGCTTCAGCCCAAAAATATTTTGGTAAATTATTTTCACAAAGCATTGTTCTTGAAAATTCTTCTAGAACTCTATTTTTCCTCTCAACAACTCCATTTTGTTGAGGAGTTCTAGGAGCTGAAAAGTTGTGATTAATTCCATTTTCATCACAAAATTTTGAAAAGCTTTGATTTTCAAATTCTTTGCCATGATCACTTCTTATGCTTGAAATACAAATACCTTTTTCATTTTGTACCTTTTTGCAAAACTTTTCAAATCCTTTGAAAGCTTCATCCTTATAAGCAATAAAAATAACAAAGGTATATCTTGAATAGTCATCAACAATAACAAGAGCATATTGATGGCCACCTAGACTAATGGTACTAATTGGACCAAATAAGTCCATATGCAAAAGTTCCAAAGGTCTAGTAGTTGAGACAACATTTTTTGCTTTGAAAGATATCCTAGATTGTTTTCCCATTTGACAAGCATTGCAAATTTTGTTTTTCTCAAAATTGATTTTAGGAAGACCAATAACTAAATCTTTTCTTGAAACAATTTTTAGCAAGTTCATGTTTACATGACCAAGCCTTCTATGCCATAGCCATTGATTTTCACTAAAAGCAGGAAAACATTTTTCATTATTGGAATGTAAGGATTTCAAATCAACTATATAGACATTTTCATGTCTATGGCCAATGAATTTGATCTTGTTGCTCTTGATGTCTATAACTAGACAATGAGAGGTCTCAAATGTGACTTTATATCCTTTGTCACATAATTGACTAATGCTAAGTAAATTTGGCTTTAGGCCTTGTACTAGCAATACATTATCTAAAGTTGAGAAATCATTACCGACTTTTCCATGCCCGATGATCTTTATTTTAGTATTGTCTCCAATGGTCACAAGTCCACCATCTCTTAGAGTTAGCTCCTTGAATACGCTTTTATCACCGGTCATATGCTTCGAGCAACCGCTATCAAGGTACCAACAGTTACCTTTCTCCTTGGTGTGAAGGCAAATCTACATCACACAAGGATATACGATAGCATTTTTAGGTACCCAAAATTTCTTGGGTCCTTTGGGGTTAGTCCTTGAAAATACGGTTCCTTTTGGGACCCATACTTTCTTAACAATATATGGTGCTCTATGAACATGTTGATGATGCACAATCCTAGCATTATAGTCATAGAAATTTCTAGGAAATTTTACATGTGCATTCCTATAATCCTTAGGATGATAGTTCCTAGGATACATGATTCTATGGTAAGGGGTATGAAAATGCATGTCATTTCCAGAAAATGAACGATGATGCATTCTAGGATACATGCTAGCATATGTATGCAAGTTATTTCTAGAATAGCCATGATGGTGATTCCTAGGATGAGCATGAGCAGAATGCATTCTTTGATTATACACATTGTTCCTAGAATGAGCATGATGATTATTTCTAGGGTGTGTATGAGCATTTCTAGAATGAGCATACAAATAAGCATGAGTATTTTTAGGATGCTTCAATTTAGTATGATCATTTAAGTTTCTAGACTTCCTCGGATTTATCAAGGGAGTGCTTTTAACAAGGTTAGGAGCTTTTGAAGTAGAAGCTCCATCTACACAAGAGGCTTTCATGAATAAGCTCTCTTTTGTTTTTTGTTTTCCCAATGGAGAATATCCTACACCAGATTTTCCTCCACTTAATCTTTGGGAAGAAAGCACTTTATCAAGTTTTTCTTTACCAAGCATAAGTCTAGATACAGTGCTGTTTAATTCAGAAATTTTATTTTTCAAATTCTCATTTTCATCTTTAAGAAAATCTTGAGACGAATTATACAGTAAAGATGATAATTTTTCTTTTTCTTCTCTAAGAACTATCATTTCTTTAGAAAGAGATGATACTTCTTTCTTAAGAACAGAATTTCTAGAATCAAATTTCTTTAATTCTTCATGCATTTCATTTATGACTTCTAGCAGTTCTTCACTACTAGTAACAATATTATTTTTTGAAGAGGGAGAAGAAGTTAACTCACTTTCATCATCGATTGCCATCAAACAAAGGTTGGCAATTTCTTCGTATCCGATTTCTTTGTCTGATGACTCATCTTCTTCGTCATCGCTCCAGGTAGTTGCTACCATAGTTTTCTTCTTGAAGCCCTTGTAAGGTTTGCTTGAAACCGGACAGTCAGCTTTTATATGTCCTGGCTTCTTGCAGCCATAGCACATAAGTGGTTCCCTTTTTGAGGTGGGATCCTTTGAGTAAGGTTTCTTACTTTTCTTCAAGAACCTATGGAATCGTCTGGTGATTAAAGTCATTTCACCATCCTCTTCACTGCTCTCTGCTTCTTGTTCTAATTCCTTTTTTTTGTTGCTCGTAGAAGCTTTGAGAGCAATTTGCTTTTTCTTCTTCTCATCATCATTGACGATGGGAGTCATTTCTTCCATCTCGTATGTCAATAATGACCCAAGCAGCGTCCCAACATCAAGCTTGTCAAGATTTTTGGCCTCCTGAATGGCTGTCCTCTTTGGTTTCCATTCTGGTGGCAGAGATCTTAAGATTTTTCTGGTTAGTTCAACTTCCTCAATATTCTTGCCAAGCAATTTTAAACCATTTATAATAGTAGTGAATCGTGAGTGCATTTCGGAAATGGTTTCGTTAGGAGACATCTTAAAAGATTCATACTCAGAAATTAGCATGTAAATTTTAGACTTTTTTACTTCATTTGTTCCTTCATATGTGACTTGCAATTTATCCCATATTTCTTTAGCAGAAACACATGCAGATATTTTGTTATATTCAGAAATATCTAATGCACAATGTAGCATGCTTGTTGCTCTGCTATTGAGAGACATCGTTCTACAATCCTCGTCAGTAAACTCAGTTTTGAGTTTAGGCATTGTATGAAGAGTCTCTCCAATAACTATTTCTTTTGAGGGAATTTTAGGTCATTCTTCTATAATTCTCCATAGATTGTAATCTTGTCCTTCGACGAAGATTTTCATTCTATTTTTCCAGTAGTTATAATTTGATCCATTGAACAATGGTGGTCTAGTATAAGAGTGTCCCTCAGAGTAGCTATTTGCTGCCATTGGATCAACTCTAGGAATTTAAGCCTTATAAAGAGAACGAGGCTCTGATACCAATTGTAGCTCGAGGTTTCAACCCAAGAGGGGGGGTGAATTGGGTTTTTTAAAAACTTTTGCGGAATTTATACAAGTTTATAAAAACTGATAAGCAACAAATAATTAATACAAGTAAAAAGCTGTAAATAAAGAGTTTAAGGAAAGAGGATGCAAACACAGTTATAGTGGTTCGGCAATATCGGATTCGTTCCGACCCTACGTCCACTCTCTTCAAGGAACTCCTTGAAGTAATCCACTAAGAAAACTTAGTCGCACAACTTAGCCGGGTGTTGCACAAACCGTACACAAGCAATTTACAGGAATTGCTTAAACCGAAAAATCCCCTTCCTTTCAGAAGTTTCCCCTTCCTCTCGGAAGTAATCCCTTTACAAAGATGGTGTAAAGTAAAAGGTAGAGAGACAACAAATGAAAGCTTATTACAACAGAAATGTCTCTCTTTCAAAGTAAAGCTTAAAGAAATGGCTCAATAAGATTATTTCAAAGCTTTTTGTGTTTCAAGAGTATAAAAACTTGATTATATGAGATCAACTCTTTTTGAATATGTGCTTCTTGATTTTGAATGCTTTGCTGAATGGGTTTATATAGCAATCAATTAATATGGCCGTTTTGGACTTTAATTTGAAAAAGATTTACTTTAAAACGTTCAGATTTGGAGTCCAACGGTCATATTTTTGAACTACCAGTCGACTGGGTTCACTTGAAAAATACACATTTTCAGACCTTCTGGGTATCCAGTCGACTGGTATATATCATCCAGTCGACTGGGGACTTTCTGTCCATTTTACCAGTCGACTGGGTTGATTCATCCAGTCGACTGGGAAATTACTGGTCAAAGTACCAGTCGACTGGGTTAATTCATCCAGTCGACTGGGTACCTTCTGACCCATATACCAGTCGACTGGTATATGTACCCAGTCGACTGGGTTGTCTTCCAACCTAGTTTTTCTTCTGTTTTTCATTAAAAACATTTAAAAATAATGGTTTTAGAAAAACCTTTTGTGTTTGAGCCATTGAACAAGCTAATACAATGTATGAGTGAGACTTACATTGGTTCTAAACCTTAAGACCTATACTAGATCTTCAGTCTTCACTTGATACTTGATTTGGTTCGAGTTTTTGCACTTTGTTCCTTGGTTGAATGTGTTTGATCCTTAATACAACTTAGTTTAAACATGTTAGTTAAATAACAGTTGTGTTTTGCCATCATTAAAATACGGGTGAGGGTCAACACATACAATAATCAATATCAAGCTAGTATTGGGATGGCACCATTTGAGGCTTTATATGGTAGAAGGAGTAGAACTCCAGTTTGTTGGAAAGAAGTTAGAGAAAGAAAGATATTTGGTCCAAAAATGATAGAGTTAACAACTGAGAGGATCAAACTGGTTAGAGAAAACCTTAAAACATCACAGAGTAGACCGAATAGTTATACTGATAATAAAAGAAGATCTCTTGAGTTTCAAGTAGGTGATTAGGCGCATTAGAAAATATCTCCATGAAAATATGTGTTGAGGGTAAAAAAGAAAGGAAAATTGAGTTCGAGGTTTGTGGGACCCTATGAGGTTATTAAGAAAGTTGGGTTAGTTGTGAATAACCTAGATTTGCCTCCAGAATTGAAGCATTTACATAATGTATTTCATGTTTCACTTTTGCAAAAACGCTTACATGATGAATCTTGCATGAAAAGTAAGGGTTGTGATTGCATGACATTCGATAATAAGGTCACCCAAGTAATGATGAGGAGCTCGATTTAAGCAGTGATGCATTGATAAATAAGTCTACACATGTCTTAGTAGGAGAGAGTTGTGAAGGTCAAAGAGAGATCTGTGCTGCAGAAGACAACTGCAATTGTGTATCTTTTGATGATAAAGTGCAACAAGAGACCAGGATATCTAATGGAAGTAATGAGGGACTGAGTACGAATTCTGATGGACTGGTAAATCAACCTACTTCTATCTCACTAGAAGAAAATTTTGAAGTTCTAAGGGAGCTCTCCTATGCACACACACAAAAAAAAAAAAAACTGGTACTATGAGGTGACTTCGGAAAATGAAGCGCTGTAGTAGGAAATCCAAACTATTAACAGAAGTAAGGAGGAATTTTTCTCGAGCTCTATTACACAAAGAGATGTAAATCAACATAATCTCTTAGTGGAGGAATGCTTTGAAGTTCCCAGAAGGACCTGTGCTGAAGAATACTTGTGTGCTGATGCGACTTTAGATGCTAAAGTCTAGCAAGATATTCAGACTACAAATGGAACTAAGGTGGATGAACTTGTGTCCAGCTCCACTATACAAATGGGAGAAAATCAGCAAGTTCCTGCATCTGTAAGAGCATGTTTTGAAGTTCCAAGGACTTGCCAATGAAAAGTTGAGTGGTTATGTGACTAGAGATAATATAAGAGGAAAATGACCAGATTTCAAGTGCAAACAATAATGAGGTACCTATCTCTTCCTCTACTATACCTATAGATTAGCCTACTCCTGCCCCAATTCAAAGATGTTCTAAAACTCTAAGAGAGTCCTGTAGCGCAGAAAATTTCTGCAATGGCAATGAAGCTTGTTTTGTTAGGAGAAATATCTTGCCTTTAATATTTCGAGTCAAGTTGTAGAAATTCAAGAAGATTTGACTGTTATACAAGTACCAGTGAGAATTTTAGATAGAAAGAACAAGTCTTATGTAATAAAGTAATTCTGTTAGTTCAAGTTTTATGATGGAATAAAGATGTTAAAGAGATTTCGTGAGAACATAAGGCAACTATGAAGAAACATTATCCACAGTTGTTTCTTGAGTTAGGTAAAGAAATTTCAGGGACAAAATTTTTATAAGGTGGGTACAATTGTAATACCCGTATTCTTAAAGTAAGGGTAAATAAGTAATTTGATAAATATGACATGTAATTAAAATAATATATATATGAAAGATTTATTATTGAATAAAATAATTCTTTAAAAAAAACTGGACGAGTGGTGGTGTAAAGAAAAAGAAAAAGAGAAAAAAAAAGTGAGACCCCAACACCTGGACCCAGATGTTGGCTGTCTAATATGCAAATTGCATGTTAGACAACAAATAAAAAAGGTGGCAAAAGGTGGCAATGGTGAAGTGCAGTAAATGATTAATATATATATACACACACACACTTTTTACTTTATTTTAATTATTCTTATCAAATCCTGTTTGGTTTCTTTCTTTCTTCAATTCAAATTTCTCTCTCTTTAAACACTTGGAGACTGAAAGAAATGTTAAACGAGTAAAATTTTGAAAGGGTTTACGGGGGAATTTTAAAGAGAATCGAGGAAAGCTCTAAGAAAAACGAAAAGGTAATAATGTGAATTTTATTTTTGAAATTTAGCATATATAAAAATTTCACGAAATTTGATGTAGAAATTTAAAGGGTATGGATTATAGAAGAATTGAATAATAAATTAGAAATTTTAATATAAATATTATGTCAGATCTTGACGATCAGCAATCAGGTGAGATTGCTGAAAGGAGTAGGAAAGGCAATGAGGTGACCCACGAGAAGCTTTAAATGCTACGTCGTAAGTTAGATTTACTTTTAGTAATCGAGATAAATATGAAGTATAAAGTGATGATATTTGAAGTAATTATTGAACTATGAATGGGTGACATATGAAAGTTGATTGATGGATATGATAAAAATAATTGATATGTTAAGGTTTTATTATATAAGAAGTAATATTATTGAAATAATGATCGATAATTTGATAGGAATTATGAGGTGATAATTTAATGAATATGATAAAATAATAAAGAGCTGGATAGCTAAATTGAATGTCTGAATGTATGTCTGATTTTATATTATTGTTCATATGCATATTCATATCATTATTCATATACATATCCATGAAATAAAAGAACCAGGAAGACAGTCGGTCGAAATGAAAATAAAAGAATCGGAAAGGCAACCGGTCTAAATGAAATCGTGACAGCCGGTATAGCTGAAAATAAAAGAACTGGGAAGGCAATCGATCTAAGCTAAAACATGTCAACATGTGGGAAGACATTTCCATATGATATGATAATTTAAATTCATGCATTGTGTTTGCTTTAAACGTTGATTATTATTGCTTGATATGCTAAAGTGCTATTCTTGATTGTAAATTTATTGATAGACGAATGAATCTCATAGAGAGACAAATATGATGACAAAGAAATATGACAATGTTATACGATGAAAATTGTCTGAGTGATTAATTATATGCTGTGAACCTCATAACGAGGTAACTATGAGATAGAATTGATAATCTCAAGATGATTAAATATATGAGAATAAGATATTGATAAAAGATAAGGATTATGATATGAGTGGTGATAATAGAATGTTATTATCAAATTATATGAGATATAGATGAATGAATATTGGAAAACTATTTATACAAATTAAATACTTCTAGTAAATTTAATTCACTAAGCTTATGAAGTTCACCCCTCATTGTTAAATAATTTCAGGTAACAGACAAGACATATAGATTGGTGAGCTGATATTCAGACTGAGTCATTATTTGTAAGCCATGTGGTCCACATCCTCAGACTAATGGAAAAAAAATGTATGTAAATATTCATGTATAATATGTTGTATAAAATGTTCAGTTGGGATCTGAATGATGTAACTCCCTTGTTGAGGGTTGATGATTTATGTATGTAGATAATTTCAGTTGGTATTTTTATATTGTTGCATATATGTGTCATGTTGGGATTTCAAAAAGTGACAACACCATCTCGGGGGTGGCTAAACCAAGATGGGTCATTACATATGGACCTGATTTTTTTACATGTTTTTGCTAGAAAGAACTGGGAATTCAATAAGAAATTTTACTCCAATTGTCTTAAATATTGAATTTGATCCATAAACTTATGAAGAGGCTATAAAGTCTTGCATTTTGGAAGGAGGCCATAAATGATAAAATAGACTCCATAATAGGGAACAAAACCTAGAAATTGGTGGACCTTCCACCTGGTTGCAAACCCATTGGATGCAAGTGGGTTTTCAAAAGAAAATTAAGGGTGGATGGTACAGTTGCAACTATGCACCAGTTGCAAGACAGCCACAATTAGAACTCTTATTGCATTAGCTTCCATATACAAGCTTGAATTTCATCAAATGGATGTTAAAACAACATTCTTGAATGATGAATTAGAAGAAGAAGTGTATATGAGTCAACTTGAAGGTTTTGTAGTTAAAGGATAAGAACATAAAGTATGCAAGTTAGTTAAGTCTTTATATGAACTTAAACAAGCCCCAAAACAATGGCATGAGAAATTTGATCAAGTAATACTATCAAATGGTTTTAGAATTAATGAATTTGATAAGTATGTATACAGTAGGTTCATTAATGGTAAAGGTGTTATCATATGTCTGTACATAGATGACATGTTGATATTTGGTACTGACTTTGAACAAGTTCAAAATACAAAGAAATTTCTATTAGATAATTTTGACATGAAAGATATGGGTGTGGTTGATGTTATTTTAGGTATCAAAATCATAAGAGATAATTATAGCCTAACTAAACACAATCGCATGACATTGAGAAAATTACAAAGAAATTTGGTCACATAGAAAGCAAACTTGTAAGTACACTATTTGGTAGTATAATCAAATTATCTAAGAATAATGGTAGAGCAATTGCACAACTAGAGTATGCTAGAGCAATTGATTGTTTAATACATGTCATGACTTGTACAAGACTTGATATTTCTTTTGCTATAGGGAAGCTAAGTAGATTTACTAGTTGTCCTAGCAATAATCATTTGGAGGTTGTACATAGGGTCTTTAGATATTTGAAAAAAACCATGAATTTTGGTATAAGTTATAAAAAGGTATCCAATAGTTTTAGAAGGATATACTTATGCTAGTTGGGTAACAAACTGAGAGGAAAATTACTCGTCCACAAGTGGTTGGAGTTTTACTCTTGGTGGGGTACCGTATCTTGGACTTCCAAGAAACAAACTTGTATCACTGATTCTACCATGGCATCTAAATTTGTGGCACTGGCAACAAGGGGTAAAGAGGCTGAGTGGTTAAGGAATTTATTGTTAGAAATTCTTGTGCGGCCTAAACCCATGGCTCCAATTTCAATTCTATGTGACAATGAGGCAGCATTAGCAAGGGCCTATAGTAATGTCTACAATGGAAAGTCTAGACATATCAGATTGAGACATAGCTATGTAGGGCAATTAATTACTGATGGAGTAATTACGATTGAATTCGTAAGGTTCATAGGAAACTTGGCGGATCCTTTAACCAAGGGACCTGCAAGAAAGCAAATAGTTAAAATATCACAAGGGATGGATCTCAAGCCCATATAATAGGATCACCAATAAAGGAACCTCAACTTATCTCTTACTAAATCTAAGTCATGAGTTCAATGAGACAAAGTACATCATTAGTAATAATTGCAAGCATCTAGATTTATATTTTCATCCCAAGAGTTATGATGCTTGGAACAGTAATAATAAAGTGTAAGTGAACTATGAATTCTTAATAAGCTTATAAAAGATTTTCTTTAGTATGTTAGATTATGGAACAAACATGATAAGCTTACCTAGTGAGTGTGAAGTGTGGCCGTTTCTTTTGAGTTCAAGGGCTTAACTCTAGAGCACTCATGATATAAGATACATGGCACAAGGCCTTTAAAAGTGTTGGCAATAATTTTGGCAAATTCTAAGAGGAGAAGTCTCGTGTGTGAGACATGCTCGGTTAGACAAATAGGATTTGTGGTTCAAAGTATTATACTACCACATCTTCTATTTAACTTTGATGTGTTTTCACTAAGTGAAGATTCAAGTCCAAAAGACATCTACATTTATGCATGAACTTCAATGAATGATAAAGATCAGTTTTTCAAGGTTTTATTGAGTCAAATTATTTTGAAAATGATGGGAGATTGTTGATGATTTTCAAAATAAACTTGTTTTTAATGTTTGGCATATTTTAGAAAATCAAAAGAATGAAGAAAAGAAAAAGAAAAAATGAATTTTGGCTTTTAAGCTTCATACAGTCGACTGAATGGTGTATACAATCGACTGGATGGAAGAAAGAAATTTCATCGAACTCTCTATAACTTTTTAAGTCAATTGAAAAAGATAGTCCAGTCGACTGGATGATCCGAAATTTTGAATTTTCAGAATGTTTTATGATAGTTGAACGTGAGAAGAAGTGTCATAAGTGAAGGAACACTTGGTATTCAGTTTAATTCAGTTTTAAACTGAAACAAGGTGTCTCTAATGAAAAGACACTCATTTCAACACTATATGAGTATGTTTAACTGTTATAATTAAAAGAATACAAAATTACAATCAGTTTTTCTGGTTTTTTCTCTCTTCTTCTTCTTCTCCTTTCAAAAATATTGATATATGTCCAGAAATCTTGTAAATTTCTAGACATAAGTGTTATACATCCATAAACTCTTAGAAGTAGTTGTGGGTTATTCTTCACAAGTCCATAATAACATCAGAGCTTTATTGTATCTTAGAGTAAATTTGTCAGTAACCTTTTGCACTGTGAGGGGCGAATTAAACTTTAAGAAAAATGATATAATCACACCTTAAAACATTTTTCTCTCTCTCACTTATTTTGATAAACAACCCTCACTTTCCAATAATTTTTCCCCGTTAGTATTCAATAGATAACAGCATAATCTTTTCAGGTTGGACTCCTATTTCAATTTTTGGTGGAAATTCACTACATTTCACTGGTGCTGATAGTGCATGAAAGATGAATCGGAAACATTCATTTTTAGTGGGATTCCCTTGAGTGGTTTTCTTTGTCGAGATGTGCTAATTTTTAAATTATCGGTGTGCTACGTCAAATGTGATAGAAATAGGACAGTAAACCAGGGGTTTTGCATTGGACTCCAAAGACGACAAAGGTCAGCCAGAAAAAACACAGCCAAGTAGATGTGGTGTAACAAAACCTAGGGGCCAAGTCACAAACAACATTCAGATATTCACTTTTCTATACTTCTCTTGCTTTATTAGCTAGAAAAAAGTGTATTATAAATCGGTTGAAAACTTAAACAATCGTGAATATTCATTAAAACTCAAGTATCATGACAAAAAAAGAATCTCTTATATCAGTATCTGAGTTAGGTGCCAATAAAATTCTGCCCATAGACCAAGAATTGGTGCTGCTTCGTTTTCTTTGTCATGTTTGTGTGGCAAACAAACAATAAATCTGCAACTTTTCTGGTTAGTGAAACTGGGGCTACCTGTTTCCTTGGAAACCAAAAAAAAAAAAAAAAAAAATACAAAAAAACAAAATTGTGCTTATTACTGGCAATTGCTTATGATGGTTGTGATTAACCAAAGGTTTTGTTGTTGAGTTTTGTGGACAAGATTACTGCAGAGTTTGGATTTCTCTAACAATTAATTCTCTAGTGCAATTCTAGGGTCTTTTGACTGATAGATTTTTGACATCAATAAAGTGATTGAACGAGATAAGTTGGGTATGCATAAAAATGTCTATTAATCAAATCTGAACTTTCATATACCTGTTTATTTACCCACTCAGATAATAAGTCTCTATTATACTTTATTATTATTAAGCTTTCAATTAGATGATACTAGGATCTCAACACATACTATGCGTGTGCTGACCTATTCTTCAATAGAATTAAACGAAATATGAGATTAACAGTATAAAAAATAATAATAATCCTTTTAATCTTATGACTATACACGTTCGTCGCGTTAAACAACATTGATAGCATATTTCTTTGCCATTTCATATCATATTTGGGTTCATAAAATGCAGAGAAAGATACTACCAATGTTGTTTAACGCGTGCACACGTATGGTCATAAGATTAAAAATATTTTTATTATTTTTTATACTGTTAATCTCATATTTTGTTTAATCCCATTGAAGAACAGATCAACACGCACCGCGTGAGATGCTAATTTTATAAATACATAAATTAGTTAATCAATTATATTCTTCTATTGTCTCTCTTTTCTTCTTCTTTTTGCTAATGTTTGGATCTTAGTTTAGCATTACCAGCGCATGGCACGTGCACCTAACATGTCTTATTTATTTTTTACTTACGTTTGAATCAGTGCACCTAACATTTCTAATGACCCCTTTCAAGTTTCGAGTTGTTCAAATTATAGTAAACTCCTAACTTACTACTACAACATTTTTCTCTTTGTTAGCTTTGTGGTAATGATAGCCCTTAAAAAAGGGTGGAATCGATTCGTGTTAAAGAGTAGTTAATCAAGCTTGAACTCAAAAAATTGAACTTGTAATCGGTTCAAGCTGAGCTCATGATTAGCTCGAAAGAGTCACGAGCCTATATGAGTAGAGTCAATCCATGTCGAGCTGAACCAAGCAAAATAATTTTAATATATATATTTGTATTTGAGTTAAAAAATTCTGAGCAATAAAATAAATAAATTATATAAATATGATATATATGAAAATTATTAATTCAATGGACTTGCCTCGCGAGCCCCACGAACTAAATTTGGCATTGTTTTCTCTTGGCTCGATAACATATTTGAGCTAATATTAGCACTTGATCTCGGTTTAAAACTCGACTATCACCCACTCGAGCCGAGCCTCAAGCTCACAACCTGCACTCACTTCCACTCCTAAATACCAACTTAACACAACCAGATTAAAAACGTATTTAATATATACCAACAGTTCTCGATTTTTATTTAAGTGTATGAAAAGCAGCTAACATCCCTTTCATAGTTTTCTTAGGCTTCTAAGATTCAGCGATCTCCTTTGTGGTTTCATGAACATTGCGAGCAAATCTTCATTTGAAAAGGTTTCACGAACCAACCTCTCATATGTGGGACTAATAATGGGTGATTCAATTCTAGCTTGTTACATTATTATTTTTTTATATATATACACCACACTGCTATCTAATCATCTAAGTATCAGACCGATCATTTTTCTTCTAAAATTGTTGGATATCAACTAACTCAAAATATCAGTACACAGAAAGGTGCACAAGCCATGCTCCAAACAAAAGTAGTCATGCAATTAGTAAGGTTTCATCCCCTTATTTTACGTATAAGCAAGGACAATGTCAGGCAAAAAGACAGGAATAGAATGACTCTTGGCAATTATGTCTTTCTGGTCTAAACAGAAAAGACTATACCATAGATATATGCAAAATTCAAGAAGAAGAGAAAAAAAATCAAGGACCCATTTTTGTCAAAGGAAAGATTTTTTTTTAAAAAAAAAAAATCTAAAAGCACACCATTCATGTGCCTAGAAGTTGTTGAACAAAGGAATAGGGACACATACAATACACCTTGCCTTGTTAAACAGACAACTTACAAGCAGAATTTGATCGGTAACAGTCTCATCTAGAGGTATTATATAAGGAAGCAAGAGATGGAAAACAGAACATAAGCTCGTCTTTCTAGCACAGTAAAGGAAAGCTATGGCCCCTAAAATTTCCCTTCTGCTTGGAGTCTTCTTTCTACTCCTTGTGATGTTACCCAATACAATTCTATCAAAATCCATGGGGTTCAGATTTACCAGGAAATTAGAGGGATCTCACAAAAGTCAAACTGTACATGCGCTAAATGAGCTCAAAGGACATCTTAAGAAATTCGGATACTTAAACTATGATGATCATCCGAGCAACAAAGGCCAGAATCATGCAAATGATGATGTGTTTGATGACACTTTAGAGTCTTCAATCAAGAAATACCAGCTAAACTACCGTTTGAAAGTCACCGGAGGGCTAGATTCTAGTAAGATATTTAATTTATATTTATATTTTAATAATATATTTTACAGTTTCTTGTCAAAAAATAATATATTTATAATTTATAATATGATTTTATTAAGGCAAATGTGAGATTTATCGTACTTTCATTTTCTAATGAATATTTATTTACCTAATAAAAATAATAAATATTCACCAAATAAAAATAACATTCAACATAATATAATCATATTAAGAGGTAATACAGCTGAAGGCTCGAGTTGTAGTAATTAATTACTTTGAAAACCATGTATGGTTCATTTATTTCTGTATCCATATATGTCATCAGAGCCATCGAGGTGCTTGAACAAAATATCAATAGGCTTCATGCAATCTAATCTCTGACCTGAATTTGCTTTGATCAGAATGAAACTGTAGGTTGAACTTATAGTAATCATAAAATAGCAAATGGACTAAAAATGACTGTAACAAGAAATAAGAGTTATGTGCATGAAAAGGAAGAGTATAAAAGGAGGCTTAAGTTATAAAGGGAGAAAAAAAAAAGGAAAGGGTAGGGGGTACGCATGCAGCGTGATCTGAGAGGAGAGAAACAAACAGGCACACTCTTTCGTTTCAATTCTTTATTCTTCTATTTTTCCTTCTTTTTATGTGAAACAAAATGCATGTAAATATGTTTTTATGTGTCCGTTTGGATGGATATGAAATGGTTTCTGATTTTATAAATAAAATCTAAGTAACACACTTCTGAAAAAAATGGTTTTTAGAAAGAATCATTTAGTGGAAAAGAAATTGAATTTATGTAAAAATAGTTGTTTGCACAAATGTTTAATTTTAATAAATATGTTTAATTTACTAAATGTAAAACAATTTCAACAATTTTTAGTTTATATTATTTTTTGATAATTTATTTTTCAACATTATGTTGATTTATTGTATAAATATTTATATTTAATTATCCTATTATCATATTTATTCATAAATTAGTTTATATTTATAATTGTACATACAATTCTATTTTATATACTTTACGAATACATTTATATGATATGTTATTATAATATGTTTACATTAATATTTTAATAAAATATAAAAATGAAGTACAAAATTACAACAATACGTGAATGTAATAGTTTTGTACGAATAAATGTATATTGCCCATTCCACAAAACAAAAAGAAAAAGAACATCAAGTTAGTATATATCTGCGTCAGTTAGTGTTACATTTCGGTTGGTTTTGTACTCCTACTTCCATGACTATTATCAATCTATTTGTTTACTTTCAAAAAATAAAGTACTCCAATTTTTCAAAACAAAATCTTTCTCAAGGTTTTCAAATCCCATTAGTTACTCAACTAGCATTTCCACGTTCAAAGTCAGTACTTTTTTCCTTCTATTTCACTGTCATTCTCGAGCCATCACAATGGTTTCAACTAATAATTTTCTTTTGTTGAGATTTGCTTTTTTTGTTGTTGTTTCATAGAGGTATATACATATGAAAGTCTTTTCATTTCATATTTCCTCCTATAAAGATGAGTTTAATTAGAAAAAGTTCAATAACATACATCAATTTATTGCAGGTAATAATCAATTGGACTTGTCACAGTGTCTTGAAGATTGTGCACTTGGAATAGATAGTTGTATACCACGTTGTGGTACGCTGTTAGACAATGATTGCTTTCACAACTGTGAGATGCACAATATAATGTGTCAAAATGAATGTGTTGGGAATAACTTGATTGTGGCTGAGTGTCTACGGTGTTGTGCTGAAAATATGAACAAATGTTCCACGGCCCCTTATACATTCCATGAGGCCAATTGCGGACTTGAGAATAGACAATGTATGGTTGACTGTGCGCATGTAGCTGTGCCGCCGGCTAGTTACAACCCGAACCCCCCGGCAAGTTAGTTTAGAAATATTATCATTTGAATGAAAATTATAATAGCACTTTATAATAACATAAATTAAATAAATGGCACTATAGATCATTTGACGTAATTCGATCACCCTTTGTATCTGTTTTACTTTAACGAATGTTGATTGTTGGTGTGCTTTTTTCTAGGTAAGGCATTTATATATATCATAACTTTTGTTTGTATCTTACTAATTAACAACTAAGTAATTTGTATTAGCAGAAAACAAAACTAAAATTAATTAAAAGAAAGTACTATTACAATTCAGCAGTCAGCACCTAGCTAGTAGTGTCCAATAAACTTAAATCCATATTTCAGAGATTACGCATTCTCATAATTTTAAATGAAGCACTAATTATTATTTTGTTTATCCGTTGGATTCTACATTTTTGAAATTATGTAGCATATTTCAAAATTCCTGTAAAACATGCATTAAAACCGAAATAGAGGGTGACAATTGTTAACAATTTCTTTGGGTTTTGAATGTACTTTTTTTTCCTTTTGTTTTGCTCGAGACAAGGAAGAAGGAAGGAGAGTTTTGACAACAATTTATTAATTAGTACACCTTACTTCAGGTTCGTCAAGCACAGTGTGACAAAATAGGGCTCCTACTTTTGTAAATTTAAGCTTATCTTTAAAGTGCCTAAATTAAGCTTTAACTAAATCATTTGTCACCTCCTCAAGAAAAAATCAAAATTAAGCGTGGACAAAATGATGTTAGCCTAATTATAAGAAGAGAGGTCCAAAATCATGGGCTTTGGGTGCTATCTTGTCCTGAAAATGAGCCAGCTTTAATAGAACCATAGCAGTTATGTTGCTAGCGTTGACGATCATCACTAACCAAAGCATCACTTTTTAAATTCTCCCTCACGTGTCTCCTCTTCACCTCATTCATTACTCTTTTTATCTCTCTAACCAGTGAGTTATCTTTGAGAGCATACATCAATTTTTTCTAATTACCATTCAAAATTTTTAAATTCTAAATTGCATGCGTTCTTTGGTACTAAGCATTTCAACTCAAGCTTACTTTTGTTTGGAATGGAATCGAGCCAAGAATCCGATTACATTGTTTATTTAATATGTTAAAGACTTTTCTTAGGGAATCAAGTAAAAGCATAAGTGACTAATGTGCCCTTGAGTAAAAAAATGTATATGAAACTTATAATTTTATAAAATTAACATTGGTTTGAATATATATCATAATAAATCATATTAGAATACTTATCTAAAAAATTAAATCATTTTATAATTGTGATGCCTATTTCGGCTTCGGAGCGTTGGTAAGAACTTAAGACATTGTGAGATTTAACAAAACTAAAAATACATATTTATATTTAATTATGTTATTATCATATTTATTCATAAATTAGTTCATATTTCTAATTGTACACAGAAGTACAGGTGTCAGTTCTAACGAATAGAGCATTGTTGTTATTTTGACAACTTGTTTAAGGATTTTGCAGTTGGAATTGGGTTTGCACGTGTTAAGAATCGGAGACACCTTGTGTGCAGTTTGATATATATGAGTGAGCACCAATATAACTCAAAAGCTTAATGATGTAAAACAAGCAAGAGAAAAAAAACCAAGTAGACCTGGGGATTGGAACAGAAAACCAAGCTACCTTGGGGAAGAAGAAAACTGATCTCACTGTATTTTATTCAATATGAAAGTTGTTCTCCAATGTAATACAATAAGATATTTATACTACAAAATAAGCTAACCCTAGTAAGGACTCTGCAAATAAGAGGACTTTAACATAAATAATAAAAATAATTATTAGGATTAAGACAAAAGCTAACCCTCGAATAGGTTCGAGTCGAGCTTGGTTGGGCCTGGTCTCCATTAATCCTCCCGGGATAGAAAGAACTTGACTCCAACGAGTAATGCTGTTGGCAATGCTCCAAAAGAGAGGGATCAAGATGCCTAAGTTCTTTTATGTACCATCTAATAAAGGTCTTCCCTCCCATTGAACAAGATAACGCTGGAATACACCTGACATGGACATAACTATCTGATTGTCTAATATGTCTGAAATGCAGTATGATGTCGAAAGGGGTAGCCTAGGCAATTGAGGCATGTGTGCATAAATAACACCACCTGTAGACAATCCTGTAGGCAACACAGGAGGCTCAAAGGTACCTCGGTAAAGAAACAAATCATCCACATTGAATATCAGACTAATATTCATATCAGATAGTAAGTCAAGTAAATAAGCATTTGATCTCAATCTGCGAGTGATACGAACTAGTCCAATATCCCTAGCATGTAATTTTTTGAAAGAGTTTTTAGGGTATCGTTCATGACGAATAAGGACCATGACATAATCCCCCTTATTAAATTCTTTATCCCTACGATGAGAATTGGCAACACATTTATATGGGTCATTACTCAATGCTATTTTTTGTTGGATTTTGACATGTAGGTCTTGTATGTGAAAGGCAAAAGATTCGGTTGACTCAGAAGGTCGGTAATCAAGGGGCAATGAGATATGATCAATTGGTTGACGAGGTGAATAACCAAGGATAATTTCAAATGGACTTTTACCAGTAGACCTATTGATAGAACAATTATAAGTAAACTTCACAGTGGGTAACAATAAATCCCAATTACCAGGCTTATCCCCAGAAATACACCTAAGAAAGTTTCTAAGACTTCGATTGATAACCTCAGTTTGACCATCAGTTTGGGGGTGAAATGCCAAATTAAACCTCAATTAGGTCCCAAAAAGTTTCCAAAGGGTCTTTAGAAATAGCTCATAAACTTAACATCTCTATCTGACACAATAGATGTGGGTAACCCATGAGGCCTAACGATCTCCCTAAAGAATAGTTTAGCTACATGAGAAACATTAGTGGTCTTGTGACAAAATATAAAATGGGTCATCTTAGAAAATCTATCAACTACAACTAAGATAGAATCATAACGTCTAGCGGTCCGAGGTAATCCGAGGACAAAATCCATACTAAGGTCCTGCTATGGTGTATGTGGCATAGGTAACGGTGTATATAGCCTAGTATTCCATTTCCTAGCCTTAACTTATATACATGTGCAACATTGCGACATGATCAACCTACATTCCATTTCAATGAAGGCCAATAGAATCCATCTTCAACTAAGGACATAGTCTTATCCATCCCAAAGTGTCCGGTTAATCCTCCGGCATGCATTTCCCATACTAGAAAATCCCTAAGTGACGTACGTGGAATGCATAGTCTAGTTCCTCGAAAAAAAATTCCATCTCTAAGTAAGAAGTCAACATAAGACTGGCGGTTTCCCTCACTAGTCTCCTGAAAGATGCTGCCAAAATCTAGGCAAGTAAGATATTCATCCTTTAATTTATCAAACTCGGGTACTAAGATACTCATGGACTGTAGTATTGTGACAACACGACTTAAGGTATCAGCAGGCTTATTCTTAACACCTGCACGGTGGTGGAGAACAAAGGTGTACTCCTGAAGAAATTCTACCCACTTGGCATGCCTACTAATGAGCTTTATTTGGGAACTAAGATACCTTAGGGCCTGATGATCATAATACAAAACATATTCTTACTGTAACAGATAGTACTGCCAATGGCGAAGTGCTTACGCAATAACATAAAACTCTCTATCATAGGTAGAATACCTTTGTTTCGCTTCATTGAGTTTCTCACTAAAGTATGCAATGGGATGACCATCCTGACTCAAAACCCCTCATACTCTTATCCCATATGCATCACAAGAAACCTCGAAGACATTAGAAAAATTTGGGTGACTTAGTATAGGTGCTTCTCTCATCTTGCACTTAATATCCTCAAAGGCTCTAGTCACGGTTACCATCCATATAAATTCCCCTTTCTTCAAACAGTCCATGATAGGAGCCATAATGAAGCTAAACCCTTTAACGAATGATCTTTAAGAATCCTAACCCTAAGCTAACACTGTAAATAAAGAAACCCTAATCCTAATAAAAAAATTTCCTTATATTATAAAATTACAAATTTTCCCCCATGATATGAAGTTACAAACTTGCCCACATTCCCTTTTGTACCCTATCATTCTCTACCACTTAAAAAAAACTTGACCTCGAGTTTTGAAGTGAAGAATTAGCAATAATCGTGATGTTTATTGAAATGAAACATAGTCACACAAGGCTTGAAAAATGAGGTCTCGACCAAGATAAAAAAAAATTAGCGAAGAATGTCTGTTATGGAGGTGTTTCAAAACAAATAGGCAAGATAAAATCAACACTAGCAGCCTGCATAAAAACCATTATCTCACTCACGTCTTCCAAATTTTCATGAACTTTCTCAATATATAAAGGAGAAGTTATGGCCAGTACAGCCTTCTAATCTTCTATTAGGTATGATTTAAGCTTAGTAGCACAGTTTCCAAGAACTCTCGCTACCAACCTATGAGCTATAGGCATACTTCCAACTTGCCTTTCTTAACACTAGTTAATATTGTGGAGAGCAATTTGTGGGAAATTTCTTCACTTTCTTCTCATATAAGGGTCATAATAGTCTCCATAAATGAAAAGACACTCTCTAGATGGTAATCTCTTATAGCTTTGAGGAAATGCTAAAACATCTCAGTATTAAGATCATCACGTCAAGATCCAACATCACCACACATGATTTGAGCTTGGCAATAAGCTCCAGAATCAATTTTTTTTTTTAAGATATGACTTACTAGAGTGGTCAGCTAAATATTCAAATGAGGAGACAATCAACTAAAAAACCTTATTCATTTGTTCATCATCATAATGCATGTCTGGTACAGTTATTCTGGTTATTTCAGTGATGCAAGCGACAACTATAATTTTCACATCAATATATGGGTGCCTGAAAAGTTGTTCAACAACTAAAACTTCCATCAATGAAACGAGTGTAGTTTATAGCAACGTAGGAGGTGACTGTGTTACCTTTGAAAGACATTGTGTGGTTTGATCAAGAAGACAAACGAGCTTATCAACCGACAAATACGAACTTGCAAGCTTATACCAGACTTCAATGAGTTGTTGTTCAAGCTCAAGAATAGACCACATATTTCTATTTTTAAAAAAATAAAGCATAGATATGAATTTTTTTTCTTTGTTTTTTTTAAATGAAAATAGAAAATAAGATAAAATTAAAATTACAATATCATATTCCCTCTATTATCATAAGGAAAACCACTCATGTTTTTTTGGCTGGAGAGGGGTCATCCACAAAGCTGATGGTGGCTAGGGGCTGTCAACGTGATGTTGGATCACTGGAGGTCAGTGGTGGCACCAGTGGTGACGGCGCCGATCGTGGGAGATTGGAGAAACCAAAGGGAGTGGTTTTCGATGGTAAAATCTGGGAGATTCTGACATGATCGTGGCACGTGGGTACCAAGGTTGGGTAGATTGAAAAAATCCAGTCCATGTGGTGTGATCAATCTCTGACGGAGGTGGTTGTCAGTGGTGGCGCGTGGTAGTTCTGCCTGAAATATTCAGGCTTTGGTCAGCTCAAGGTGGCGAGTCCCGTGGTGGTGGCGGTGTGGTCTAAAGATTACCAGAAAATAATGAATATGCGTTTAAGCTGTTTTAGCCTAAGACCTTATTTGGTTTGTGGATCTATGTCTAGGCAAATTATGTATAGTGTCTATGGGATAGATATATATGTAGGTTTGTTTCTGGATTTGAGTGTGAAGATCTGTTTAGGCTCTGATACCAAATCGATGTAGAACAAGAGAGATAAAAAGGATAGAGACATAAACCAGGCTACCTTGGGGATTGGAAGAGAAAACCAGACTGCCTGGGGATAGAAAGAGAAACTAGGCTACCCTGAAGATCAAGAGGAATTGATACCCAATATCAATATGATTTTATTTATTCAAAAAGCTCATTCAAAAAGAAACATAAGGATCCTTTTATATAGGGATATTTAAGAATTCTAACCCAAATCTAACACTGTAAATAAAGAAACCCTAATCCTAATACAAATTTTCATCATATTATAAAATTACAAATTTTACCCCATTATACAAAATTACAAACTTGCCCCCATACCATTATCTACCCTATCACTTAAGCTAATGAGTCTTGGGCCCAAACCTTGTATATAAGTCATTTTTGTTTGTAATTTCAATCCTACGTAGGACTGATCTTCCATATCTCCTCTTATTCACATGTAAATATTCCCAATAATCTCCCCTTTATGTGTGAGTTTTTCATTATTCTACCATGTGCGAAAAAAACTAGCAATTTATATTATTATCAAGAGTTATACAAACCACAAGGAGCCCACTCTATAACACCATCAGAGTACATTCTTCCATAGGGGCTTGTAATCTATGGGATCTACCGCTCCATCTTCAACGAGGTCACTATCTGTGGGATTTAGTGACTCGACCACGGGTCAACATCGTGGAAGTCAACATTTGTTTGTGATAACTTTGTCTAATACCACTTGTTAAGAATCAGGGAGACCTTGCATATGACTTGATATACATGGGTAAGCACCAATATGACTCAAAAGCTTAAGCTTGTGAGTCTTGGGCCTAAACCCTGTATAAAAGTCACTTTTGTTTATAATTTCAATCCTATGTGGGATTGATCTTCCATATCTCCTATTACTCACATATAAATATTCCCAATAGAAGTTCATGGTTTGGTCATCAAAATGGGGTATTTGTTGCAAACACGCTTATGGGTTTGTACGGTAAGTATTAGGGGCGTTTGGATGATTTCCTTATGTTGTTTAATGGAATACTTCATAGATATATTACCTCATGGAATACTCTATATCAAGTGTAGTGAAAGAGTCTATAAATAAGGCTGCTTTGGATTTGTTTCACGACATGAAACGAGATGATATGTTTAAAGTTGATTATTTCACGCTTTCGACCCTTTTGACTGCTTGTATTGGCACCAATTCTTTCATGGTAGGCCGAGAAATTCATGCTCATGCTATTAAAATTTGGTTAGAAGCTAATATGAGTGTGAACAATGCACCTATTGGGTTATACACTAAGTGCAGCAGTGTAAGAGATGTGGTAGGTTTGTTTGAGAGGATGCTAATAAGATATGTTATTACTTGGACATAAATTATTATAGCTTATATAGAATTTGGTTTGGTCAGTATAGCTGTGGAGACATTTACAAAGATGCCAGAGAAGAATTATGTTTCTTATAATGCTCTTTTTGTAAGGTTTTGTTGAAATGGCGAAAGCTTGAAGCCATTGGAGTTTATCTTAAAATGGTGAAAGAGGGTGTAGAGTTAATAAACTTCGTTTTTACTAGTGTTGTCAGTGCTTGTGGATTGCTTCAGAAAATGAAGATAAGCGAGCAAATTCATGGATTCTCTATCAAGTTTGGTTTTGGTTCAAATGCTAGTATTGGAGGAACGATGCTTGATATGTGCACAAAGTGCGGAAGGATGGTAGATGCTAAAAAGATGCTTCCCTGATGGTCATCTGATTAGGACAACTCAATAATTTATACATCGATATTATGTACATATGCTCAAAATGGCTTGCAAGACGAAGCATTTTCTCTTTCCATCATGGTCAATCAAAAGGAATAATGATTATGGATAAAGTTTCTTTGACTTCAGTACTTGCTATCTATGGAACATTAGAGTTTCGTAAGATGGGAGAGCAAATCCACTATCATGCTTGTAAAGCAAGGCTCTTATCTAATATAAGAGTGGGGAATTCTGTGGTTAGTATGTATTCTAAGTGTTGCAACATGAATGATACGATTAAGGCTTTCAATGCTATGCCCAAGCACGATATTGTTTCATGGAATAGTTTGCTTGCTGGCCATCTTCTTTATAGGAAGGGTGATGAGGCCTTGGATGCTTGGTTGAGGATGGAGAAGGTAGGCATTAAGCCAGAAGCATTCACTTTTGTTCTAATTGTTTATGCTTACAGACATACAAAGTCAAATTTGGCTATCGAAGTTTGTTTCTCTCCATGAAAACTAATTATGACATTGAGCCCACTTCTGAACATTATGCCTCATTTGTTGGGGTTTTGGGCCATTGGGTTCTTCTTGAAGAAGCAGAGGAAATGATCAATAAAATGCTTTTTGAGCCCGATGCTTCTGTTTGGCAAGCTTTGCTTGATAATTGTAGAATCCTTTTAGTTATAATCATCGGAAAACGGGTTACAAAGCATATACTTGTTATTAAGCCACAAGATCCTTCTATATATATACTTGTATCAAATATGTATTCTACATCTGGAAGATGGCATTGCTCTGAGATGGTCATTGAGGATATGAAACATAAGGGGTTTCGGAAACACCACGCTCGAAGTTGGATAATTCATCAGAACAAGGTGCATTCATTCTACACCAGAGATAAATCCTATCCATAAGAGAAGACATCTATTGTGGATTAGAAATACTTATTTTAGAATGCCTAAAAGCTAGGTATGTACCAGACACAAGCTTTGTTCTTCACGAAGTAGAGGAGCATCAAAAGTAGAATTTCTCGTTCTATCAGAGTGCAAAATTAGCAATATCCTATGCTCTTTTGAGGATCCATTCAGATCATGAAGAACATTCTCCTTTATGGGGACTGCCATGCATTCTTGATATATGTTTCAGTTATCACCATGAGAGAGATATTTCTGAGGGATTCTTTGGGATTTCATTGTTTTGTAAATGGTCAATGCTCATGTAAAGATCATCGGTGATCAATCTTTGTCAGTACATTGCAATTCCTCCCCCCCCCCCCCCCTCCCCTTTAATGTCCCACCAGAAAAGAAAATAAGGTTTTGGCTAACAGAGAAGTTTTAAGCCATTATATTGTAAACGTATTTATATGTTGTTTTCATACAGAATATTGAATTATCGATTAAAGGTACTTGAAGAGATGAGCTTTCAGTTGATACTGATGATACTTCAACCTTCTGGTAGAATGTATTATTTATAAATCTCTTGCCGATGTCTCAACTGATGGGGACCAAATCAAAGTAAACTACCCAATAGTGATTATAAGGTAACCAATAAGGTATGATTTGAATGACTAATTTTAAACTTTAAAGAAAAGAACATGACCTTTTTTAATATTTCTTTACTTTGTTCCTTCAGATAAATTATAGATTCATTCATATTACTAAGAATGTATATAACCTTACGAAACAAAAGGTCTTCACTAGCAAGCAGCTTAATCTCATGCACTAACATATACCGATCATTCTCCAAAGGTGTCACCCCCAATGAATATGTTATACCTTTTGCACGATATCAATGCGTAGAGTGATCCTTTGTAACTTACATTTTCAGGTATCTCCAAATCCTTCATCTGATAGTGAAGGCCTCAGTCATCCACCATCCATACATGCTTGCACCAATTTACCTTTAGGAATTGATGTAAAAGAAATTTACCCTCCAATAACATCAACAAACATGGACGGAAAGGCTCTTCAAATATCATACAACCAGATGATGACACCTGGCAAATGACACAAAAGTAATTTGTTATCACCACGTGGCCGTTAGGGCCAGCTGTCATCCTATGCACTAAGGCACAATAACCCACACGCGATATTCTTGAGATCGCGTCATCTCCCCTTGAAAAGAAAATGATTGCAAATAACCAATTTGATTCTTCCACGGGACTCTAAATAAGGGTATCAAGGTACGCACAAAAACCAACTCTCATTTTTTTTCCATTCTTTGCATATCAACTCTCTCTCTCCCAGAAATCCAAATACTAATAGAAGCATCGGAGAGTCTCCAAAGGCATCATCTCTCTCTTATTTTGATGGATTTTTTGAACACCCATCTCCATTTATTGCGTGTAGATCTAGCATCCAAATCTCATCTCCCAATGAGCTGAATTTTTGGTATCAACAAATTGCTGTCGTCTATGGGAAACCACAATCTCTCACTGTCCATGAGAAATGAAGAAAACCTCAAAGAACTCATCTGTTGCTATGCTACCTAGAAAAACGGCCAAGGGCATTGCTAGAACATGTACAATAGCCATGCAAGCCGGCACCCACAGCCAACAATCCAGTTCATAATTCTCCATTATCTCCAAGCACATCGCCTGTGGTCAAGATCCAAATGATTATCCTGATATGCAGCTCACCAGTCGAAAGTTGGCGGAGATGGATCCCTATGAGGAATAAAGGTAATCTCTCCCACTGTATCATGCCATTCCAGTGATCTAGGCATAGTTTCTAGAACTCTTCCGAATTGTCACAAACCTCACCATAGAAGTTTAAGGAAAGACTTGTCATCCCTTACCCTCATCTTCACACCACAACTTCTGAGAAAAAAACCAATCAAATCACAGTAACTCCATCAATAGTCGCTCCACTACGGAGTCATCACGACTTCATATGACTAGATCCAAGGGAGGCTCCTCTTCCAAAAGAAATTTTCACCAAGACAAGAGGTTCGAGGAGATAGAAGAGAAGATCGATGAGGCTTTTAAAGTTATAAGCAATAACACTCTAGACGAGCTCAATATCCAGGATCCTCTATTTAATAAAGATGTACTCAAAGCTCCACTCCCTCCGAACTTTCAGATGCCACTTATTAAGTCTTACTACAGCTCAACGGACCCCTTGGATCACCTACAACTCTACAAGACTGCTATGATGTTACACCGGCACCCTAATCCTGTTATATGTCAAGCCTTCCTTTGACGCTCGAGAAGGCCACCAATACTTGGCACTCTTATCTAAAGCCTTAGAGTATTGATTCTTTAAGGGGATGTTAGCTATGTTTTCGCCTTTCACTTCCTCAGCAAAAGGGCCTAGAAAGACCTCATAGAATTTTTTTAATATTATTCAGCAATGAGGGGAGAAACTTCAAGTGTACATATTAAGGTTTAATGCTGCCACCTGGGAGATTCCAAACCTCGATCCCAACATACAAATATTAGCATTCAAGAATGGGGTAAGGTCTAGGATCTTCAAATCCAAACTCATCAGAAGACCACCCAAGGATACGAATGAGATCCTAGCTCGAACTGAAAAGTACATGCTTGCTAAGGATGACCAAACTTTTCGAAAGGAAAAAGAAACTAGAACAGAGAAAAAGAGAAAAGACACCAATGACATACGAGGTGCTTCGGCCAAAAAACCTCACCACGAAAACATATTGAAGTTTTCCACCAGCTTTAGGTGTTTTACTCCACCAAACGCCTCTTTGACTAATATCCTGATACAATACCAATATAGAGAAATCCCCCGATGGCCTTTAAAGCCACTACATCCCAAAATAAATTGAAATAAATAGTGCCAATTCCATAGAGATCATGTACATGACAATGAGGAATGTCACGCCCTTAAGCAGCAAATCAAATCCTTTATTAGTCAAGAATACCTAAAGGAGTTTACTAAACCCTGACAAAATGGATTGATCGAAGACTTATTTAGGAGAAGCCTTGGATATCCCTACAGATTTGGTCAAAACCATCATAAACATCGAGCTCCTCGTAGGAGTCTTAGGCAAGATTAAAGGGAACATGATCAATGGTCAGGATCTTAAGGTCACAAAAACCATTGAAAAAATTTGTGGTAGGCCGGTTATTGGAAGCAAATCCGGAAAACTATGGAAGCATATGCCTGATCTACAGCTTCTGTGTATGGACTTCACAAGTAGGTCAAAATAAATCAGATGATCTCCTTTACTGACAATGATCTAGAAAGAATACACATCCCATATGATGATTTTATGGTAATCTCTCTCCTCATCGCCAACCAAGATGTTAGGCGTATCCTACTAGATAATGGAAGCTTAACAGATATTCTATTTTACGATGTCCTCCAAAAGATGCAGCTGAAAGACAATCAGTTAAAATCAGTTTCCTCTCATCTGTATGGCTTTTCAGAAGCACTAGTATTCCCCAAGGGAAGTCTAGTCCTTCCGATTACAATAGGGACAACCCCTCAAACTACCATCGTGCAAACCATTTTCTTGGTGGTCAAACAACTATCGTCGTATAACGTGATCCTCGATAGACCAACATTCAACGAACTGAAAGCTGTTATGTCCACCTACCATCTGAAGATGAAGTTTATCATGGACCACTAAGTATGAAAAGTCAAAGGAAGCTAGCAAGTCTCTAGGTTTTGCTACTTTAACTCTGTAAGAGAAAGAAATAAGATTGAAGTGATCCAAGATGAGACCAGAACTCTATGAGGTCAACCTATGAAAGAGTTAATCGTTATTCCATTTAATGCAGAAGACTTCAAAATAATTCAGATCGTGTCCAATCTACGCAAAGATCTCAAGGAATCACTAATCTCCCTTCTCCAAAAGAACCAATATCTTTTTGCATGGCTAGTCTCAAATATGTCAAAGATTAATCCCGAAGTCATTGTACACCGACTAAACGTAGACCTAAAGCATAAGCCGATAATTCAGAAGAAAAGGTCATTCACCCTCGAACGATAAAGCGCCATCAAGACTGAAGTAAACAAGCTTCTCGCAATCGATTTCATTCGAGAAGTAGATTACCTAGATTGGGTCTCCAACATAGTTATAGTAAAAAAAAAAAAAACCCAATCGCAAGTACCAATTCTGTATTGATTTTACATACCTGAATAAAGCCTGCCCAAAAGATAGCTTCTCTCTCTCACGGATAAACCAGCTTGTTGATGCCAGCTCTGGGCATGAACTGCTTAGTTTTATGGACACCTACTTAGGCTACAACCAAATCCTCATGCATGAGCCTGACCAAGAAAAAACAGCCTTCATCACCGATCAAGGGTTATACTGCTACAAGGTCATGCCTTTTAGACTCAAGAATGTTGGGGCCACCTATTAGAGATTGGTAAACAAGATCTTCTAAGAACAAATCGAAAAAATTATGGAATTTTATGTAAATGATATGTTTAGGAAAAGAATCGGGGACAAGGACCATAACTCCGATCTAGAATTAGCGTTTAGAATACTCTGACACTATCAGATAAAACTAAACCCAACAAAATGCACTTTTTAAAGTTACCAATGGAAAATTTCTCGGTTTTATGGTTACTTAGCGAGGAATAGAGGCTAATCTTGAAAAAATCAAGGTCATCCTCAATATGACCCTTCATTGAATAGTGAAAGAAGTACAGAGACTAACTAAGCGAATAGCAGCATTCAATCATTTTATGTCAAAGTCTGCAGAAAAATGTCTGCTCTTTTTCAAAGCCATCAGGAAGGCCAAAAGTTTCACCAGGACCGAGTATTTCTAGAAAGCTTTTGAGGAATTAAAGGAATACCTGAGCTTTCCAACACTTCTAACCAAGCCTATCATGGGATAAGAGTTTTTCTTTTATCTGTCAATGGGTCATGATGTAGTAGCCTCTATCTTGTTCTAAGAGGATATTGGTGTTTGGAAACTCAAATATTATGTTAGCATGATTCTCCATGACACCGAAGTATGGTACCTCCCCATCAAGAATATGACATATACTCTCTTGATTTTAGCTCGAAAACTTTAGCTGTATTTCTAAATGCACAAAATCATCATTCTAACAAATCAGCCTTTGAGACAGGTACTCCACAAGCCAAATATTTCAAAAAGGATGGTCAAATAGTCTATTGAGCTCAAAGAATTTGATATCTACTACAGATCTCGAAAGGCTATCAAAGTTCAAGCCCTTGCGGACTTTATAATGGAAACAACACTCCTCGAGATTCCAATTGAAGAGCCAGCAATAGAGACGACTGAACGAACACCAAATTTGACACTCTATGTAGATGGTTCCTCCAATAGTACTGGAAATAGGGTCGGACTCATCCTTAGTAATCCTGAAGGATTCGCTGTTGAATATGCCTTGAGGTTCGAGTTTAAAGCCTCTAATAACAAGGCTGAGTACGAAGCATTACTCCTTGGGATGAAGCTTACGAAAGCATTGGTCACTGAAGCCCTGGACATCTACAATGATTCACTGTTAGTGGTGAATCAAATGACTAGTGTATTTGAGGCCAGAAGTAGAAGAATCGCCTAATATCTCGAAAATGCCAGAGAACTCGCAGCAACATTCAAGATGTTCTGGATAACACAGGTTCCTCGATAAAAAAACTCAAAGGTCAATGCTTTGGCTCAACTTGCCTCCTCTTGGCATACCAACCTCACTCAAGCTGTCTATCTTGAGACTCTTTCCAACTCAAGAATCGATGAAGTACTTATCCTCCCAATGACCAAGAGGGAAACATGGATGGATCCAATCCTCCAGTAGTTGCGAGATGGTTAACTCCCCAAGTACAATAACGAAGCTATCTTTCATGCCTCACAGTACTCCTTTCTTTATGGCATATGGCTCTGAAGTAGTCATCCCTTTGTAAATTGGAATGCCCCCACTATGGATACAAAACTTCAATAAAGATAGTAATGAAAACGCTTTGAGGATGAATGTTGGTCTTATCGATGAAGCTCGAGATAAAGCCTAGTTCAGGCTCGCCACTTATCAACAAAGAGTCTCCAAGTACTACCACTTTCGAGTCTGAGAAAGAAATTTTGGACTGCACGATCTAGTATTTCAGAAGAATGAAGTATCCCATCATTGGATAACGGGAAAACTCTTTCCTAATTGGGAAGGTCCATATCACATTTGTAAAGTTTGTCAAGTCGGCATATTTGAGCTTAAAGATTTAAATGGTAAGCCTATACCATGAACTTGGAATATCGAGAATCTCCACAAATTTTATCATGAGTGTATATCCAAAGTTCTAATTTAAATATTTTTGCTAATATTACTTATGTAATCTCCAAGTTATCAATGAAAGAATGTTATAAGTTCACCATATTCATCTCAAGCATACGGACCACACCTATGCCGAGGTTAAGGTTTGAGACCTTTACCCATCAGCCTCCCCTATCAATAAGTTGGAACTACAAGTAGAGCAAGTAAGGAAGATAATAATTTTTTGTTGATCAAAACATTTTTACAAAGTAAAAAAAGACATTATCGACCTCAAAATATATAACAAGAAAAATAAAAAGCACAAGAGCTCAAGGATCGACCTCATTGCCAACAATGTCCACCGCCTCCTTTGTAGTGTTGTGTGACTGGGTTTGCACCTTATCATCTTCTCCAGCTTGGGTTATGCCCTTCTCTCCTAAATATGAGAGCTCAAGGGTAGAGAAGTCGATCGAAGGGAAGAGGACATCGGCTTTCCTTTTAGCCTCCATGAACCCTTCAAGGTATTGGAGTCCACCCTCATCTTCCACTGCTTCCTTGAATGCAATGTACCTCTTAAAATTAGCTTCAGCCTCTCTCACAACTTTCCTCACAAAAACCTTTATCTCTTCCCTAAAATAATACTCAACAACCCTGGCAATATCCCTTTCCTGCCTCATCTTCTTCATCTCTTCCATAGCCTCGGCCTTGGCATTATCTTCTTAAGCCAAACAGGCCCCCACTTTCTTCTTCCCACTCTGAACTCTGTCAAATGAAGTCTGCAACTGTCTAAGGGACTGCAATTATCATCAAGCTTCTGATGACTCTTGGTCAGTCAGTCATTCAGATCTAGACAACGACGGGACAACATCTTGTTCGAGACGCTTGACTAAAATAGAAGCAAGAAAATTGTGTCAAGTATAAGACCCTCAAAAGCAAATAATATGAAAAACAAAAGAAATAAAGTTTATATGAGAAGCTAAGACTTCAGCCATAAAGTATAAACCCTTAATAGGCTTCTTCCCAAGCTCGATGACATCATATGGAGGTATGTCGAGGATTAGGTGTTCCCTCGCCATCCAAGTATAATAAAACACGGAGTCATCCGTATTTATGCCCCAGTTCAGTCTGTGAACTCCCACAGCAGATAGAGCCTCCTGAGATGAAGAAAAATGATGAGATTATGCTACAAGGGGCACGGGGGAAGAAGATCTCGATGCTAGAGGAGGGGGCACCGAAAAACTCACACCATCCATGTTGATTAGAATGGGAGAAGAGTTCTGAGGTCATTTTTTAAAAGGCAACCTTCTTCAGAAAAGGTTGCTTACCCACATTTCCTTCAACAATTTTCTTTCTCTCTAGTGCTAACTTCTTCACTCGTTCCTTGGCTTTAGCTGTGGCATCCATCTCTACCCAAGAAAAAACACAAGTGTAAACGAAAGGGAAGAATACAATAATGAAATAGTGTTTAAGAATGCATCACAGTCAAGAATGCCTTCTAGGCCCCGAGGGCAGAGGTCGAGCTTCGCTAATTCCTCGTTATTATATAAAATGTCAACATTTGGGCGTGGTTGTAATACTCGTACTCTTAAAACAAGTGTAAAGAGGTAAATTGATATTATATTAAAAAAAATAATACATATATGAAAGATTTATTATTCATTTGAAGTTATTTTTGAAATATGATCTTAAGAAATTTATTGGAAAGAGTTAGAAATTTTTTTGAAGAAGAAAGTGCTGAAAAGTTCACAATTTAGTTGTTTAAAATGGCAGAATTTTGAACAAAAATGTGGAATGAGGTTGAAGAAATTAATTAAAAGATTCAGTGGATGAAAATATAATTTTTTTCTATTTTTATATAATTTTTAGAATTTGTTTTAGGAAAAGAAGATAGAAAAATGATTTTTAAAGGAGAAATGGCAAAATCGTAATTATACTGATAAAACAATAAATTTTAAATGAAGAGTGATTAATGGCAGAATTATAAATAATGAGTGGCAAAATTATAAATATCAAATGTTGAATGACTGGTGGCAGAACTATAATTACTTGTGGACTGGACTAGTCGGTTAGGTAGTCGACCGGTCAGATCAGGTTTACCTATAAAAACCTGATTTTTTTTATAAATTAAGTTTTAAAACTCCGATTCTCTCTGCAAAATTTTTTATATTTCTCTAAAAAAAATTCTCTTTAGAAAACATAGAAAAACACTTTGGGACAGATAGATTTATTTATTGAATATTTAAAGACTGAGATTTTTTGAAGTTCACAAGAGAATTTTCAACAAAAATTTAAGAAAAAACTTGAAAAGTAATATTTTGAAATTTATTATGAAATTTTTAATAATTGAAGTTATTTTCTGTAATTCTAGAAATAAACTTTTAATTTGAATTTAAGTAAGAATGAAAAGAATTTTTGTTAAAAAAAATATTAAAAAAGAAATTTGAGACAGGTGAATTTTTGTGCATACATGAAATTTACCATAAATGGGTATAGAAATTTAAAAGTATGAATTATGGAAGAACTGAAGAATATATAGATTTTTAATGAAGATGTTATGATAGGTGTTGGTGATCAGCAATTAAGTGAAATTGCTGACGAAGTAGGAAATGAAAAGAGGTTGTCCGATAGTAGCTTTAAGTGTTACTAGGTGAGTTAGATTTACTTTTAGTAATCGAGATAAATATGAAATACAAAATGATGATATTTGAATTAATTATTGAATTATAATGATTGGATGATATATGATAGTTAGCTGGTTGATATTATGTGAATAATTGATATGTTGAAAATTTATTTTATGAGAAGTAATATTATTGAAATAATAAGTTGATGAAATATATAATGAAATGATAAATAAAATTCTTGAAAAATTATTATTGATAATTTGATATGAGATATGAGGAGACAATTTAATATGTATATAATAAAATAATAATTTTGAGAAAGAGATAGGTGAATTGAATGTTTTGATGTATGCTTGTTTGCATATTATTATTCATATGCATAAAGGGAAGACCAGGAAGGCAGCTGGTCTGACTGAGAAGATCATGAAGGTAGCTGGTTTGGTTGAAACATGTCGACATGTGGGAAGACATTCCCAGATGATAATATAAAATAATGAGATGATGTGATGAAAAATAAAGAAAGAAGGATGATTTAAACACATGCATTTATTTATTCAATTATTTTATTATTATTGATTGAGATACTAAAACATCAATCTTGATTGTGAAATTATTGATAGACAAATGAGTCTCACAGAGAGACAACTATGATGAGAAAGAAATACAAATGAATTATATGTAAAATTATTTGATTGATTGATTATATGTTGTGAACCTCATAACAAGGTAAATAATGATGTTGACTTGACAATCTTGAGATGATTAAATATATAAGAAGAAAAATTGATATGTTTGATGATTTATTTAATAAGAGATTGATAAATGGTTGAAATTATGATATGAGTAGTGATGATAGAATTTTATTATTGAATTATATGAGATAATAAATTGATGAATATTGAAAAATTATTTGAAAGATTGAATTATTATATGTGAAGAAATAGAAGATTAATATTGATGAATTAGAAATGATTGAATTACAAGATGTGACTGAAAGTATACAAACAAGTAATTCTAGTTAATTTAATTCACTGAGCTTGTGAAACTCACTCTTTATTGTTGAATTTTTTTAGGCAACGGGCAGGACAGATAGATTTTAGAGTTGATGTCAAAGTAATTACCTTAAGTAAGTCCGGTGGTCAAGTCCTCAGACATTGTAAGAAAGAAGAAAGAAAATTTTTAATAAAATCTTTTCATGCATTTTGTTATATTTATATATTATTTCTGATAGGAGAATGATATTATATATCCTCTAAAAAGAGTTGAGGATTGGTTGTAATTTTTAATTTCAAATGTATTTTTACATTATTGCATATATGTGTCATGCTAGGATGACAAAACATGACGACACCGTCTCAGGGGTGACCAACCTGGGATGGGTCATTACAATGGCTATCATGTCTTTCACTGTTTCCCCAGTCGGTCCATACTCCACGTCAGCAAAACTCCAAAACTCTTATCACTTTGAACATAAAAGAATGTTTTTTCCACTATTTGATGGAGGACGGTTTCTTTTTCAACAACCCTTTCTTGGCTTTAGAGCTAATCACCACCCAATCGTACTGGTTGTGCTTACTAATTTGGAAATGGGTTTTGAAGACATTGATATTCATTAATCCTTTCACCTTCGTACACACATATATGAATGCCATAATCAAATGTATGAAATTGGGAACTAACTGGCATTGAGCTATGTTAAAGTACCTCAGGATAAGATAGAAGAAAGGGTGAAGAGGAAACTTGAGCCCGACCTTCAAATGATGAACGTAGACAAAAATCTCATATTGTTTTTCACTCGAAAAGTTATCACAAACCCTTAACCCTACCCCATCATTTCTAAAAATTCCTCAAGGATCCTATATTCAAGCCTAAGATCCTGAAGAGCTTCCTCCTCTAACTTGTTCAGCACAGAATTTGCCTATATGACCACTATACTTGCTCCTCCATCCTAATATCCACTCGAAGTTCTAAAAGGACATTGTCATCTTCCGAGGAAGAATCCTCTTCCCCTCTTCCATATGGTACTATTGCTAATGGACCCTCCCGAGTATTCCCTTCCCTTAAGACCTCACCTTCACTCGAACCACAGTTCAGACCCATGGCATCATTAATCTCTTTGGATAACTCCTCGCTAGTCCTACTCTCATAGCAACTCCTATTTTCACTATCACTAGGCCTATCACGATAACTACCAATGGAAGACATTGTAAGAAAAGGAAAAACTCACCAATTGAATGAACTGTGAATGAAACGAAGACTTTGAATACTCTATAGACTCCGACTCCAAGCAAACTCCAAACTTCAAACTTTCCTCAGGCTACCGACCTCTCCTTTATCACTAAGGACTCTAAGTGCTCTCAACTTTCTCTCCTAAATACAAATGAGTGAAGTGAAAAAATGAGAAGAAACTCTCACCCTTTATAAGACTCATGCGCTCGGATCCACATCTCCAAGTCGAGCATTTCAATTGAGCATCATATGCTCAGACCCATATCTCCAAGTTTGAGCATTTTGGTTGAGAATCATATGTTTGAACCCACATCTTCAAATCCGAGTATTTCGATTGAGCATCATACACTCGAAGCCACGTCTCCAAATCCAAGCATTTTGTTTGAGCACCATACGCTCGGACCCACATCTCCAAGTTCGAGCATTTTGATTAAGCTTCATACACTCAGACCCACGTCTCCAAGTCTAAGCATTTCGATTGAGTATCATACACTCGAACCCACATCTCTAAGCCCAAGAATTTTGACTAAGCTTCATATGCTCGGAGCCACATCTCCAAATCTGAGCATTTCAATTGAAAATCATACGCTCAGACCCACGTCTCCAAGTCTGAGCATTTCAATTGAAAATCATACGCTCAGACCCACGTCTCCAAGTCCGAGCATTTTGGTTGAGCACCATACCCTCGGACCCATATCTCTAAGTCCGAGCATTTTGGTTGAGCACCATACGCTCAGACCCACGTCTCCAAGTCTGAGCATTTTGACCAAGCTTCATACACTCGGACCCATGTCTCCAAGTTCGAGCATTTTGGTTGAGCACCATACGCTCGGACCCACATCTCTAAGCCCGAGCATTTTGGTTGAGAACCATATGCTCGAACCCACATCTCCAAGTCCGAGCATTTCGATTGAGAATCACATGCTCAAACCCACGTCTCCAAGTCCGAGCATTTTGACTAAGCATCATACGCTCGGATCCACGTCTCCAAGTTCGAATATTTTGACTAAGCTTCATACACTTAGACCCACACCTCCCAGTCTGAGCACTTGGATTAAGCTTCATACGCTCGGGCCCATATCTCAAAAGACCGAACATCTTACAAATATCTCATAACAATGTCCAAAAGAATGCAAAATTGACCTTAAAACACGACATAAGCTCCATTATTCTTACTTCCTCAAGCACATAAATGCACTTAAGGAAGTAAAGGGCATCTAATGTAAGAGAAATTTACCCTCCAATAACATCAACACACATGGACGGAAAGGCTCTTCAAAAGATCATGCAACCAAATGATGACACCTGGCAAAAGACACAAAAGTAATTCGTTATCACCACGAGGCCGTTATGGCCAGCTATCATCCTACGCACCAAGGCATAATAACCCACACGTGATATTCTCGAGATCGCATCGTCTCCCACTGAAAATAAAATGATTGCAAATAACCGACTTGATTCCTCTACGAGATTATAAATAAGGGTCTCAAGGTACACACAAAAAGCATCTCTCATTTTTTTCAATTCTTTGAATATCAACTTTCTCTCTCCCTCCCTCTTTATCTCTCTCCCAAAAATCTGAATACTAATTTAAGCATCAGAGAATCTCCGGAGGCACCACCCTCCTCTCCCTCCAGTGGCATTTTAGATAACTCATATCCATTTATTGCGTGCAGATCCAGCATCCATATCTCCTCTCCCAACGAGCTGACTTTTGGCATCAACAAGAATCACATGTTTCCTTAATGGCAAATGCCTGCCATATCAAAAGAACTTACAGGTAAACACCTGTACACCATGTTCATTCCTTTAATTTCCGGCTGAACTTCGCTCCAGTGAAGCTGACTTATTATTTTTTTTTGCATTATATTCATTATAATGAATAGTTTGGCATTTTACAAGTTGGTATCCTCGGCTGTTCTGTGGAATAGGATCACCCCATGTTGTGTACCTGGTTAGATTTTTTAAAAGAAAAGCAAATTAGTATCTTAAAATTAGAAAATAAATAATAAAAAAGTAGCTATTTTACAAGTTAGGAAATCTAAAATTAACTAACCAGCCAATTCAGTTCTCAGTCCACATCTTAGGAACACCTGTTCTGTTCTGGGGATAAAATCCATCTTTGTAGTAACCATTGCTGTCTTAATCTGCATAACAGTAAGATGAATAAGAAATAGTCATTAAAGAAAGAAGACAGCTATGAATAGAGAAGCTAGATGGCAGAAATTCATTACACCATTGGTGAAGGAGCATTTGATTGTTTACACATGACCCAAGGCACACCAACGTTGTAACTTAGAGCAAGATCAGCACACCATTTCAGGTATTCATTATCATCATTACTACTCGTCTCCATTACATCGCCATATTCAATCTGTTATAACTTTTTTTTTAAATATAAGTTAAAAAGGATCGTAACAAAGCCAATAAAATGAAACTGAAAATGAGTAACAAATCATTACCTGTGCAAGGATTATAGGCCCTCCTTGTGAAGCAAATTACTTCTCTTGTTTCATCATGTCCACTATCAACGAAGCGAATGTTTACTAACATACTACATTTTATCAAAGTAAACGGTTGAACTATATTTTTCTATTAAAAAATTGCATTTGATTTTTATATAGAAATTAATTTTATTAAAATACAGATGAAAATATATAGATTTTTTTATTAATTATATGAAAACCAATCTTATCTCAAACTCCCATTAATAGTTATTAAAATGTATAAAGCATGGATGCTCATTTAGTATCCTAAGAAGATATATTATGTACTACTGATTAATAAAGTCAAAACCTTTATTTAGTGTTTACCTTTTAAAATGTTTCACAAACCCTTATTTAGTATCCATACATGTCATCAAAGCCATTAAGGTGCTTGGACAAAATAAAGCTGTTACAGGGACACCCATGGGTGCTCTCCCACACACACAATCAATCAAATCCAAAGAATCTCACTCTTTAAAGTATTTTTTAATGGTGCATCTATCATTTTACTACTTATGCTTCACAAGTGTCAACTTGTTACTTGTCTATCTTTAAGGTGGCACAAATGGAGGAAAACTTAAGTAGCTCAAGATCTATGCTTATATGTTAATTAATCAAGTTCAAGATTTTGTAGTTACTTTTATTAGCATCTGAATACACGTGTGTGTTGATCTGCTCTTTTACGTGATAAAATAATATGCTAACAATTATTTTCTTACACGTAAGAATGTCAAGTATAATAGTCACATATTATATATTAAAAAAGTGAACCTGCAAAGAAACTCGATGATTCCATCATACATGATTGAGTTGCGAAAACTTCTGGATAGGTATCCTACATCTGAACTGAATAGAGAACAACAATCCGGTTACAATCACGAAAAAGAAATAAGAACAATTGAAAATGTGGTGAAGATGAAGAGAAATAGAAAAAATTAACATGGGTTGAAAATAAAAGAGATAAGGATAGTGGAGAAGTTAAGTCTGAGCCGGACAGTAGAAGAGAGATATGAGGAGTTTGAGTCAAATTGAATTATATATATAATATTATTTAAATATTTGATTTATATATTTAAGTAGAGTTTGTGGGATATTTTGAAAGGTGGATACCAAATAAGGGTTCTAGCTTTATTAATAATATAAAAGTATAGATTAAGCTCGAGTTAATACTATGATGATGTTAGAAATCTTATATTTTACAAATATTTGATATAATATAGTTAATTATTTATAATTAGTTGTATTTGTATTTTTTTATTTCTTATTAATCAACGGTTTGATTATTGACTCACTAATTGAATCAAATTGTTTGTGATTCAGTGTCTCCATCAATTCGATATCTGGTTTGATTTGTGTAAAACTATCTGAAAGTTGATTAGCATTAAGACCTTATTTCTTTGTATTTTTTTTATAAGAAATACTTTATTTCTAACGTGTTCGGATTTCATCATTTACCTCATTTTTTAAAGATATTTTATTTTCTATAAGGAGAATATGATGCATCACTATTTAAAAAAAACGCTAGAATTTAATCACATACTTTAAGCTATTTAAAAAAATCGCAATAGATTTCAAATCTCTCTACTATTTTCTTCAATTTCTTTCTTATCATTTTAACATGTTGCTGAATTTCACTCCATTAAAACTATTAATTTTTTTCAAGCTATCAAGAAATTTGATAAAGGGAAATATCTTTAGCTGGCTCTTCTACTAACAATGAATAAATGGCTCCAATCATGGTTAAAAAATTTTCACTTTATACATGGAAATTTATTTGTTTTTCTTACTCGGTGAAAACATTGTTTGTAAAAAGTTGCAAGTTAATAAAAGTTTAATATATCCATATTATTTTTTTATGTATTTGTCAAACACTTATTAATTTATAATATATCTATACTATTAATAACGACAAAGTATTCTTTTGGCGTCTTTCTTTTTTAAATGTCAAAAATACCACTATATAAATATAGAGTTATTGTATTATCAAATATAAATATGTAAAACTAATCATCCCATCATCACCTCATATTCACTTAATCAATAACAATTTTCTGTACCAAGAACCACTTATCTGCAATAACCACCTAAGCAGTTACATATTACTTGTTTCAAAAATCACTTATCTGCAATAAGCAATTACACAGTACTCACTACTCACTAATATCTAAATTTAATTTTTCTTGCATTTCCTATGTCGATGAATAATTTTAATTTTTTATCGTAATAAATAACTAACATCTAAATATGTGTATGTAACGCGTATTGAGATACTAAATTGTTTAGATCAACTATGTGCGTATGAGATGCAAGAATGGAAGATGAGAAGATGGGCCAAGATTTAAGTATACTAGTTTTTTTAAGTCTTGCTCCTAAATAATTAAGCTCCTCATTTTAACTCCTTCAACCGTAAACTAATTTTCAGACTAATTTCCCCATAACTTTAACACTTTACTAAATTTACTCATTAGCCATAAGAGACGACAATAAGAATAAATACGTTGAGAACCCTTTTTTTTTTCTTTTTCCGTTTTTGTCTTTCTAACCGTGAACCATGATTCGAAAATTTCACATGGTTAATTTAAATTAGAAGATGTTGTTTTGAAAGATGTGGCTTATCTTAAATAGTTAAATTAAAAAATTAGGTTTAATTATAAAAAAAAAAAATTCTGTGGTGGACTATCTTTTCAAAAAATGTCCTGAGGATTTTTTTGTGGTAAAAAATAAAATTTTAAAATTTAGAAAAAAAAATTATTATTATTATTATTATTATTTAGCTTTTTACAGTTTACACTCTTACGGGTCAGAAATTACAAATTTTTCTTCATTCTTGATCTCTTCAATCGTTACTCGATCCGCTATATTGATCAATTTCTTTAATATGTTGTTTGTACGGTCTTTTGCATCTAGCCAATCTTTTGTGCATACTAACATTTGTAACGTTTCTAGTAATAGTTTTGATCATGATTCATCCAAAGTTCTAGAACCTGCACTAAATGTTTGTTTTCAATGCTATGATAGACACTGGAACGATTAGTAAATCACATTTCATTGTGCTAAGATTATGTAATGATGTTCATTTTTCTTCTACCATTCTTAAATATCAAATTTTTCAAAGTCTAATTCTTTTTAACTCATCATTCAAGTGGCATCAAATTGTATGTAATTTTGAATTTTATTAGATCTTATAGGTCGTGCCTCGTTTCCCTGTCGTATGCCTCAAAAGATGTCATCTTTGCGTGGATGCATTTTTACAATAACTTGTGATAATTTTTTTATATTGAAGCAATGTTGTATATAAATTTAATGATTAATTTTTATCACAATATAATCCTGTACTATTGCTAACTCATAACTCATATAGAAGTACTTCACAATACTAGCACAATTCTTCTTCTTTTTTAATGAAAAACACAACTTGTTTATAGTGAAAGAAATAAACAAATATAAACTAGAGAAATAATTTATATCTTGATAAGAATAGAACTTAAAATCTTATAATTTCAAAATCTCAATTTTGATTTTTTTTTACCGCTAATTTATCATGAATGCGCTGAATTTTCTCTAAGATATATATGCCAATTAAGTAGAGCTTAGTTAGAATTCAATAAGTGTAGTAAATGTATTTTTTTTAATAGAAAAATATGTTCAACCAGTTACTTTGGTAAAATTATCAAGTTAATATGAGCATATTTATCATAAACAAATCTTTGAATATTATCTTAATAATTCCAAGGTTTATCTAATTAATTCATAAGTATTATAAATAGAGCGGGACATGGTTAAACATTTCAACATTCAAACTCATTTCTTCTCTTTGATTGCCATTTTCTGGTCACAATGGCAATGATGTGTTCAATTAATAGCTTGCTTTTGCTGAGTCTTGCTATTTTGCTCATCTCTAATTTCTCCTCTGCCGGTGAGGTCACATATGATGGAAGAAGTATTAAGGTCGATGGAGAAAGGAAGCTCATAATATCTGGTTCCATTCATTATCCCCGTAGTACTCCTGAAGTAAGTTCTCTCTATCCTTCATTATGTATATATATATATTTGTTTCATTATGATTTTTATGAATTAAGTTAATATATATTTTAATTGTATGTAGATGTGGGAAACCCTCATTAAGAAATCAAAAGATGGTGGTCTCAATGCCATTGAAACTTATGTTTTCTGGAATGCTCATGAGCCACAACGTCTTCAGGTTTTTTTTTTTTTTTTCTTTATATATGTTGCAATTTATTTTTTGTCATACTTACTAAGCATATTGAATTCTAATTAAGATTTTTTTTTTTTCATTCAGTATGACTTTTCAGGAAGACTAGACCTTGTTAGGTTTATTAAAACCATTCAAGATGAAGGGCTTTATGCTATTCTTCGAATTGGTCCATATGTTTGTGCAGAATGGAATTATGGGTAATTTTATTTTACATTATTGAATTCACCCCATGATTTACTATATTTATTTATTTCAACCTTTTTTTTTTAATCTCTCTGTGCAGAGGGTTTCCTGTTTGGTTGCACAACTTGCCAAACATTAAGTTGAGGACAAATAATGAAGTGTTCAAGGTAATTTTTTTTTAAAAAAAAAATAAAACTTTACACAATAAGATTTCACTGCTTATCAAAATTCTAATATGAGAAAGCAATCTGTTTCCCTTGCGATTTGAATATGAACAGAATGAGATGAAACGTTTCGTTACTTTGATAGTGGAAATGATGAAGCAAGAGAAGCTATTTGCTTCACAAGGAGGACCTATAATCCTTGCACAGGTAATATTTATTCTTTGTTACTCATTTTCTATTTCATTTTCTTGGTTTTGTTACCATCCTTTTTAATTCTTTTTTTATACTTATAATGGTAATAATATAACTATTTTTTTTTCCTTCAAAAAACACAACAGATTGAAAATGAATATGGCAATGTAATGGACAAGGGTAGTAATGATGATAATGAATACCTGAAATGGTGTGCTGATCTTGCTCTAAGTTACCACGTTGGTGTGCCTTGGGTCATGTGTCAACAAAAAAATGCTCCTTCACCAATGGTAAAATGAATTTCTGCTATCTAACTTCTGTATTCATAGTTGTCTTGTTTCTTTAATGACTATTTCTTATTCATCTTACTGTTATGCAGATTGAGACAGCAAATGGTTACTACAAAGATGGATTTTATCCCCAGAACAGAACGGGTGTTCCTAAGATGTGGACTGAGAACTGGATTGGCTGGTTAGTTAATTTTTTTATATTTATTTTCTAATTTTAAGATACTAATTTGCTTTTCTATTAAAAAATCTAACCAGGTACACAGCATGGGGTGACCGTATTCCACACAGAACAGCCGAGGATATTGCTTTTGCTGTTGCAAGATTTTACCAATTAAACGGAACTCTCCAAAACTATTACATGGTTAGCATTTGGGGTTTTAGTTGACCTTGATTCAGTCTACTTATATAATATACACTAATGTGTTCTTTCATGCTAATTTGTGTGTATAGTACCATGGTGGGACCAACTTTGGGCACACATCAGGAGGTCCATACATCACCACATCATATGATTATGATGCACCACTTGATGAATATGGTAATTTGAATCAACCCAAGTGGGGGCATCTTAAGACACTACATGAAGTCATTAGATCAGTGGAGAAGATTCTACTGTATGGTGAATCCAGCACTACTTACTATCCTTACGGTCCAGTTAAAGATTGGGTGATGGTGAGTTATTAATTTTTGGAGTATTTCTAATGACTCATGCACTCTAAATCTAAATCTAAACCTAAATCTAAATATTTATGCAGGCAACTGTCTATAATTACCAAGGAGAACGAGTGTGTTTCTTCTCGAATTCCTATCCCGACACAGACTATGAAATTGAATTTGAAGGTGTCAAGTACAACGTTGCTGCTTGGACTGTTAGTATCCGTCCTGGTTGCTATAAAGAAGTTTACAATACTGGCAAGGTAAAACAATCCTTTTCTCCTTTAATATGCAGTATCTCTCTACTTGTACTAACTTTGGTATTTGATGACTGCTCCATTATTTAATCTTTGGCAGGTTAATGCTCAAACATCCATGATGGTGAAGATGCCAAATGAAGCTGATGATGGGGAAGAACCTTACAAGCTGAAATGGGGATGGAGAGCAGAGAAACTTGTGAATATGAAAAATGGCGTTGTCAAAGGTAGCATTATGACTGCTACAGAACTCTTGGACCAGAAACGTGTGGCAAATGATACAAGTGATTACTTGTGGTACATTACAAGGTAATCATTTATTTTTACTCTCTTCTATTTTACTTTAATACTACACTAAATATTTCTTGTTACGAGATTCTAACATTTTTTTATGTATTTTATCAGTGTTGATATTGATCAGAATGATGTTTTTTACGGCAAAAACATCACTCTACATGTGCACACTAATGGCCGTGGTCTTCATGTCTTTTTGAACAAAAAGTTTATTGGTAATTTTGATTTCGTTTTCAGTTATGTAACAGTGTTTTTTTTCTTTTACATCTTTAATCCATCTAACATCTGTTTTCTATTTTTAGGTTCAAAATGGGCTAAGAATTTAGATGAAATTGACTATGTCTTTGACAAAGATGTTAAATTGAAGCTTGGGAAAAATGAAATTGCTCTACTCAGTGTCACCGTTGGATTCAGAGTAGACATTTCATTTTGTTTTAAGTTTTTAGTCATTGAGTTTGTTTGACAGATTCTTTGGGAAGATCACTTAACATTTGTTTTCTCTCAATTTTGTTAGAACTATGGTAAGCATTATTTTGACTCCAGAGACGGTGCTCGTGGGCCGGTTAAGTTTATTACCTACAGTGATGCGAATGAAGAGATAATCAAGGACATATCTTCAAATGAGTGGATTTATAAGGTTGGGCTGCATGGTGAAGAGCAACAGCTTTACAAGGTTAACTCCCGTCACTTTCGAAATTGGAACACTCGTAGACTTCCATCAAACAGAAAGTTTGTTTGGTACAAGGTAATCTATTCTATTTCATTCCAACCAAAAAAAAGGAACAGTAGAACATGTACTAATACTACATTGTATATTTTGCAGACAACCTTCCCATCTCCTATGGGTGATGACCCAGTTGTGTTGGACTTGCTTGGTATGGGCAAGGGGGAAGCATGGGTGAATGGTCAAAGCATTGGGAGGTATTGGCCAGCATGGCTAGCTGATGAGAAGAAATGCAGCTATTCTTGTGATTTCCACGGAACATATGATGCTGATAAATGCTTGTCCAACTGTGGACAGCCTACTCAAAGATGGTAAACAAGTCTTTCCATTAGGGTCAATTTTCTTCTCACAAATTTTCCCTTTCACTCTCTCTCTCTCTCTCTCTCTCTCTCTCTCTCTCTCTCTCTCTCTCTATATATATATATATATATATATATATATATATATACATATGTTAATATTAATATTCCTTAATAATTTCAGGTACCATGTTCCGCGTTCTTTCCTTAATGATGAGGGAAACGTCCTTGTATTGTTTGAAGAACTTGGAGGCACCCCTGAGGTTGTGCATGCTGAAACTGTTACCATCGGAAAAGTTTGTGCACATGCTTATGATGGTAACACTGTGGATTTGTCATGCCAAGGAGGAAGACATTTCTCTGAAATCAAATTTGCTAGCTTTGGAGAACCAAAGGGAACTTGTGGATCATTTAAAAAGGGAAAATGCGAGGCTCACAACACCTTGGAGATCATCAAAAAGGTGATTATATATCTCATATTTACATTCATACTTCTAGTAGGCTATATATTTTCTTTTTCCAGAGAACCATAGTAATTGATTTAGTGTACGACAGGCATGCATTGGCAAAGAGCGCTGTTCCTTCAATGTTTCTGAAGACACCTTTGGTCCAACAAGCTGCAAATGCGACACTTATAGGCTGGCTGTTGAAGCTATCTGTTAGGATTTGTTTGTTTCTATTTAGGACTTTCATTTATTAGAAGATCAGTTTCTAGCTGGTTTTCTTAGGTTCCTAGAATGTTAGGTTCTACTTTACTTTGGGTCTTCGCCCTCATGGGTCTATTGACAACAATGTAATAGTTTCATCATTCATTATTTGGATTATTCTTTATTTTTATTAATTATTGATCTTAATTATCCTCTCTCTCTCCTTTTTTTTTAGTTTCCTTTATTTTCATTTCCCCAGTAGTTTGAGCTTTTAATACTTGCTTGTTTATGCTTATAATGCCACAATTAAAATAAGTCCTAAACAACACATGCAGAATGCCTTAATTTGGAGGTGCCGTCTTGTGGATGTGTAGTCAGAGCTCCTCCAAAAAAATTTCCCTCATGCATGGAATTCATTTTTAAGGAAAGTAATGAATATGCTGCAAAAAAAAAAAAAAAAATTCAGCCGGAAATTAAAGGAATAAACATGGTGTACTGTTGTTACCTGTAAGTTCTTTTGATATGGCAGGCATTTGCCATTGAGGAAACGTGTGATTCCTAAAGGCAAATTGGTGCAAGCATGTGCGGATGGCTGAGGCCTTCACTGTCAGATGGGGGCTTTGGAGAAACCTGAAAATGTAAGTTACAGAGGATCACTATATGCATTGATATCGTGCAGTTGGTATAGTATATTCATTGGGGGTGACGCATGATCTGTATTAAGCTGCTTGCTAGTGAAGACCTTCTGTTTTGCAAGGTTATATACATTCCTAGTAGTATGAATGATGTGAGGAGGAACCAGCTGGAACTTGTATTATCATAGTAGTTCTAGTAATGAATCTGCAATTTACCTGAAAGAACAAAGTAAAGAAATATTAAAAGAGGTCATGTTCTTTTCTTTCAAGTTTAAAATTGGTCATTCAAATCATACTTTATTGGTTACTTAATAATCACTACAGGGTAGTATAATTTGATTTGGTCCCCATCAGTTGAGACATCGGGAAGAGATTGATACATAATACATACTACCAGAAAGTTGAAGTATCATCAACATCAACTGAAAGCTCATCTCTTCAAGTACCTTTAATCAATAATTCAATATTCTGTATGAAAAACTACACATAAATACATTTATTATACAATGGCTAGCCAAAAACTTATTTTCTTTTCTGGTGGGACATGGGGTGTTGTGGAGGGGGGGCGAGGGGATTACAATGCACTGACAAAGATTGATCACCAGCATTCTTTACATGAGCATTGGCCATTTACAAAACAATGAAATCCCGAAGTATCCCGTAGAAATATCTCTCTCGTGGTGACAGCTGAAACATATTTCAAGAATGGCAGTCCCCACAAAGGAGGATGTTCTTCACAATCCGAATGGGTTCTCCTGGGCTGGTCATCAGAAGAGCATAGGTTACTGCTAATTTTGCACTGTGATAGAACAAGAAATTCTGCTTTAGATGCTTCTCTACTTCGTGAAGAACAAAGCTAGTGTCTGGTACATACCCAGCTCTTAGGCGATCTAAGATTAGTATTTATAATCCACTATAGATGTCTTTCTCGTGGATGGGATTTATCTCTGGTGTGGAATGAATGCACCTTGTTCTGATGAATTATCCAACTTCGAGCTGGGTGTTTCCGAAACCCCTTCTCTTTCATATCCTCCCTGACCATCTCAGAGCAATGCCATCTCCCAGATGCAGAATACAGATTTGATGCAAGTATATATGTAGAAGGATCTTGTGGCTCAATAGCAAGTATATGCTTTGCAACCCGTTTTCCTATGATTGTATTTAAATGGATTCCACAACTATCAAGCGAAGCTCGCCAAACAGAAGCATCAGGCTCAAAAGGCATTTTATTGATCATTTCCTCTGCTTCTTCAAGAAGACCCCAATGCCCCAAAACCCCAACAAAGAAGGCATAATGTTCAGAAGCGGGCTCAACGTCATAATTAGTTTTCATGGAGAGAAACAACCTTCGACAGCTATCAACCAAGTTTGACTTTGTATATCTATAAGCAGAAACAATTAGAACAAAAGTGACTGCATCTGGCTTAATGCCTACCTTCTCCATCCTCAACCAAACATCCAAGGCCTCATCACCCTGCCTATAAAGAAGATGGCAATCAAGCAAACTATTCCATGAAACAATATCGTGCTTGGGCATAACATTGAAAGCCTTAACTGCATCATTCATGATGCAACACTTAGAATACATACTAATTACAGAATTCCCCACTCTTATATCAGATAAGAGCCCAGCTTTATGAGCATGACAGCGGATTTGCTCTCCCATCTCACGAAACCCTAATGTTCCAATGCACTGACAAAGATTGATCACCAGCAATCTTTACATGAGCATTGGCCATTTACAAAACAATGAAATCCTGAAGTATCCCGTAGAAATATCTCTCTCGTGGTGACAGCTGAAACATATTTCAAGAATGCATGGCAGTCCCCACAAAGGAGGATGTTCTTCACGATCCGAATGGGTTCTCCTGGGCTGGTCATCAGAAGAGCATAGGTTACTGCTAATTTTGCACTGTGATAGAACAAGAAATTCTGTTTTTGATGCTCCTCTACTTCGTGAAGAACAAAGCTAGTGTCTGGTACATACCCAGCTTTTAGGCATTCTAAGATTAGTATTTCTAATCCACTATAGATGTCTTTCTCTTGTGGATGGGATTTATCTCTGGTGTGGAATGAATGCACCTTGTTCTGATGAATTATCCAACTTCGAGCTGGGTGTTTCCGAAACCCCTTCTCTTTCATATCCTCCCTGACCATCTCAGAGCAATGCCATCTCCCAGATGCAGAATACAGATTTGATGCAAGTATATATGTAGAAGGATCTTGTGGCTCAATAGCAAGTATATGCTTTGCAACCCGTTTTCCTATGACTGTATTTAAATGGATTCTACAACTATCAAGCAAAGCCCGCCAAACAGAAGCGTCAGGCTCAAAAGGCATTTTATTGATCATTTCCTCTGCTTCTTCAAGAAGACCCCAATGCCCCAAAACCCCAACAAAGGAGGCATAATGTTCAGAAGTGGGCTCAATGTCATAATTAGTTTTCATGGAGAGAAACAACCTTCGACAGCTATCAACCAAATTTGACTTTGTATGTCTATAAGCAGAAACAATTAGAACAAAAGTGACTGCATCTGGCTTAATGCCTACCTTCTCCATCCCCAACCAAACATCCAAGGCCTCATCACCCTGCCTATAAAGAAGATGACCAGCAAGCAAACTATTCCATGAAACAATATCGTGCTTGGGCATAACATTGAAAGCCTTAACCGCATCATTCATGATGCAACACTTAGAATACATACTAATCACAGAATTCCCCACTCTTATATCAGATAAGAGCCCAGCTTTATGAGCATGACAGTGGATTTGCTCTCCCATCTCACGAAACCCTAATATTCCACAGACAGCAAGTACTGAAGTCAAAGAAACTTCATCCACAATCATTGTTCCTGTTGATTGACTATAATGGAAAAGAGAAAGCGCTTCGTCTGGCAAGCCATTTCGAGCATATCCACATAACATCGATGTACAGATTATTGAGCTGTCCCAATCAGATGGCCACCGGTGAAGCATCTTTTTGGCATCTGCCATCCTTCCGCACCTTGTGCACATATCAAGCATCGCTGCTTCAATACAAGCATTTGAACCAAAACCAAACTTGATAGAGAATCCATGAATCTGCTCACTTATCTTCCTTTCCTGAAGCAATCCACAAGCATTGACAACACTAGTCAAAGTGGAGTCTGTTAACTCTACACCCTCCTCCACCATTTTAATAAAAAACTCCAATGACTTCAAGCCTCTGCCATTTCGACAAAACCCTGCCAAAAGAGCATTATTAGAAACACAATTCTTCTCCGGCATCTTCTTAAATGTCTCCACAGCCATATCGACCAAGCCAAATTCCATGTAAGCTGTAATAATTTCTGTCCAAGTAATAACATCTCTTACTGGCATCATCTCAAACAAAGCCACCACATCTCTTACACTGCTGCACTTAGTGTAGAACCCAATGAGCGCATTGTTTACACTCAAATTGGCCTCCAACCCAATTCTAATAGCATGAGCATGGATTTCTCGGCCTGCCATGAAAGAATTGGTGCCAGTACAAGCACTCAAAAGGGCCGAAAGCGTGAAATAATCAACTCTAAACCCATCATCTCGCTGCATGTCGTGAAACAAATCAAAAGCAGCCTCATTCATAGACTCCTTCACTACACTCGATATTAGAGTATTCCACGAGGCAATATCTCTATGAGGCATTCCATCAAACAACAAAAACACATCATCCAAACGCCCGTAATACTTACCGTACAAACCCATAAGCGCGTTTGCAACAAAAACACTATCCAAAAGCCCCATTTTGATGACCAAACCATGAACTTGCAAACCCAATTCCAATTGCAAAATCCTTAAACAAGCAGTCAAAATAGCAACAATGCTATATTCATTAGGATTGATACCTGTACTCCTCATCCTGAAGAAAAGCCTTATGGCTTCAACTTCACGATTCGACTTGGCAAAACCCGAAATCAACGCAGTGTAAGACACCACATTGGGGGAAGAAAGGCCGGAGAAAACCCTATAAGCATCACGAACAAGACCCAGCTTGATGTAAGCAGCAATGAGGGCATTACCCAGATGTGTATCTTCTTCCTGGAGCTTGAGAATGGAAGCGTGCACAGCCCTGGCAAGCTCGGTGTCACGGTACTGAACTGAGAGGCGAAGCAAAGAGAAAATCCTATCGATGAGAGAGTCGATGTCGTTTGTTGTCGTCGTTGATGTCGTTGAAGAAAAAGAAGAAGTCAAAGAGGAATCATTGAAAGTGGAGGGATATAAAGGCAAGAGGGTGTTTTGAGAGAGAGAGGGATGTAGGGAGAGTAGAAGGGGTTTGGTGGGGGAGAAGAGGAGGTGGTGATGGTGGGGTTTGGGTTTAAAGAGAGAAAGAGAAGAGAGCGGTGTTGATGCTGGTGTTGGTGGTTTTGGAGAGAAGCGAAGGAGAAGGTGGTTGTGGATAACGGTAGACATGAATTACACACAACACCTACAAGGCGCTAATCATAGTTTCTTCTTGCTAACAGCTCACGTTGGATTTTGCTCTGTTTCAAATATGGGTAGTTTTTAGATTACAGGTTAACACCTCAAGCTTGGTCTCTAAAAAAATCAGGAGTCCGATAATATTATATTTTCGGAGAATAAAAAAACTTTGGAAAAAATGGGTGGCGTTCAAGGCCGGAACCAGGATTTCTTTTATGAGGGAAAATAAACTATCATAATAAAAATATTCACACGTGAAGAATCCATAATCCTAAATAACCAAAGGGATAAAAGAAATATTATACTTTTTATAAGAAAAATAATATGTTACTTAATTTGAGTATACATTAGGTTCCATAATATTTATCCTAATTTTTATTTAGAGATGTCTTAATATATTGGTTTGTATAATTTTGTTTAATAATATAAAATTTCTTCCACTCACTTTTCTTTTATCAAATTTTCAACATCTTCTATTAGAGTGATTTTGCACACATATTAAATCTCATATTAAATTATCAAGTGAAGCATGTTTCATACCTTTAATATAAATTTTTTATATAATTTTGAAATTTTATCATAGTTAATTTGTGATTATGTAATCTTTGGTTAAACAATAACCAAAACAGTTCAGTTGACAAAAAAGACGCACATTTTCATAACATTTCAAGATAAAAATATATGCATTCACACATGTGATGTGTATGAAAATTTAAGGTCAATTTTAACAGAATGAGTTATTATTGTTGCGATTAAAGATATAAGATGAGATTGATACAATAGTAAAACTACGGATGGTTTGGTTAAGTACATATTTTGATCATACATTTTTCAATTGTACCAATTAAGTTTTTAAACTTTCGTTCGATTCTTAATTTGATATTTCCGATGAATTTGAACTTAAAATCTCATCAAAAGCCCACCAAGTTAGTCAAAATTTCATTATGATAATTTTACATGATTGTCGTCATCATCAAACGTTATAACTGATTCCAAACTATTTGAATACACATACTTAATATAAACTGTCTCAAATCCATGTTAACTAGAGCCTGACATGTCATATTTACCTTGTCCATTAGTTTGGGGTGAATTTCTGGTAAGATTTTAAGTTCAAATTTATAAAAAAGATTAAATTGAGAGACAAAATAGGTTTAAAAACTTGATTAATATAATTAAAGTTGTATGGTCAAACTGGAACGTCATCCATAATTGTATGACAAAAACAAATATTTAACCGGGAGAATTTTATAATTATCCTAAAGAGACGAGACTCCTCGTAATAAAACCCAAAAGGAGTAGGAGAGAAATAGTCAATTATGACAATGAACTTGCCCTTCAATTTTTAAATAAAAAGTTGTTGGAAACACAACCATATTGTTCGGGCTAAATTCACACAACCGACAAAACTGGTTGTCTCGTTGACAGAGAAATGAGATTCATAGCCATCTTCAAATGATCGCCTCTGTTCCATTCCATGGATCAGCCTCGCAAGCATCAGGTGCCCTCTAATTCTCTCTATTTTGATCCATCTTCAAAAGATTTTGATAACACTTGACTGGAACTCGATGTAATTAGCAGCATCATTAAACTTTGTTAATTATTACATACGATTTTGCTTCTCCTTTTATCAAATCTTAAACATACCTACTTGGTTTTTAATTCACGGGTAGATGTTTGTTCCCTTAGAAATCAAGAATTTTGTCCCCTAGTTAAGAAGACCACCTAGAATCTCCACTCAATCGAGGTCAATGAGACAGACCTACCAAATTAACTTAATATTTCTATTTTGTCTGGAGACCAGAAATCGTTAAAATTCTTCTTTTCCTCGTTAATTAAATGTTGATTTGTATTTGAATTATAGTACTGTTGTTGGTGTTGATGGGTTTACCAGGTATCATTGAGAGGGGCAAGTGCTAAGGAGATTTCGAGGGATGCCCTTCTTGAGAAGGTTTCTCAGGAAAGAGAGCTTCGCAGTTACACAAGACGAGCTAATGCGGCTGCACTCTTTATTCAGGTGCATTTCTTTGTACCATATGTTGTTCATTTGATAATAATACTACATGGGAAACGGATGTTCTAATGAAATACATTATTTTTAATCTTTTTCTATTGTGATTCTTGAAGAGTTTGTATCTAATGCGATACAGTGATGCGCTGTCTATGTTCCTAAAAGCCCTATGCTGCATTGTCTTGCTAAAAGAATTATAGGTAGTGATATAAAGAACTGCAATAACAAAGAATTTTTTTCATAATTTTTCTAAAAAGACTGCAAATCTTTACTTTTGTTCAATTTTTTTGTATTTATCAAAAGAAGGGTAAACTTTTCTGGTTATTGGGTTTTAGGAGAAAAATTTGCAAGAAAAAGGAACTACCTTTCAAATGATTAAAAAGTTTCTACAATGGAAGTATTTAGTTAGACAGGTAAGTTTGCCATAAAAGAGAGTATTCTTCTGATAATATAAGTACGGGCTGGGACTTCAGGTTAAATGTCGAAGAAAGTAGCAATTGATGGTGTTAAACGTTGTTGTTAAAGGCACCACTCGCACTAAAGCGCAAAGGGAACCCAGAGCCTAGGTACAGTGCCACTGCACGTGCCCGAGGAATATAAGACACACATTTACTAGAAATGTGTATAGAATACTAGTACTTCATTTGAAAGAATCTTTATTAAGAAATATCCCAGAGATGATGGAAAACAAGCATAGACAACCAAAGAAAGATGTCCTTCCAACATAAAGATTATCGACTAGTTTGGTGGACAAGATGAAGGGGAGGATTGGATAGGATGAAAGAGAGGTTGGGATAAGTGACCAGATTCTCATCTAGTGATGACTAGATAAAGTCATCCAGTAAGAGAGGCTGGGATAAGAGATCCACTTTCGTTACTTGTCTTCTCTCTCTTTCTTTGTCATCTTTTTGTCCAAATTTCCAATTTTTCCCATTTCTTTTGTTTTCTCCCACTTTCTTCGACAATGAAAAGCTAAGATAAACAGAGAGAGAGAGAGAGGGCCCGTGCAGAAGTCATGGTCTCTGCAACAACATATAGATTACCACTTCTTTTTTCAGTGTACGCTATTACGGGTGGCCCATGCAATTTGACCAGTTATGAAATGTGATACCGATCTGGTTGGTAAGCACCATTCATTAAATGGGATTATTGCTCTTCTCAAATGGACTTCTTATTTTTTTTAACCATTATGTGATGTTTACAGTTAAAGTTTTTTTTTTTATTTATTGGGTTTAATAAAAAAGTGAAAGTTTAGGATTTAGGTTTTCTATTTTATTTTCTCAAATCGGTCAATATATATATATATATATATATATATATGAAATCAATCGCTATATTTGAGTAATACTTAAACAAAAAAGAAAAGTAGACCTCTCCCAGATGCGCCTTGCGCCTAACCCAAAGATGTGCTCCTAGGCCCGCGCATGATGCAGGTTGCCTCACTTGAGGTTAGCGCATGCACTTGACCTTGGGCCTGGCTGTTCCTTGAGCCTAGGTGTCCCTGAGGCTCGCTTTCAACATAACAGTATTAACACGTGCTTTTGTGACAACTAACTGTACAAGGGTGAAAGAAAATGATTTTCTTTTCACTTTCCTTCACTTTTTTGTTCAACTAAAGATAGACCATTAGAACTACTAGTTGTCTGAAGCTCCCTTCATTCTGTTTTTCTCAGAAACTGAAAGGGGATTTGTTGTAACATTGGAAAATAACTCGGTTTCTCAATAATTGTTTCCAGAGAGTCTGGAGGCGCTACAACTTTGTCAAGAAGGTGGCTATACAGCTTCAGGTAGAATGGGAAAGCTTGGTAGATCGTCGTGCAGGTTTAATGACTAGAAATTGGGTTTCAAGCAGTGTTTTGAGACCATTTCTCTTCTTTAGCACATGTTTATCAATTCAGCATCAAAAGATTCGAACCAGAGATATAGACTGCATGCAGATTTGCTTTAAAATTCTCTTGGAAAGCATGAATTCTACTGGTATGCCATTTATCTAGCTTTCCTTGTATTATACATACAGTTTAATGTTTCAGTTCACTTATATTTATCAAAAAAGAAGTTTCAATTCACTTATATTACTTCAGTGTTTCTTTGTTGTACAAGTGACTGAAAACTCCCAGTGCTCCAATTACTCATGAAAAAGCTACCACTCCTTTTAATTGGTTTTTTAATCTGATGTGGTTCATTGTTATTTGTTAGACAAAATAAACATCATATCTGTGAGACTAATGGGTTAAACAATTTAAGTGTCCTAAACATTTTTTGGTGAACCACCGAGGTACTAGAGCCTGGAATCGAGTTACCGACATAGGACAGATCAAATGTAGCTCTGATTCTTGTCTTCTGAGGAGGATAATTTTTCTTTTATGGTTGTGACATCAGTTTTTTAGTTAATTGAGGTTTTTTGTTGTTTAATCATTACATAAAGGTTTGAATATCCCCTTATCTTTCTTTTCCTATAACTTATCAAAATTCTTTCTTTTTCTATTAACAATAATATCAGGTAGTCTACAGGTTTCTGCTCATTGGCTTGAGTTCCTCTACTGAAATTAATTAGAGTTGATAAAATTTGAATGAGTAACGACATCTTTCCCTTTTATTTTTAATGGATGAAACCCACTTGATCTTCTTAAGAATAATTCTTTACTGGGATGACATGAGCAAGAACTTCGGGCCTTCTGAATTTTCTGGATTGTAGAAGCTTATGTGGGTATAATTCAAAAACTTTACTGCTTAGGGTGTCATACCTGTTCAATAGAAGTTGCTATCTTTGTGATTGGGCCCAATTAGCAAAGTCACAGACAAGTCATTTACAGGGTGTCAATATTTAAAATAACACATACGATATTGAGAAATTAAAATTACTCATTGTTCTATTGGTTTGTTGTGAAGTTTTGAAATGAAAATTCCATAGTCTTATTAAATGTGCTCTGGAACCACAGATTGCTATGCAAAGAAATGATAAGAATAAAAATGTAGGAGAGGGATTAATGGTATAAAAGGATACAGTTTTGGAAAGAGTGACAAAGCATTCGGTTGCTTGATTGTTATTGTACTTCTTAGTATCTGTCTCATTGATTCTCTTAACAATGGAGTATTTTTTAGTTGTTCATCTCACCTTATCTTTTAGCATGTACTTTTTTGCTCTTCGCTAAGCTTTTAACATGTACATTCAACAAATAACTCATGTACTGATATCCTATTTTACGAGTAGATTCAAGGAAGAACTTCTGCTCATTGGCAACTGGTACACTTGATGAGAGAAGAACGTGGACTTATCAAGCACAGAAGTTGATTTCTCTTTGCTCATTCATTCTTGCAGAGTGTAATAAATCTCATGCAAGGAGTCAGGATGTTGTTCTTCTCACCTCTCTGGCATTACGTCTTGTTATTCTCTTAACTGATCTGAAAGGCTGGAAGAGCATTACTGATGGTAATCTTCAGGATGCAGATATAGCAGTGAAGGTTTTAGTTCAGTTTTTGGGGAGTCACAAAAGTGGTTTTTACATAGCTATTAGAAGATACATTAACAAATTGAATATTCCTTTTGCTTCACAAATAAAGAGTATCAACCAGAGTGATGATAGATTCTTGATTATTACTAGTGCAATAACTTTAGCTCTACGGCCATTTCACATGAAAAATGTTGATGTATCTGGCCCTGGCCAGATGGACATGCATTATGCTGCTAAGCAGTACTGGTCATCTGTGCTTACAATTCCTTGGCTTGCTCAACGTCTACCAACTATTCTTGTACCTGCACTGAAGCACAAGACTGTTCTGTTACCTTGCTTCCAGATTTTACTGGTAAAAATTTGAACAGAAGTTCATGAATGTTTTCTTTTTCATTTCTTGATTTTTTTTTTCATAATTTGAAGTACTACTATAATATGCTCATCTAAACTCTACCATTGGAGCACTTGAGACTGATTTTTCTTTAGCTGGTCGGTGGTAGCATGGATACTTTCTACAAGGCACTTGTATCTATATCATACCCAATCCGGATAACCTCAGATGGTCCTCCATATGCATATGATACTTCTAAAATGCTTTCCAAAACTTGAAATGTATCCGATACTTCTCGGACACTTAAAGTTGTATTGGGTATATGCCAAACATTAGTATAAAGCCTTTTTATTATACATGTGTGTGTGTGTGTGTGTGTGTATAAATATATATATATATATATATATATATATGTGTGTGTGTGTGTGTTTGTGTGTGTAATGAATAGGATAAAGCCTATTATATAGTAAATTAGAGTTGTAATTCCAAGTAAAAATATAGTAAAACCTTAGGCATATGTTTGAACTTATGTATATTGGGAACTCTTGCATGATTAATTAATATTTAGGGTCTGTTTGGTTCAGTTGAAGAAACCAACTCATCACTTACTAGTATCAAATTATAATTTAGTACTTCAAATTATTTTTAAGAAATAAGTTGTGGAGGTGTTTGATAAAAAAGTGCTAAAATCAATTTTAAAATGTCAAAATGACCAAATTATAATTTTAGGTAGTGTTTTAGATTATGGGCAACTAGAGATTTTTTTAAAAAGCTCGAGGGTAAAAAAAATATTGATCAAAATCAAACCAAATTATAATCTAGAACTAATTTGAGTTATTTCTCCCTAAATTATAATCTCCCTTAAATATAAGCTGGACCAAAGATACATATGGAGTGAGATATCAGCTTATAAGCTGGACAAAACATGCTCTTAGTAGCAAGTATTAAATATTCAAAACCACTTATCAAAAAAAAGTATTAAATATTCAAAACCATATAAAAAGTTATACTCCCTCTTCCCATAGTCAAAGATTAAGAAAGTACATTAATTGCATGCAAACCACTTGATATGAATATTAAAATACCAATTTTACCACTCAAAGATTAAGAAAATGCATTAATTGTATGCAAGCCACTTAAATAGTAAGTATTAACCCCTGGAGTAGCCCAGTGGTTAGGGCGAATTTGGGGCTGTGTGGTAGGCACACGGTCTTGTGTTCGATTCCGCTTGGATCATATTTACGATTTAAGTAGGAGGCTGTGTTAGGGGGGCGGTGCGCTATCTTCCCCCAATTTGGGCCTGAAGGCCAGGTTCAAAGTGGGACTGGTTAGAGGTTTATGGGTTATAAAAAAAAAAAAAAGTTTGATGAAGGGTATTATTGGAAGATTGATGATAAAAGCCTTTGACTTTTGATTGGGGACAAATATTTTGGGACATCCCAAAATAGAAATGAGGATATCTATTATGGAACGCAGGGAGTACATTTATTTATTAGTGTATTCTGACCATATTGTATTTGTCTCTCTAAAGAACTTTCTTATGAACATATGTCTGTCATATGTACATGTATCCCATTTCTGAAGCTGTTTTGGACCTTTGGTCATCATACTTGTGTTTGCGGCTATTCTGTGCATTTTTGCTCTAGCCTGAGGCTTATGCTAATTAAATAATAGTCAATTGCAATATTTATCTGAGCTATGGGGTCATTTCCTTATCTATAAGAAATGAAACTTAGCAACATGAGTCACTGTTTTCTGGTACAATTTGAGAAGTCTTGCTGGAAATTGATGTTCTTATATTAAAACTTTTGTTTCTTGGCCTTAACTTCTTACAAATATTTGACAAAGTGTCAGCATTTTGGATAGATTTTATTACACATGGCCTGGTGCTTTTCTGGCTATTTTCGTGCATTTCATTATTTTTGTGGTGAAGTTCTTGCCCACGGACACGCAAGTGCCTCTCATTTGGTAATTAAATAAATGCTATCAGTTTGTTATACATCACATTGCTTCAATCAAGTTCCACCCGTGTACATTGGTTTTGCAATTACAAGTTCATTACATTTTCAGGGTATGTTTACCACATATCTTCTGTTTGTAGTAGCTCAATTCATTAGAATCATGATTTTTATTTTGACTTAACTTCTTAGACAACTGTATGATTCCAAACATGTGGGGACTGATTAAGCTGTGGCAGGTGATGGCAGATTTTGAGAGATAAAATCTTGGCAGAGATGTCAGAGATGGATCAGTTGGGAACACAACATTCTTCCAAGGTGATTCCTCCAGTCGGTTGGGCTCTTGCAAACATTATATGCCTAGCTACAGGTAATGAGAATGATTTTCTGGATCCTCAAGGATTCAACCTAGTTCCAGACTATGCATCCTATGTCCGCGTTCTGATATCTCTTGCGGAGAGTTTATTGGCTTGGCTTGACGATGTTGGACGCCAAGATCTTCACGACAATGTTGAAATTTCAGCAGAGCCCGTTGATACAGTTTTGCATGAGGGTGAGACAACATGGGGGTCCCTAAAGATCTCATACATGGACCTGTTTAGACCTGTCTGTCAGCAGTGGCATCTTGCAAAGCTTTTGGCAATCTCGAAGAAAAATGCTTGTGTTCATGCAGCTGAGACTCTGTCACTAAATAATCCAGAATATTTCGGAAAGTTAGAACTGCTTGATATTGCATATTTTTATTCTTACATGCTCAGAATATTTGCAGTGTTAAATCCTGTGGTTGGGCCATTGCCTGTTCTTAACATGCTATCTTTTACTCCTGGATATCTTGTCTCTCTATGGGGAGCACTTGAAAACTCCCTTTTCCTTGGAAATGATCACTTTAGTGAAGATAATTGTCGTGGAAATAATAAAGTTTCAGGGAATAAAAAGGATGGCATTTCTGAGAAAAAACAAAAGCAAGCCAGTAAGGAGGGAGTCAATAAGTGGGTCAATGCGCTACATAAATTTACTGGTATGTCACCAGCAGTAAGTGAGTACGTGGATTTTGTTGATGACCAACCGAGGCCGAGCAAGGTCAATGAGGATTCTTCTGATGTTTGGGATGTAGAACTCCTGAGGCATGGTCCTCAAGGTATTTCAAAAGACATGTCATGTCTGCTTCATCTGTTCTGTGCCACCTATTCACACCTGCTTTTAGTTCTTGATGACATAGAGTTTTATGAAAAACAGGTAAACTATTATAGGTTTTTCTTGACCCGTTGGTAGTTGTGAATGATATTTACTTGAACGTTTTGTGGCATGAGTTAGGCTCCGTTCACACTGGAGCAACAACGAAGAATTGCATCAATGCTTAATACGCTAGTGTATAATGGCTTGTCTCATAGCGTGGATCAAGAGAATAGACCTCTTATGGATTCTGCAATCAGGTGCTTGCATTTAATGTACGAAAGGGATTGCAGGCACCAGTTTTGCCCTCCTCTTTTGTGGCTTTCTCCTGGTAGAAGGAGTCGACCCCCAATTGCAGTAGCTGCCAGAACTCATGAAGTTGTATCAGCTAATATGAGATCAGATGATGCTTTGACTGTTCCAAGCATTGGTACTGTTATCACCACTACTCCACATGTGTTTCCATTTGAAGAAAGGTAAGCATAACATACTTGACAGCTGTAGTGCCTATTTGTACTTCTGGCTCAACTTTTATACTTGAATTTAAACTCCTAAAATTGCTCTAGCGAAAGTGAACACCTAATATTTTGTCTCGACTTTTTCCAGAGATATGCATTCTCAAAATTCAAGTTCTGTCATGTTCTCTTCTTTATCACTTATAAAAAAAATGTTCTCTTCTTTATCATCCTGTCCTTCTCTGAAGAAAAACCCTGTGGTATTCCTCTGAATCAGCCTTTGTGTTAGCAGACCTATGCACCATAATGCATGCATGATTAGTGCTTTTCATGATTTCTTACCATTTCGCTGATGACATGTATCCCCGAGGATCACTAAGGACATATGACTCTGAGTTTTAGGACCTTTTTTTTCGTCAATCTGCTGTATAGAATGTGTGATAGCTCGGGAAAACTAGAATTGTTTGTAAATGCCTTTACAGTAAAGAATAATAAACTATATGTCCATCCTTTAACGACCTGTGGCTGGACATATAACACAGTAGTGGAACTTGGATTTGATAAGAAGATTGGTATTCTTTTTGTGCAGTCAGGTCCTTATCTTACCTATTGTTAATGTTTCACTTTTGAGATTTGCACCTTCCATTTATTCATAGTCCAAAAAGAAGCTAATTCCTTCCTGTCCATTTATCTCGAAGTAAGAAGTAACATCATTATATTCTTTTACATTGAATGACCCTTGAAACTTCTGAGTGCATTTGAAAGTAAAATAATCTGCTTCTCTTTAATCCAGTAAAGGGTCTTTCTTGACATGATTTATACCTTGGCAGAGTCCAAATGTTTAGAGAGTTTATCAGTATGGATAAAGTCTCTCGGAAAATGGCTGGTGAAGTGGCTGCACCTGATTCACGATCGGTTGAGATAGTAGTTCGTCGGGGTCATATTGTTGAAGATGGGTTCCGACAGCTAAACTCCCTTGGGGCGAGGTTGAAGTCAGCCATTCATGTTTCATTTGTTAGTGAATGTGGCCTTCCAGAAGCTGGCTTGGACTATGGTGGATTATCCAAAGAGTTTTTAACTGATATATCGAAAGCAGCTTTTGCTCCTGAGTAAGTTTGCCATGGTGTTTATGTTATTTCTGGCTTTCTGTATTGGCATCTTTACTCATTAAGAAAACAACTTTTTATTTATTTTATTTTATTGTCTAAGGTATGGGTTATTCTCCCAAACCTCAACTTCGGACAGACTGTTAATCCCTAATGTAGCAGCAAGACATATTGAGAACAGTATCCAGATGATTGAGTTCCTTGGAAGAGTTGTTGGTAAAGCACTCTATGAAGGAATATTACTAGATTACTCTTTTTCACATGTTTTTGTACAAAAGCTGTTAGGCCGGTATAGCTTTCTTGATGAACTATCAACACTTGATTCAGAACTCTACAGGAATCTTATGTATGTCAAGGTAATCCTTCTTGATAATTACCACTGTGTCTGTGAGTGCGCTGTGTGTTATGCCTATATATTGTATCCTCCTTCCTTTTCTGTTAAATCCTTGCTAAAGCTTTACCGATCAATTAATATCAGAAACTTTCATGTCCAAGATGACCTATAAGTAGCCCCAGTGGGTGCTAGGGTGAAGGGGACCTCTGGTCTTGACTATATTAACAAATGATGGCTGAGAAGATGTGTCTTGGGTATGTGTCAACTACATTAGAAGAGATGAAGAGAATATGGCAGGTTCATATTTTTTAAGAGAAAATATGATCTTATTTTGAACTGGAATTGTGTCTATAAATATTGAATTTATGTGAACAATTATATTTTTTTACAACAATTATATACTTTGCTTGATCTTTTTCAAGCAGGCAAGAAATGAGAAAAGGATCAAGAAAATAGACCTGCTGTTTTTTGTGGCCTTTCTTTGAGCTTGCAGGTCAAACACACCGATTTTGTTTATATTCTTACATGGTGAGAAAGAAATGAGACAATGATCAAGAAAATAGACCTGCTGTTTTTCGTGGCCTTTCTTTGAGATTGGAGGTCAAATATACCCATTTTGTTTATATTCTTATATGGTGAGAAAGAATGGAGGAGAAGCAATGGAAGTAGGAAAAAGATATGGGAGGGAGGGTGCAAAGCAACTATTAGGTTGGTAGAGTAAGTAATGCAAAGAAAGAAAAGAATATGGGCGAAAGAAGAGAATGAAAGAGGATAGATGTTGAAGAAAAGGACAAAAGAGAGGGAAAGGACAGAAAGATGAGAAAGCGGTTTGGAGGGGCCATAACGAGGGACAAATTGCATGTGTTCTTCAGTTAGCCAAATTGCAGGCTCTGTAGTAATGTCCCAAGACTCAAATTCCCTTTCTGATACACAAAAAACGTATCTAAGTAAAAGATTACAGCAACTTGAGTCATATAATGCTAATAGACTAATTCTAGGAAAATGAAACTAAAATACCATGTCTTGTGGCTTCTACATCAAAAACTCTTCTAGGGTCCACCTTATTGCATGAAGAAAAGGAATTGTCTAATTAAGGCATTATGGAATGCTTTGTTGATCTTATATTTAGTGTAATGCATACTTTCAGTTCTTTAATTTTTTGGACTTTGTTTTATTGTATAAATGCCTTCATGGTGTAAGAAAAATAAATTAAAAAAATGCCTTCATGATTTGTATTACTGCATGTAAAAGTTCTCAAAATGTTGATATTAAGGGTGTTGTTACTGCAGCATTATGATGGTGATATCAAGGAACTCTCTCTGGATTTCACAGTTACAGAAGAATCATTTGGTAAACACCATATTATTGAGCTCAAACCTGGTGGCAAGGATATTTGTGTGACTAATGAGAACAAGATGCAATACATTCATGCAATGGCTGACTATAAACTCAACCGACAGGTCTTCTATTAGTTGATGTGTGAAAATTATTGAAAGTTATCTACTGTATAGTAAAATTATTTTGTTTTCAATGTTGAACTGCAGATGCTACCCTTTTCAAATGCATTTTATAGAGGGTTAACTGATCTCATATCTCCTCCTTGGCTGAAGTTGTTTAATGCAAGTGAATTCAATCAGGTACTTTCCTTCTATTTGTGCAGTTTGTGAATTGTTGTTTTATGAAAGAAAATGTGGTTGTTTGTTTTAGCTATATATAATTTGAACTGAAATCATTTACCTCACCTGTTATATACTTACAAAAAAAATATATGCAATACTGTTTAAGCTCATGAGATAACTATGCTGATTTTCAGGGGGCTGATTAGTTGATGGGTTTAAATTTGTTTATTTTCTTCTAAAAGAAACATTTAACGCAACACAGAAATCTTGAAATCAGTGGGTATTTTGTGGATTGACTGATGAAACTAAGTAGTGTTCCAATTTGGCTACACTAGTTCTAGTTTTTCGAGCTTCAAACATGGAGAAAATGTTCTCAAAGTTGGAAAAAACTTCAAATCCTTGAGTCAATGTCTGCTGATAACAAGCTTATTAGCTGTTCATTAATGTTATGATCTCAATTTGATGCTTATTTTCTAGGATTTATTCAAAAGTTGAAACTAGAAATGCATTTTCCAGTCTCTCTTTTTATTTAATTTTTATAATGAATGTGCCAAATGAGAGCGAACTGCTATATCCATGAAAAGTTTACGAGAGCTAATACGTCTCCAGTTATCAATCTCCCAAACTTGGGAGTTTGGGTCTGCTGGACCCCCACATTTCTCAGATTATTAACTCACTACTTCTTGAAGTTTAAACTTGGGCCACAGGCACGGCAAAAGAACTTGCTTAGGTGATGAAGGTTGAAATACATAGCAACCTCATTTATAGGTGTAAATACAACAGTGGGAGACCTATCAGATCTTCCATATACAAAAAGAAATGACTTTAAGACTTGTTGTTTTGAACTTCTCCTTAAATCAGCAGTTCTAGTTCACGTGATGTGATATTAGCTCTGTAAATAATCATAATGGTGCAACAATTGAAATTCTTCAGTTTTTTATATTTTTATTTCAATTAGGCTGGATGAGCACATTCTAAATAAATAATTCACAATACTCTATGCAGTTACTTTCAGGTGGAAACCATGACATTGATGTTGATGATTTAAGAAATAACACAAGGTACACTGGTGGTTATTCTGAGGGGAGTCGGCCGATAAAACTCTTCTGGGAGGTACCACTCAAGATGAATGACATGATTTTTCTTGTGTTAGGCATTTTATTTTATTCGTCCTTAGCATGTTGCATCTTCTGTGCTTCAGTTGATTTTTCCTTCCACTCTTGTTTAACATTTCACATGCATCTAACTTTCCTTTTCCCCTGAATGCATTTTTCTATTTCTGTGTAATTGTAGTCTTGGAAAATAGAAGATCCAATTTATGCTCTTCCCAATCATTTTGTGGACTGGTAGTCAAATTTTGTGATCTTACTTCTTGACAAATTACAATTTTAGTCATTGCAGTTAGAACATATCTTTAATTAAGCCTGTTGGGATTTGTAGTATTGTTTTGTTGCAGTCTTGTTGTGCTTATGGAACTTCTTTTCATGTTGTGATCAAATTATCAAAATTCTAATTTGTTAATAAATCTATTTCTAAAGATTCTGTTTTTTAAATTTCTATCCTAATTTTGGTTTTTTGAGAGGGAGAGGGATGTAAAAATTAAACTTAAGTAGTTGCAGTTATATACTCCTATCTGTTATTAAAGCATGCAGGGATGTGTAGTATTGTTTAGTTTCTGTCGTTAAGGATTTTTTTTCATGTTGTGATCAAATTTTAAAATCTTTGATTTGTTAGTGATGTAGGACAAGGAGGGCTTGATATTAGATTGATAAAAAAAATAAAGAACAAGGTGATAATAATAGGAGAATATTTTGATTAAAAAGCAAAAGACCTAAATCTAAGAACCAAATTTTATATTCTATATCAAATTCAATTCTCAATAAGAGGGGCTCTTATATAGTCATCCAACATAATTTAATAGGAAACTAAACATAACCCATAGGAAAGAACCATCAAGACCTTTGATGCTTGGAGAAACAAGGCATGGTCTTTGAACATTTTGAACTCGAAGTCTCCATTAGATGATTTTTTTTCTTCTGAAAATGTTTGTTGCGTAGGAGCTTGAAACCTGGTAGATAGGATAAAAATCAATTGTAGAAGCTTGCATGTCAACCATGACCCCAATCTTGTATTGAAACTTTCTCAATATGCTCAACCAGTTCGTCATTATAGTGGACTGGCTCATGTGAGGAGGCAAGCTCATATTGGACTTGCTCAATAGGTGTTTCCTCAATTTGAATATCATCATCCTTTGGAACTTTAGATTTAACCTCGGTTAAAATATCTTCATCTTTCGGTTCTTCATGATGAAGTGAAACTTCTTCATGCCTCGATTCTTTTTGCTGTTTCAAGGCTTCTTCATATTCATATTTATATTGCGCTCTTACTTCTTTAAGCTCTTTCTATGTTCCTAGTTTAGTCTATGATGAAGGGATTGGGAAACGTAGCCACCCATTAAAGAATTCAACTGAGCCAATCTGGCAGTGTCAATTAAAAGTTGAGTTCTTACACATTCAAGATATGCCCAAAGTACAAGAGGACAGCAACAAACTTGAAAGCAAAGTGGCTCACATGTTCTTCCCCCCACCTCTTTCTAAAGTGGGAAGTCAGAATTGAAGAAAACCAAAAGAAAAAAGACTTTAAAATTATTTCCAAAATTTCTGCCTGGTCAACGCGTCTTGGCTCGGTAACAACTGGCCAACGCGGGTTCACTCACACATCAGCTTAAAAGTGGCTCAGAACCTGGGCAAAAACAGCTTTACTCGGCTCAAACCAAGGAAATGGCTTTAGTCTTGTCAGAACCATGTCCATCCGGTAGTGCATGCTGCACGTGAAACCTACTCCGGCGGATTTAGGTCCACCTTATAGGGTTTTGCTGATCAAAGGTCGCTGATCTAAGTGGGGATGTCATATTGTCTGGCCAGCATCAAGAAACAGCTAATCGGAGAATGGTAGATTCGGCCACTGCAGGGGTGGCACATGCGGTGTGTTGAGGCAGCAGAAAAACCTGGGAATTTTTTGGGATGTCACAGGAAGTTTCTGATCCTTCTGGTGGCTGCGGTGGTTGAAGATCAGCGGCAGAAACTGGAGAACTAGTATCACACAGATCTGTCCCAATGTTTTTTTTTTCTTTTAATTTCTTTTTCTTGTTCACATGTGAACCAATTCGATCTCAGGGGTGTGGGGCATATTAGAGTTTAGCTTTATTCGATGATGGAACAATATTTACTCTTGATGTAGGACAAGAAGGGGTTGAGATTAAATTGATAAAGAAACAAGAACAATGATATAATAATAGGAGAATATTATTGATTAGAAAGTAAAAGGCCTAAACCTAAGAACCAAATTTGATTTTCTATTTCAAAATTCAATTTTTAATAATCAGGTCTTCATAGAATACTACTTGAGGTGCTCTTTTATAGGCACCCAACATAATCAAAAAGGAAACTAAACATAACTGAATTCAAGGCCCTAATTTTTTAACCCCAAAATATATAACTTCTAATATATTATGAATTATCTAAATATCTCTAACATCAAAATTACATATTTTCCCTTACAAAAATATCCCATATCATTAGAACCCAAATATTTCCTCGTCCATGCATTGCATTCCCATCGGTTAATTAATCACCTTTTAATCATACGAGATATCATCGGATTTGTAATCTTAACCATTATTTTTGTTTCTATATAAATGAATAATAGTTTATGCATCTCCATGCTTAATACCATGTTTGTTGTGAATAGAAATCTGTGTGCGCGCGCATCTGTGTGCGTGTACGCACGAACTCGAGAAGAGAAACAATTCTATATGTGCATGTGCACACAAACGTGTGAACAGAAACAACTTTTATCTCCTTAAGGTCTTTCTTAGTTTTATAAGAACATTACACATGAATCAATCTTAATTCTTATTGGACTACTGGTTAATTATAAATTTTAATAATAATATGCGTTGTATTTGAAGATGTCCATCTTGATTGAGGACGTGCTTAGAATTCATTATCTTATTTTTTTCTGTTTCCAGTGAGTTTCTCTTGATTACTTGATACAGGTTATGAAGGGATTTGAACCAAAAGAACGATGTATGCTCCTTAAATTCGTGACCAGCTGTTCTCGAGCTCCATTACTTGGGTTCAAATACTTGCAGCCAACCTTTACCATTCATAAAGTATGTTCTCAATCTATATCTTCCATCGAAAAATATCGGTTTTTATTGCTGTTATTCTTTGCTGTCTTTGGAGATAAGGTCTGCTCTTGATGGTGTTGTGTGGATACTGTAAGTAATTCTTGGTTTGCAATGAAATAAGTGCTATTTAGTGTTCTCTTTTGGTAGCCATATTAAACCAAAAAAAAAGTTCCTTAGGAAACAATTGATTCTCCTAGTAGCAATAGGGTCTTATATTTGTTAGAGCATCGTGATTCTAGGTTAATTCTAGTTTGGTTGAAACTCCTACTTGATGGGACGATGATCTTTGGTCTTTTTCTGGCTGAATAGTCTATGCAATTCTTGTTGAAAATAATTCTCCAATATTTTTTCCCTTTTTTTGGTTGGGGCTGAGTGACTGCTAGTCTGGGTTGAAATAATTTGGTTGTTGATGGCTAACTGTCTCTTTTACTAGTTAAATTTGATAATAGCACTAAGAAAACAAAAGTGGATATGAAGGAGAAGGAAGGATTTCAATCTAATTAATAATTGAAGCTGAGTGGGTGGTAAATTTATCTTTATATAGGTTGCATGCGATGCCCCTTTTTGGGCAGCAATTGGAGGACAAGATGTGGAGTGGCTTCCATCAGCTTCTACGTGCTACAATACTCTTAAGGTACAGTAAATACTAAATAGGGGAAAGTCTCCCCTAGTATTTTATTTTACTATGTTATTTGAGTCTCCCTCACTCCAATGTGTTAATATACATTGCAAAGCTTACGAGCAACAACATCATCTTCACCCTTTAATCATTTCTGTTGGATGGTTTCAGCTTCCAACATATAAACGTCCAAGCACAATGAGAGAGAAACTTCTTTATGCAATCAGTTCGAACGCAGGATTTGAACTTTCTTAGGGATCTCTGACTTAAAACTGATGCAGGTGAACTTCGTTTCTTTTCAACCAAAAAGGGTTTGGTTTCTATTTCCATCCATTATAATGATTATCATTGCAGACGCGTCAGACATGATGCACTAAGCATCATGTTTTCACTTTCTTATCCATGAATCTATAATTTCAGATAATTGAAACTACCTAGAAAATAAAAGAGAACCGCCAAAGAAGAAAGATTGGAAAAGCAAGAGGGAATAAGTAATGGGAAAGCTGTGCTTGTTTGGAGGGGGGCTTAACTATAAAATAATTTTAATAAAGAGCAAAATTTTCTGCTATAGAAGTTGCAATCACAGAATAGTTTGATCTCAAAAAAAGAATGATTTGAGTTATAAATGCTAATCATATGGGTTATAAAGAATTTATCCTAAAATATGAAGTTGAAAAATAAATAGTACAATGAAATAATATAAACTAATACAAAATTATAAATTTATTAAATGTATTTATTAAAATATTAATGTAAACATATTATAGTAACAGATAATATAAATGTATTCGTAAAGTATATAAAATAGAATTGTATGTATGATTATAAATATAAACTAATTTATGAATAAATATGATATTAATATAATTAAATATAAATATTTATACTATAAATCAACATAATGTTGAAAAATAAATTATCAAAAAATAATATAAAATAAAAGTTTTCAGGTGGTACCCCCTTGGTGCCTTTTTATAATATATTTTTTACTTATAAAAAAATATAAACTAAAACATTATATTCATTAGTACATTATTAAAATATTAATGTGTAAATATATCATTATATAATTATAAGGATATTATTAATTTATAAATAAAGACACTATATTTTAATGTTACACATGTTCTTATAATTATATACTCCTGTTGTAAGATATTTAATTTATATTTATACTTTAATATTTTAATAATATATTTTAAAGTTTCTTGTCAAAAAATAATATATTTATAATTTATAATATGATTTTCTTAATTTTTAAATCTCACAACACATCTTGAAGTTCTGACTGACCAACACTCCGAAATGGGCAGGACATTTATAGTATGATTTTATTTTTTTATGAGTATTTATAGTATGATTTATATTTCAAACTAATGTTAATTTTATAAAATTACTAATTTCATATACAATATTTTTACTCAAGGGCATATTAGTCACTCATTATTTTATTTGATTTCATTAGAGCAATCTTAACATACTAAAGAAACAATGTAATCGGATTCTTGCCTCAATTCAATTCCAACCAAATGTAGCTTAAGTTGTAATGCTAGTCCCAAAGAATGCATGCAATTTAGACTTAATAAAAATTTTGAATGATATTTAGAACAAATTGATGTATGCACTCAAAGATACCGTAATCATCTTATTGAGTGAAGGATTAATACATAAGTTCCATAGAATGGAGAAGCATTACTGATCCTTGTTACATACATGTCTAAGGGGGTTCTACATACATCACACCTTGAACTTACGAAACTGTCTATAGCTAAAACCACCAAATTGCCTATATATTTCCGAAAACAGTTATATAAAACTGTATATAAGAAGATCATAGGGGTTGTAACTGTGATGAGAATATCTTCAAGAGATGAGGGAGATTCCCTGTGCAAGTAGATCACCAGCCAAGACCTGGTTGGCGGCTTCAGAGGGATGGAATCCGTCCCAGAACATGTATGCTGTAGAGTTGGAGCATGTCCCTATAGACCTAGCATTACAGAGCAGGGAGGTTTCTAGTGTACCTGTTCCACAGCAGGCCTTTCTTGCCTCGAACCCTGTGACAAATTCAATTTCACATAAGGGGAATATAATAACCGTCATTGATACATGAATGTGACTATATCTATAATTAATGTTAATATCTTTTAAATCATGATATAGATATCAAAGCCATACATTTCAAAACCACAATTTTTCTAGATTTTCTTTTCACACAAATTGTGCCAGCATAGTATAAATTCATGGAGTAGAAATTTGGAGAAATGCTCTTCAGAAGTAAATGTTGATTTCTTATGCATGAGAAATTGACTAGGTTCGTTTTGTTCAGCTAGCACATTACCATTTTCACTTGGTCTTGTGATCACATCCAAGAGAGGTTGGTAGATATCAAACACCACAAGCCTGAGACCAGGGAGCTTGTCAACCAGGCTTTGGGATGTGCTGCTAAGATTGTTGTTGAACAAAATGGCATCTTGATTCAACCTTGCAACACACTGATTGCTTCCTGCACCAAATAGAGTGATGGCTGCAGGCAGACACCCTGTTGGTGTTAGGGTTGTCACTCCTATCCTCCTTGCTCCCACTCCATAAAGATTCTGTTACAGACAAAGGTGTATTTTAAAAGAAACCATATGGGAAGAAGATTGAAATTTTCTTCTCTTCCCATATTAAACACTATTTTTAACCTTTTGTATAGAATCATCTTCTGTATGCATCGAGTCACTATAGTGTGACGGAAACGGTTTGCAAGTAAGAAATGGGTACTACTTTGATTTGTTGGCAACTTTTACTGGTGGGGTTGATTGACTTAACATAAAGATAGTGTCTAAATTCTGAATTTGGGTTTGGCAGATGAACATAATTGTGATTTCCATCTCTTTGACCGACTGGGCCCTGCTTCTGCCATTTCAAATGGTCTATAAGACAACATGATGCATGTACAGTAAATTTTTTGGGATACATCCTTCATGTGAAGTAATAATTTTGTTTATAGAGCCATATCCCTGTTTAACCTTATAATATAAGAGTATGTAATAAGATTCAATGAAGGCATTGCACACATTAGTATGAACAATGGTACCTGAATGAAAGTGGAGTAGGATCTCATGAGAATGTCTGCGAATTGATCAGGTGAGTAGACCCTATTAAGGAGGGGACTGATGAAGTAATTCTGAATAAAATCACTGCTCCCTGCGCTCAAAAGGTTGATTGCACCTGAGAATATGGCATTTGCTCTGGCTTTACCCACCATGTTCACAACTTTAGTTTGATAGTCCTTGTAATAATTCAACTGTTGAGTCAATGGGATGGCACTCTACAAAAGATAACCGAAAGAGTAATTATTCTCAGATGTTTGATATCATAGTCATAGGGTTTGTGAGCTTTGAGTAAGAGAGAAAGAGAGTGGGTGTGATCTCATTTCTTACTTATAATTGTGCTGTTCCGTCATAATAACCAGAGGCTGCTGAGGCAAAGTTGGCTCCAGTCAATAGGCCATTCCCTCTGGCTTCTTGGCTAAGGTAGGCTGGTAGGTATGAAGTGAACCCAAGGTACTCAGCTGTGCATTAAGGAACCAAAACAAAAACATGAGAGAGAGAAAGAGAGGTGAAAGACAGAAAAAGGAGTAGGTTAATGAGAAATGTCACCAGTAAAGTCTGTGGCTAGCTTTCCATTGCAGAATCTTCCTGTTGGTCTATGTGTAACAAAATCTCTTCCATAAGGAGGGAAGTTTGCCTTGATGAGTGTATTGAGGTTATTGTTGTTCCCTACATCAACAACGGAGTCCCCAAAGATGATAAATGCAGGAACAAGAGGATCCCCATTTATCAGTGAGAAAACCAGAACAAGGAGCAAGGAACCCAACCAGAAATTCATTTTATTTTTCCTTTGTCTCAACGGTAACTCACTGGCTAGAGATAAATGTGCAAAAGAGTAATGAATGAGGTGAAGAGGAGGCGGGTGACGGAGAATTTAAGAAGGGTTGCTTTGGTCAGTGACTATAGTCAGATTCAGGAAAAGATGCATGTTTAGCACCTGGTAAAGCCCATGTTTTTTGTCCTCTTTTTATTAGGTTAACATCATTTTGTCCATGCTTTTGAAGAGGTGACAAATGATTTATTTAAACCTTTAAGCACTTCATGATAAGCTTAAATAAAAGTAGGAGCTTTTGTCACACCTCCTCCTCCTCCTCCTCTTTGTCTCGAACAAAATAAAAAGAATAGTTTAGTCGAAGAAAAGTACAATTAAAATCTAAAGAATTTGTTAACATTGTCCCCCTCTATTTTGTTTGTAATGCATGTTTCACGGTGAACTTTGAAATATGCTACCGTCCCATAAATTTTTGTTTGTTTTGATTTTTTATTCAATTTTGACTCATATTTTTTAAAATATTTTACTGATTTCAAATTATTTTAAAACATTTTTTTTATAAAAAAAAAAAAAAAGACATGAACCCTATAAAAGTGTACTTACAAAAATTAGATATTACATTAAAAAAAACATGAACTCTAAAAGAGTATTTACAAAAAGTAGATATTACATTAATTTATATTAATAAAAATATATTATTTAATTGGATGAACAATGCAACTAGACAAAAATTATGGGATAAAAAGAGTACATATTTTTAAAATGTTACTTAAGGTGTGCTCTTCAAAGCGTAAAATTGTCCAAGTATAGAAATTAATTGTAAATTTTTCACTTTGGTCTTTTCTCAGTTAGGCATATAGCATTACTACGATCATGACAGTGTTTGAAAACTGTTTAAAAACAACTTAAATCATCAAAATTTAAAAAGTTTAGAGTAAAAATCTTAATTCTTAACGATTTAAGTTACATTTAAGCAAGTTTTTAAACAATGCTTTCATCCTGTTAGATTAGCTCTATCTGCATCTATTTTTAAAAAATTTAAAAATTACTCCTAATCACATTTAGATATCACCTTATATGTTAAAACATTACTCATCCAATTTCTTCAAGTCTCCATTCTTGAGGAGATTATGCATATTATAAGACAATCTTGGTGAGGACACCAAGGAAATTAACAAAAAAATCAATTGAATAAATTGAGAAATTTTATGTAAACCTAAATGCGACGATGAAAATGGATTTTAGAATTTATTTCTTTTAATACATGCAACACGAGATTACCTTTAAATAAAGTAATCTATTAATCATTGGCTTATTAATTATATAAGAAACTCAAGTGATAATTTTATAAAACTCGTGTCACAATTCAAGTTCTACGAAATTATCAGTTTCCCATGAGGAATGGTAACAACACATGAGACTAGGAACACCCAAAAAAATCCTCTAAATATATTTTTTCCCTCCTAATATGGATACCCATTTGTATTGAGACGTGGGTATCAGGAGACTAGGCACATAAAGCATCTTGGACATATTTGTTTTTTCTCCAAATACTCACATATAAATAATAAAATATATTTAATATAAAATAAAATATTAATATAAACAATGGTAAAACAATAGTATTAATTAATAAATAAATTTTATATTTAAAATGTTATTATTATTATATAATCTTTATAATTAAATATATTGTATTATTAATTATGTTATTATTATAAAATAATAGTATCATATTATATTATAATATTATTGCATAATAAAAATATAATAAATAAATATTAATATATTGAAAAAGATGATAATTGTAAAATCTAGTCAAAGTAATCAAATAATAATAAGAATATATATATATATATATATATATATATATAAGTATAACAGTTCCAGCGCGCCACATAAGTAATGACATGAACGTCGACATGGATATACCATTTAATTATTAAATTATTTCTTTCAAATAAAATATACCTATTTTCAAATTCAAATATTTGTTTGTTTTACCTTTAACCAATAAAATTATTTAATCTCTCAATAAATAATAACCTTAATAATTCTTATTAACATTCACTCACATAATAATTCTTATTATTTACAAAAAAGTAGTTGATTTGAAAAATCGAACTCGATCTCAAAAATTAATAATTTGATTTAATTCGATTTTATATTTAATACAAAAATAAATATAAAAAGAGTTATTGATCTAAAAATCGAACTCGATCCCAATTAATAATAGCCATAATAATTCTTGATTAATATTTACTCACATTTACAAAAGGGTTGTTGATCTGAAAAATCAAAGTCGGTCTCAATTAATAATAACTATAATAATTATTTATTAATACTCACTTATATAATCATTCTTATTATCTATAAAAGAGTTATTGATTTGAAAAATCGAACTCAGTCTTCAAAAATTAATAATTTAATTTTATATTTAATACAAAAATAAATGTAAAAAAAAAGTTGTTGATCTAAAAAGTTGAACTTGGTCTCAATTAATAATAACCATAATAATTCTTGATTAATATTCACTCACATAATAATTTTTATTATCCATAAAAGAGTTGTTGATATGAAAAATCGAACTCGGTCTCAAAAATTAATAATTTGATTTAATTCAATTTTATATTTAATATAAAAAATAGTTATTGATCTGAAAATTCGAACTCGGTCTCAATTAATAATAACCATAATAATTCTTGATTAATATTTACTAACATAACAATTCTTATTATCTATAAAAGAGTTGTTGATATGAAAAATCGAACTCGGTCTTAAAAATTAATAATTTGATTTCATTCAATTTTATATTTAATACAAAAATAAATATAAAAAATGATTTTATCTTATTGAATTATGGGAAAGTTAAACAATAAAAATAACAATAATTTAGAAAATCACTTCAATGCATTTTTATGATCAAATCACATTTGGCACAATGATCAAATACACAAGCACAAAACTGATTTTCACTGATAAGTCTATTGCATCAATATTTTTTAAACAATAATGAAATCTTTTTACTCTTGGGTCATAGGTGGTGTGCTTGACAATGTTGAGGAGGTTAATGATGTATGACCTTCTGTTACATCAGTTAATATTGTCTGATGTTTTCAGCATGATAAACGAGGATTTGAGAGTTGGTTATACATCATCTAATTGATTTCAAAAACTTTTTTTTTTTTAAATAACAAAAACCGATAAGATTAAAATTCAGTATAAGTTGTTTAGATGATTTATTTGGATTCCACCTGATTATCAATCTATCAATAATTGATTAATATTATCTAAAGTTTGTTAAGATGATAATTATCTAAATGAAATTTGCCCTCATCTCTCATGTTACCTATAGATAAAAGTCTGATATATTAATTATAATTATCTATAACAAATTATTTACGTCTAACAATTAATTAATGTTTGTATATGTAAAAAAGATTGAGACTACACAAATTAGATATAAGTGAAACAAAAATTAATCAAATCTAATGGAGTTTGTTTCTTCCTTCAACCACCACGACTTTTCCGACCACTCTAGCCACTGGAACAATGAGGTAAATTCTCTTTTCTCCTTCATCTTTTCTCTGTTTCGTGGATCAGTATAAGTGAAGACACGGTTAACTTTTGTAATTTTAGCTTTTTTTTAGGTGATAGGATTTTCTTTAGTGACCGAAATATGAGTGGAAAATATTTTAATTCTTTTTGGTGTGGTTATTGTTTGCTTGGACGGTTTGAGTGAAATGAGTTTTTTTTTTTTTTAATTTTGAATATATTTGTTTATTAATAATGAGTTTCAGTTAATATGCAGATTTAAGTGTTTTTTGAAGTGAATATGAATAAATAAGAGCTGCTAAGGTTGGGATCAGGTTCTTGATTTTGTTTTGTTTTCTCTTTTACTAATATATACTACTGAGAGATTGTTCTGTCTGAATTTTTTTTTAGTAACAACTTGAGTATCTAAAACTTAAATAAATATTTGTTGATCAACATTAATTTGTATTGTATTTAATGCTAAACAACAATTTCAGTTTATGAAATTACTTTTACTGCTTAGTCTGATCAAGTATTTTAGCACTCTGAAATTCTTTGAAATGAGTTGATTTTTTGTTTATCTTTCTTTTTATTTCAAAGGTAGGGGAATAGGAAAGACAAACTTTTTTTTCTTATCCTATATGAAATTTTACGTTGCTCTCTTTTATTATTTTGCAATTGTATGGAAAAGGGCATCATAAAGGTAATAAAGGCTATCATGGAGATGTAGAGAATGCCATTTTCATCTCCCTTTCTCTGTTTGTACTGGTTTCATTAGTTAATAGATACAGATAAAAATAAGAGATTCTTAAGATGAAGTATGATAATTTTTATATTAAGATACAAATTCTTAATAAAAAACTAAAATATAAAAATATAGGAATATTAAGATGAAGATAGAATGAATATTGAAATATGCAAAATTTTAGTACAATGAGTAGATGCAAAATTTAAATATACCGAGGAAATGAAAAAGGCTAATAGATAAAAAAAAAATGCTCTTATAAAAAATTGGATATAATGAATAGTTGAAAAGTTATTAGATAAAAAACGTTTTGAATATAATAAAGATAAAAAGGTAATAATATAGATAAAGGCAATAAAAAAATGCAAGATTTTTAAAATAAAATAAGTTAAGTTTAAATATTGAAATATACAAAATTTAAATATAATAGTGAGAAAATTTTAATATATATTGATAAAATATGTGATTAGTATATTTATTTAATGGATGTTTCATTAGCAAAAAAAATAAATACATATTATTCTAATTTAAATTAAATATATCATGAATATTATTATCTTTAAAAATATTTATTTTATAAATATATATCCATAATGACCTTAATTTTAGTAATTATCTCTTAGAAGTCTTAAATCTGCTTCAATTTTTGTAACTATCTCTTAAAATTATAAACTAAATATTTGTTATCTTAAGAAAAACAGTTAGCATCTTGGATGACAAATGTCCAGTGCAAGAGTGATAATGACATGATAAAGGATTCTAAAAGAGAAGATAGTTATATGCAGGTCTAAAACAACACAAAATTTATCATCAAAATTATTTTCTACTATGTTACGATCAATATAATGTTACATAAGGGGAGGAAATATGTACTATTTTTTACAGCAAGCACTATTATATGGATATTTAGACAACAACAAAAAATAAGATTTTACATTAAAATGCATAAATATCTCCCTTCTTCTTTTAAAAATATATTTTTCTTTAATTTAAATGTTTATTATCATAAAATAAATTAATTTTTAATTAGTGTTTTCTTTCACACATTTTGTTTTCTTGAACAAAATAATCTTATGCATTTACATGGTTCAATGTTACTAATCATTATAATATGATTATAAGATAATTCGAGATGGATCACGATCTTTTTTACTTGAAAATTAAAATTGAATCAAATTTACAATGAGATTTAATGTCATATCATTAAATATAAAATATTAAAATTCAAATTTTTCATCATTCAAATTTTAGACAAAGAGGATAATGATTCTTCCAAGATTACTTGAACCAAACAGCCAAGTCATATTATAAAAACATGTCTTTCTACGGCACCGTTTCATCTCGTCCATGTTATTTTTTTTGAGCTTTATCCCTCATACGCACTGTAAGTTTTCTGCCAAGATTTGTGTGCAACGAAGAGAAACCTTCTCCTTTTGATTCAATTTCAGATTTGTCGACTCCTCTCCAATATGTAAGTTGTTTCTTTCTGTTCAATTGTAAAGATTCTTGAACCATGCACGTTTTGCCACTATCTTATTAGCTCATCGTTCTTTTTTCTTGAGCTTTATTCCTCATTTACAGCGTTAGTTAATTTCTGCTAAGATTTTTCTTTTTGGTGCAATTTTTGCTAAGATTTGACTATGCAACAAAGAGAAAAGCTTCTTCCTTGATTCAATTATATATTTTTTGACACTCTCCAATCTGTAAGTCCCTTCTCTCCATTCGTTTTGCCACTATCTTATTGCCTCAGTTGTGAAAATTTTCTTGAGCTCTGTCGAATGCCTTTATTGTGATTTATTTGTGACCTTTAGTTCACTACTCTATTGGTATATAGCTATGGAAATATTTAGTAGATTTGAGCATTTTCTTTTGATTGGATAAATTGGTAGTTGTTATTTTATAGTTTATGCAAGTTTGCTTGATTTCAGGGTTGTGATCGTCTCAATAGCTACGCTGTTTACTCCTTTTGTAGAGTTTGTATCAATTTATTTGTGGTTATGAAGAATTAGAGAGTGACTATGGAGAGCGATGTTCAACGATCCCTTTCTTTGCGCTTAAGCCGTAGAGGAGAACGAAGTAATCGGAGCTCGTATGCTAAAGGTGAGCAAATGCTGCACATTTCGTATTGAAGAATGTTTTATTTTTGTTCTTAATTGATTTTCAATGTAACATTTACATATGCAGTAAATTGGTTTTGATAGAAATATAAGATTGCATGTTTATATCCTTTAAGGCAATGAGGAGCTGGAGTAATCTATGTTGCTTTTTTGGGTTTTTGGTCTAGTGTTGTCATAGTTTATATAATGGGGAACTTATTGGTTTATGCACAGGAAACAGAAGGCTAGGTATTCATATTTTTATGTTCGAATCAAATTTGCTTGTGTGGTTTATCATAGGTTTTTGGTGTTGCATTCCATTACATTGTATAACAAGGTAGATTTTGGATCTTGCATATGAAACTCAGCAAGTTATGTTGGTGCTGATGCAGGTGATGAAGGTAGCTTTTTCTCTCCTGGGAGGTTGCCCCAAGATTATCCACTGAAGATTGTTTGGAAGAGGGGTTTCATTCGATTGGTTCTTGTAGCAGGCATCCTGTGGATGTTACTCATTCTTGTTGTACTATTATTTCATGTTTGGTCTTGCCAATCTTCATTCGCTTTCTTTTCAGGTATTTTGGAAAAAAAAAAAGCTATTTTTTTCCTGATATTTTGGAATTTTATGTTTACTTTTGTTTTCGCTTTTAGAAATTGGTAGCTTAACACAAAACCCAGTTCTTGCATTAGGCTTAGTCAGAGTGAAGGTCTTATTTCTCTTGCTCTCAAAGGATGCAAAATCTTATATTCCTAAGCTTAGTTTCTTTCAGTTAGCTATATATATTTGCCACCTTTGTGAGCTTTGTGAACAAACATTTATGTTCGATCTTTAGCTTCTTTATTACGTTAGTATTTCTTCCTCCCTTTTGCATCAAATCCTACTTTCTGAGCCATATTTAAAATTCTTATCAAGTTGAATACTGCAGGAAAAGATAAGAGTGGATGACAGATTGAAATATTGTTACATTATTTGGAACTCTTTCCTATTAGGGAAATTAGTTGATTTCAGTTTCTGGTCACTTATTGCATTACAATTGATATCATTGATCTGATAGGTCTTCCTGAGGATGTTCCATTCCCAGTTGCCTCAATTTATTCCATTGTTGCTTAACTAATTCCAAACAGTGGCTGATCAAATTAGAACTGATTGTACAGAGCCTTGATATTGGCTAGGCATCGTGACAAATCTAGACTTTGTGAACCTAGTAGATAGATTATGAAACAAAAATGAGATTAGGTAAGAGCTACAAAATTTGTCTAATAAACAATGAGCAAATGTGGAAACTATTTTCTTTCGTTGTAGCTGTGAGAGCAGAGTTGTCATTGTTGGATAATCTGTCTATACTTCAGGAATGGGTCCCAAACCGTGCATTTTCTGATGTGCTGATTATTGGCATAAACATGATTTAGTTAGGTGATCTATGCTTAGTGCAGAGAGTTTATATAATAATATCATTTTATCAAATGCAGATACATTTCCCAATGGTTTGATTTTTATTTTTATTTCTGCTTGACATGCAGCTATCTGTAACAGAGAAGGCAAGGTATTTAGCATTTTAGACACAATGGGACTCGTACCGAAATCACAACATCGTAAGATTATAGAATTAGCTCTTCTTTGAAAAGTTTACCTCTATGTTTTTTTAATAAGTAAAAGTTTGTCTCTTTGTTGCTATAATAATTAATAACGTTTGCGGTCACATTAATTAGGTTGTCCAATTCCTGTTTCTGATGACCCGGATAGAATAGTTATTCCAAACAGAAGAACTCCTGACACGATTGTCAAAAATCTATCATACATTGTGGAGGATAAGTTAGAGAATAATGGATCTCAGTCTCCTCCACTATTTGGAGGGAATCAAAGCTGGTCAGAAAGAAAAGAGAATTTCAAATTAAAGTCTACTATGAAGGTAAAGCTAAACTTTCTATGGACTGCCAAATACCATTTTAGCTTTTCCTTATTCTTTCCTTCACCATGAATCTTTTTTTCTTTGTATTTTGGGAAGTTGTAGTTTTGTCACCCTTGCCTTTTTCCCCTTAATTTTTTTTTCTTATTTTCTATTTTGTGTTCTGTCCTTCAGGTTCATTGTGGATTCATGCAAGGTGGCGGTGCCGAAAGGGCTCCCTCGGATGTTAAATATATTGAGAAGTGTAAGTTTGTAGTCGCATCTGGGATTTTTGACGGATATGATGTACCTCATCAGCCTTCAAATATAAGCCACCGTTCTAAGAAGCTATTCTGTTTTCTTATGGTGGTGGATGAGGTCTCTCTCGATTTCATAAAGAAAAATGTTACTATCAGGGAGGACCATCATGGGGGAAAATGGGTAGGTGTATGGCGTATCGTTCTACTCAAGCATCCACCTTATGATGAGCCTAGAAGGAACGGAAAGGTTCCCAAGATTCTAACCCACAGACTGTTCCCTCAAGCACAGTACAGCATTTGGATTGATGGTAAAATGGAGCTGATAGTTGATCCACTGCTAATTTTAGAAAGGTATATATTCCAAATTTTATACAATTATTATTATTCTATTTAGAACTTTAATCAATCCCCTGCTTGGTTGTTGAGCAAGCTGAGAGGAAAAGAAAGTGAAGTTTTGAATTTTATGTTTTATGTTGTTCTAGTTTCGTTTAAATAAAGACCTTCATGTTTAACTTTTTGTTCTTACCCTGATTCTGTTCATTACTTTTCATGATCTTGATGGAGAAGCAACTAAATAACATGAACTATCTTTGATTTGCAGATACTTATGGCGTGGAAAGCATACCTTTGCCATTGCTCAGCACAAACATCATCGCAGTATATATGAGGAGGCTGATGCAAACAAGCGAAGGAAGCGATATGCCCGACCTCTTATTGATCTTCACATGAAAATATATCGTTATGAGGGAATGGAGCCATGGAGTTTGAAGAAAAATACCATTAGCGGTAAGACTGGAAGCCACTATACTTGGTTTTATTATTTGTTGCCTATCAACTTCAGGAAGTTTTTTTCTTTTGGATAAATGTGAAATTTTTATTACCCAAATAAAAATACATAAAGCAGTAGAACTGCAAAAAAATAGAGAAAACAAAAAAGAGCTTACAAGCTCTTATCAGTAACAACAAAATCTAGGATCAATCTGGAATTAGACCCCAATTTAGAGCACTATCTTTGTCAACAGGGATATTTGCAGACTTAAGCAAATTTGGACATATGATGTTGTAACTCATCCTATCTTACTTTACAATATAAGTTCAAGTACACACCAGAAGAGTTTTAAGCCAAGGAAAGATGAAAAGCACCATTATAGAACTTTTTCTTCTATGTTGCAAGAAGGACATCAAGGACATTATAGAACTTTTTCTTCTATGTTGCAAGAAGGACATCAAGGACATTATAGAACTTTTTTTCTTTAAGCCATCAAGGGCATTATCGAACTTTATGTTCTACATTGCAAGAAGTAGATGATGGGCAGAAAACAGCCTCCATCTTCATTTGAAGATATTAGTTTGGTGCCAGGAATAGTGAAGTAAGGAATTGTAAGAGCAGGCATGCAGTTGCGTTTTGGCTGAAAAGACCCCTGACGAAGTACATATTCTTTACAGATGAAGTTAAACTAACGGTATTAATAAACCCAGTGCATTGGAGTTTCTAAGTGGTAGGAACCTAGCAAGTGTTGGAATTATGGATACAAAATCTGGAAATTAGTACAGAAATAAAGACTTTGAGGCGCGAAGAATCGTTATCTTTAAGACTTTATTTGTCTCCACTAATTTCCTCTATGTTCAAACAAATAGTTCTCCGGGATACAACAGTCACTCTTGAGAATCGAGAGCAAATTTAATGATTCTCCTTTGAGTTCTCAAACAACGAAACAATGACTGCTATTTTTTAGAGAAGATTTGGGGAGGAAGAGAGGAAGTTGTAAGAATTAAAAGTAGTTATTTAGAAGTTAAATCGAGTATTTGTGATGATTTTCAAACCTCCAACAGTCGGAAAATCGGAGTGGCATGAGCTAAGAAACACAACTATTCAAAATATAAATGTTGGAAAACTTGAAATTTGAAAATTACGAATTTCCAGTTGACTGGCCACTAACCCCATACGATTGGGTTAAGCCTCTGGACAAGTTGGAGTCAGATATCGTAACGCCAGTCAACTGGCAATGCACAGTCCACTATAAAAGTTTATGTCCAATTTGACAGTGGATTAGCCAATACACCTAGTCGACTGGCCCTTTTTTCTTAAAGCAAAACTCCAACGGCAAGTCCTCGGCATACAGGATGCTTAAACTTTCCATGCCCATCTATCAAAATGTTCTACGTTTCTTTCTAATCGATTTGATTCTCGGTAGTTATAAACAATTATATTCCTAGCTATAACTTAAAATATATATATATATATATATATATTTTCTTCTCTGCTTTGTTTTTGTTTTATATTTTTTTTCTTCTTTTGTATTGATGCTAATTTTTGCAAAGATTGTTTATATCATTATTAATTCTAGGCTTTAATTTTGTTTGTCTGAAACTAACAGTATTAATAGTTTTTTAAAGGTATAATTATGGTTTATACGGCTATCTTTAGGTGTTTTTGTCCAATGATTTTATGGGGCATATACTATATAGGTATTTGCGCCTTCATCTTTTAGCTGTTTTTCAGAGTAATTGTTGAGGTGTAATGCACTTGATATTTCATATCATTGATTGTGGTTCATAAAATGCAGATGTGCCGGAGGGAGCCATAATCATACGGGAACATACCGCACTGAATAACTTGTTTAGCTGCTTGTGGTTCAACGAGGTTGACCTCTTCACTCCAAGAGACCAGCTAAGTTTTGGCTATGTTGTGTATAGATTAGGGGGCTTGTTCAAGTTCTATATGTTCCCAAATTGCGAGTATTATTCACTGTTTATATTACACCCGCACACTCGAGAGCATTCCTCTAAAGTCGAATGGGTGAAAAACATTAGCGAGTTTAAGGGAAAAGGGAGCAGTATGAAAGAGAGCAGGGGTGGATTTGGCTTGTGGACTCCGTATCCTGGGAACCTTGATTCTGTTGTCCTGCCCACAGTAGCAAGAACATCAAAAGCAGGCTGAAGTTGAATACAACCCATTTGATAATTTGTATGTAACTTATTCCATGGATTACTTGATGATATCTTTTATTAATTTATCCCTACTTCATTTTAAAGAGTAGAGATACCCTAGAAAGTGTTTGTATAATATTTGGAAGAGAAAAGGGAGATGTTGATTTACAAAATTTGAGACATGAGTAGGAAATAAAACTGGTAGTCTCTTTGACAGGATTAGGATCTCCAAAATCAAAACCTTATATGTACTAACGTGAGCTTGTTTTCTGGTTGTTTTGGGTGTAGACTTTGAAGATAACGATGGTGCATTGGTTAGTTTGACCACAACCAAATAGCAATTTTAGTGTTGGATACATTTCAGTGTGGTTGATGGAAGTCTGCGTATTGCTCTCAAATTGTGTGGAAGAAATTTCAAGTGAAGCTGATGCCAAACAGAATCATCCATGCAAATTCTATAGTTGAACCCGTAACTAAATGTTAACTAGTCTGGTTGTAATATAAAAAGTCATATACGTTCTTTTATATTCTGTCTTTTTAGGAGATTTGGGGGATTTTTGGGGGACTTGACAAAAGAATTTACAATGTTTTTTTTTTATTATTGTGATTGTACTCTCCCAAAGAATTCTCGTGGAGTCGGTGAAACAGAACAATTATTAATTTTTTCGTTATTATTAATAAATCTTTTCAACTTTGTGATAATTCTTACAAAATAAATAAAATCATTAATTTTAAATTGAAACCAGCAAATGATAATAAAATAAAAATAAGAGATATACTATCGTCTTTACATGTGATGTCACGAGGTTATTAAAAGAGATCCTGTTGCTGGAATAAATGAGAGATGGCATGCACAAGACTCCTGTGGCTACCAAAATACTACTCCTCCAATAGTAGAAGACTGTAATTCATAACTGAAAGACCAAAATGCCCTCCATAGTTGATTTTTTTTTTTTAAAATAAATTAATTAATAAAATTATTTATTATCACACAACAAACCTGGTTATATTTGAAAACAGTTTTCAAAAATTCTTTTCTATGTTTGGCAAACAGTTTTCAAAAGTAATTTTCTAAAACAGTTTTTTAAAAAACGGTTTTCAAAAACGGTTTTTTGAAAACTCTAAATTTGTGTTTTTTTAATATAATTTTCGAAAAATAGTTCTAAAATCAGTGTTCACTTTTCTATTTCATTCTTCTTCCATGGTATATAAAAAATATTAAAACTTTGAAAAATAAAATAATATTAATTATTTTTAAATATTTAGTAAATATGAAAAATAAATTTAATGTAGATTTTAAATTTAAATTCAAAACTAAAAATAATTACAAGATGTATTGAAACAGTTTTCAAAATAAGATTATCCAACCAACATTTCATTGTTTTCTGTTTTGGAAACAGTATTCGAGTTATAGATATCCAAACATGTTTTTTTTAAAAAAACATTAAAAAAACCATTTTCAGTTTATATTTTTTAAAATAATTTTTAAAAACTAAAAATAAAAAACTGTCACCCAAACATATCCAAATATTCACTTTAAAAAATTAAACTTCATATTGTATAGTGCATAAACTAAATAAGTCTTTTAGAACCTTTCAAAAAAAATCTTTTAGAAAAAAGAAAAGTAAATAAGTGATTTAACTTAAATTACAGTAATGGAAATTTCCATTCTTCTTTCTTTTTTTATTTAGGAAATTTCCCTCTTTAGTAAAAGCGGCAAGGGAAGCAAAATTGGACGACTGCCCAAGAACACTCGCTTGAGTATGAAGACCAACATATACTTTCCGCTTTTAACCCACAAGCCGTACATTACAGGTCAGCAAACGAAATGTGGAGAGCGCGTGCATATAGTGTAGTGATAGCCGCGAGTATCTCTGTGAGTGGGGGAGTGAGTAAAAAAGAAATCGGTGATCTAGGAAGGGTAAAAACGGAAAAACAAAAAATTGCATGAAGAACTCGGATATAGAGACCGAATAGGATGACGCTTGGCGTTAAGGCGCAGGCGGGCCTTTATTACCTAATGGAATTTTTGTTGTTTCTGTAAACCCCAAAACAAAAGAAAGAAAGAAAGAAAGAAAGAAAGAAAACCCACAAACTCTTCTTCTTTACTATAAGGCAGATAGAGAGAAGAAGTAGCAAACAGATTTCAGACAGGGACCCTTGAGAGTCAGAGAGGGGGTCTATAGCTAGGGTAGAGATAATGGCGGATTATGGGTACGAAATTTGGTCTGCATGTTGCCATTCATCAAAATCATCTTTTAAGCTTTTTCTGTTTATGGTTCCATTGATTGTAGCATTTGGGTTTGTTTGTGTTATGGGTCCAAAAACTTTCAATTGGGTTCTCATATCTAGTAGCCTCCCTTCTTCTTCTTCTTCTTCTTCGTCCTCCTCTTTTACTGCTGTGAATAATAGCATGAAGTTGCCTGATACACATACAAAAGAGAGAGAGGAGGTAGTGGATTTGAAATCAAGAGTGGTCATGGTGAATTTTCACAGTATGGAGGAAGTTAACCACTCTTCTGATTCTCCTCCCCTTCCTCTTGAAGTTGGACATGGTCAACAACATCTTGTCACTGTAAGATCTTTTCTTTTTTCTTTCTTTCTTTCTTTCTTTCATTAGTTTGGCTGTTTTTTATTACTTATTTTCTCTTCACTAAACGCTGTCATGTAGAAGTATTAATGTTTGCCTTGAAAACATAATGCTCAGAAACACATTTTTTTAAAATAAAAAATTACACATAATTAATTACTTTTTTTCTAATTATAATTAAATATAAAAATAAAAGAGAAAAATAAGTGCTCTGGTTTGTCTGTCTATCTATTTAGGAAAATATTTCAATTTTAAAGTTCTAGACGTCAATGCTGTCACGTGGCTTAGCTAGTACTATCTTTTATCTCATATTTTTATCAAGTTTATTGTTTAATTGATTAAATAAATATTTTTTTATTAAAAAATTAATTTTTTCATAAATAAATTTCGTTTTTTTATATTTTTAAAATAATATAATATAAAATAATTAAAAACAATCTTAAAAATATGATTAGAAAGAATACAGCTTTCAGGTTCTATTAAATAAATAGTACAAACAAAATAAATGTAATTGTACTGAATATGGAAAAGCAATCGTACTATTTTTTTTATCAATCTCCCAAACAAAGTAATGTGATAGTGATGGAAAACAATATATGTTTTTTTTCTTACAAAAATATAATAAGAGATATATTTAATTTATTTATGAAATTTTATCGAGTTTAATTAATTATTAAAAAATTCAACAGAGCGGAACGAAGGAGAAAATTAACCTCAATATTTCCACTAGTGGAACCACCGACTCCATATTCATGAATGAGTCTGATCATGGCATGAAACCAAATATAGAGAGGGTGCATACAAATTTGGAGAGGGTTGAAGCAGGTTTACAGAGATCTCGAGCTGCAATTAAAGAAGCTACTTATGGGGATCAAATAGAGGACCCTGACTATGTCCCCTTGGGCCCTATGTATTGGGATGCCAAAGCCTTTCACAGGTATGCTATCATGCATTTTCTTTTCATGCCAAAGCCTTAACTACAGACCTAGTTTCGAGCTTTGGGTATCAATTTTTTTCCTTTTTTTTTAGAAAAGTTTTGTATATAATTGCATCTCTAATTCCAGAGTTCCTAATTTGCAATTGTAGGAGCTACTTGGAAATGGAAAAGCAGTTCAAAATCTTTGTCTACGAGGAAGGGGAGCCTCCATTGTTTCATGATGGTCCTTGCAAGAGCATATACTCCATGGAAGGAAATTTTATCCATAAAATGGAGACTGAGAGCTGGTTCCGAACGAAAGATCCTGAGAAAGCACACGTCTTTTACCTTCCATTTAGTGTGGTAAAGATGGTCCGATTTGTCTATGAGCGTGACTCGCACAATCTTCGTCCTATAAGAAGCACTATCATAGATTATATCAATCTTGTAGCGGGAAGATACCCTTACTGGAACCGTAGCCTTGGCGCTGACCATTTCATGCTTTCTTGCCATGATTGGGTAAGCATATTTACTGTTCCTTTTTGTAAGCAATAAGCATCCTGCATTGCATCAGAAATTATTCTCACCTCAAGTTTGATCAGCTGCAACTAGCACTGCTCAGTTTATTAATCTGGTTAATGTCGGTTTGAACCTATATATATGTTCTATATGGCTGACAACTAGGGCGAAAAATTTGTAAGTACTCACTCTGGTTCTGTAACAGGGGCCGAAAGCTAGCTTCTCACTTCCTTATCTCCAGAAGAATTCTATTCGAGCTCTATGCAATGCAAACACCTCTGAGAGGTTTAACCCCACCAAGGATGTCTCAATTCCTGAAATCAATCTCCAAACTGGGAAACTAACAGGCTTGGTAGGCGGTCCATCCCCATCGCGGCGTCCAACTTTAGCTTTCTTTGCAGGAGGAGTCCACGGCCCAATTAGACCTGTCCTCCTTGAGCATTGGGAAAACAAGGATGAAGATGTTAAGGTACATAAATACCTTCCGAAAGGCGTATCTTACTATGACATGATGAGAAAGAGCAAGTACTGCATTTGTCCGAGTGGATACGAAGTTGCAAGTCCAAGAATCGTGGAGGCATTGTACTCGGGATGCGTTCCTGTATTGATTTCTGTCAATTATGTGCCACCGTTTAGTGATGTTTTGAATTGGAAGTCGTTCTCGGTGCAGGTGTCAGTGAGCGAGATTCCTAATCTGAAGAAAATATTGATGGGAATATCTTCAAGGCAGTACATAAGGATGCAGAGGAGAGTGTTGAAAGTGAGAAGGCATTTTGTGTTTAATTCTCCTCCTAAAAGGTTCGATGTTTTTCACATGATCCTCCATTCTGTTTGGCTGAGAAGACTGAATATTAGAATCCGTGATTATCAATGAACTATGGGCTTGTTTATGAAGCAAAAATCGATCGAACAAATCTAGGATTGATTGACCATAAGAGCTGCAGCAATTAGAAGATTTAGGGTATTCTTTTGCAACTTTATGTAGTTAAGTTGGGTAATATTCCTTTTGAATAGATAAATTGTGTGTTTAAGCATCATTATTGTATAAAAGTATATTTTGATATGAAAAACTTATTACAAACAAATAATTCACTCGGAAGAGAAAAAATGTGTCATTCTTTTTTTTTTTTACGGGTGATAAATCTTTTTTCATAGCATCTTTTATATTTAAAAGAGAACTTTTGACCTCAAAAATTTGTTTTTTTACTAATAATTTATTGTGAAAACAGATTTTTTTCTCGTGAAAAAAATGAAACATTAGAAAAATACATTTTCGTTTATGAATCACCCAAATGGATATAAATATCACAATTTCGCAAAAATTAAAATATCTTGCGTTAAATGATGTGAGCTTTTAGCTTATTAATAAAGGTTATTATTATCATCAACGCCTTTACGTTTAGCATTGTGTTTTAAACTATTAATTTACTCTTTGTATCTTAGACATGTGTCTAATAAACTCTTCTAATGATAATTCCGACGAAATTGATATCAATGCACACAAAAATTTTGACTATTAAACAGATCAAAAAATTTTGTCAAAAATTGTGCATCGTATCAATTTCACTAGAATTATCATTAAAAAAGTTTTTGGACGCATACCGGTAAATTGAACTTTTTAAAATGTAAAGAGAATAATATTAAAATACATAATAAAATGTAAAAGTGTTTGACGATAATAAATCTATTAATAGCATTAAGAGTAGATTACACTAATGGTGTCTAAATAATTCTACTCAAGTTACTCGATCTGCTCAAGGTTATTAAATGAGATAAAATTGGAGTAAATACTATTAAAGGATTAAATACATTTAAAGAAAGATAAAGAGGAAAATAAATTTTGGATTGGAATATTATTGAATATTATAGGTGGTTTGTGTTGTTGAAAATTGATGACTCAAAATGATTTTAATAATTCAATTTTTTATAAAAATAAAAAATAATTTAATAATTGATTAAATTTATTAACTAATTTTTTTATTTTTAATTTTTTTTATAACATCAAATTAATCGATGGTTGAAAAAAATACTCCATCGATAATATTAGAAAAAACTCAACCTTAATCAACACCAAATTCACCAAACTTAACTAATCAAATTCAATTTTATACCCGCATATTTTCTTGTGCTATTGCCAAAAACCACCACGGCCAAAATTCCGGAGTCGGCTCATTTTGTCGGTTTGAAGAGTCGATAGAGAACCGCCATTGAGAGGACCCATGCACCACCGAGTCCACAAGTCAAGAAATATTTTGTTGTATCAAGATAGAAACTTGACTGATAATTTTTTGAAATTTTATTAATAACATTTAAAATATATAATTATCATTCCTAATAAAAATTTAAAATTTTTTAAATTAAATTTTCATGTGTATCTAATAATTTTTATGAATTTATAATCTTTTAAGTGGTGCACAATGTAAAACACGTAAATTTTACAATGACACATCGTATATTATCAACACCACCAATTATAAACTACAAATGGTCAATTTCTTCAAAGCCTGGCTTCTTTAATGAAGATATTTTTATCTAGACCTAATTTCCGAGCCTCTCTTTCAACCATAGAAATTACTTTGATATATAAAAGACAAATTATAGATCAAGATTAGACGACTTTTTTAGTTCTGCAGTCCAAACTACAACAGTCACTTGCCACGTGATGGTACACGTGGAGGAAAAACCACCATAAATAATTTTGAAGAATTTTTTTGTTAGATCAAACTTAACACGTTAATTTTAAACCCTCTCGAAACTCAACTAATAACTTTAAAAATTTTCATTTATAATATTATTTTTAAATTTATATTCATACCGACACTAATAATAAAGTTTCCAATTAATCAGACCCATTCCAGCAAAGCATTTTTGCCCTCCTTCGTCTCACGGCACCGCCTAAGGTTTGCAAGCAAGACAACGTGTCTCTGTCCATTAGCATGGCTGGCACGTGTTGTTTGCCCAAGTAAGATTTAACACGTCGCAGCAAATTGTAATGGACAAACTCCACGTGTCGTCTCCACAGAACTGAATCACTTATATAAGCGCACGTATATACCCGAACCAAAACGTAGATCAGAAAGCAAGAGAAAATAAGCTAAGCATTCTTTTCATCAAAGTTCAATTCTAGTGAGAGAAAAACCAGAAAAACGGTGTACTTCCTGTGAGTATTTTTTACTTAAAGAGGCCGGTGAAAATTAAGCAATGGCTTCAAAGGAAGAGAAGGAAGACAGAGCCAACCAAGACCAGCAACAGAATCCAGGTGTTATTGGCTCTGTTTTGAGAGCCGTACAAGGAACCTACGAGCAAGCCAAAGAAGCCGTTGTCGGTAAGAGCCAGGAGACTGCAGAGACAACAAGAGAAGGAGCTGAAGCAGCCACGGGGAAGGCCAAAGAGACAATAGACTCGGCTGGGAAGAAGACAGGAGAGTATAAAGACTACGCGGCTGAGAAAGCCAAGCAAGGGAAAGACACAGCCGCCCAGAAGATGGGAGAGAGTGAGGATTACGTGGCACAGAAGGCGAAGGAAGGAAAGGATGCAACTTTGGGGAAGATGGGAGAGTATAAGGATTATGCGGCGGAAAAAGCGAAGGAAGGGAAAGATGCAACCGTTGGGAAGATGGGAGAGAGTAAAGATTATGCTGCTGAGAAAGAGAAAGAAGGTCAAGACACGAGTGTAAGTAAGCTTGGTGAGTTTAAGGACTTTGCTGTTGATTCAGCTAATAGGGCTGTGGGTGTTTTGTCTGGAAAGAAAGAGGAAGTCCAGCAAAAAACATCAGAGACTGGGGAGGCAACCAAGGTAATCAAGTCGGGTTTGTTTATTTATATCGTTACCCATATTTTCAATTAATATTACACTATTTTTTTATCTTCAACATTGCATCTGGGATTTTCACTAACCTGGTTAAAATTGCACAGGAGAAGCTAAGTGAAACAGGGGAGGCAACCAAGGTAATTTAATTTACTTATAAAGTTATATATATTTTCAATTATTATTGTAATTTTTTCTGCATTGTTTTTATAGTAAATTATAATCATACAGGAGAAACTAGATGAAACAAAAGAGGCAGCAAGACAAAAAATGGAGGAGCTGAAGCTGCAAGGTAAAGAAGACAAAGATGCAGCTGAGAAAAAAGCGAATGAAGCCAAACACACTGAAGCAGACAGGTATCCATTCTCGAAAAATGTATATGTGAAAAACGGTTCGTTTTGTTGTCTGAATTAAAATTGATGTGTTATGTTTTGGATATGGTTAGGGGCACTGCGGCAAGGGGAAGTATCTTCAGCTCGATCGGGAGTGTGACGGAAGCTATAAAGGGGAAGCTGACTTATCCAACAGATGTGGGAGATCAGTCACGCGAGGAGCGTGAGCACGGTGGTGCTGGAAGGAAGGGTGGAGAGAATTAGAGAAGGGAGTCAACGTTGAGGAGACCAACCGGAGCTATCGCCGCTACCTTGAAAGCGTCTTTGATCAGATGATTGGTTAAACTTTCAACTATGTTGGGACCCTTGAATTCTATTTTTCAGTATTATACTGCTTTTAATGTGTGTTTAGCCTTGTATGGGTTTGTGCGTAGATGTTGGACAAAAGTTTTTCCTTCTTTGGGTTAAAAATGATGGGATACATGTTAGTAACTTTATGATTTGTGGTCCAATCCAATGTACTCTCGTTTGGTCTACTATTGAAATATATATTTTCCTTTGGGTCAAGCCGGATTCATTGTTTATTGTTTTCATGGGCCTTTTACTCGGGGATGGACAACGGGCAGGTTTCACTAGAGGTGGCAATGGAGAGCCCTCACGAGACAAATGAGGCACATCCCACACTTTCACGGGCGGTGACCTGCTTGGCTGTGTCTTAGGAGCCGTGTTGATTTTAGTTTTGGGCTTTTGAAAACTAAAGGTACAATCTAATTAAATTTAAAATGATATATAATTTTATGTCACTTAATTTAAAAAAAATTGGATAGTACTAAATTTGATGCAAGAGGATGATAAAAAAAATAAAAATTAGTATTATACTTTTATCATAATAACACAAGATTTTAAATGAGTTGTTATCAATATTATTATTATAAATATTACATTAGCACGTTAAAAAAAATCAAAAGAGGTAGAAGAAATCAAGAATATAATGAAAATTTGTAATTCATGTATAAATTGTGACCGTTAAAATATAATAATAATTTTTTTTTAAAGTATTTTTTTATTTATTTAATGTTATTTTTATAAATTATTTATTTAAAAGGTTTTAAAAAATTATAATTTTTAAATTATTTATTTTGTAGTCTTGTTTAATTTTAAAATTATTTATAATATTTAATATTATTAATAAAATATTATTTTTATATACAATCATAAAAATTTAATTAAATATTTTTAATAAAAAAATATAATATATATTTATAAGGTCTATAAATCAATATGATCTCAGTTTTAGACTTTGTATCATAGCGAGTTAAGATTTTAAAATTTTGATATGGCACGATACGGAAGTTAGTTCTGTGAGGAACGTGAACCGACATAGTCTACTGCAACCACATGGTTTGACCGAAAAATGAAGTACAATAATAATGGTTTTTTTTTTTTGTCCTTGATTCAGTGGTAAGTTCGACTTTTAAAATGACAATGATCTCGAAAGATTTTGGGTTCGAATTTTGTCATTACATTGTACATTTTACGATTTACATCTTCTGCAGGTCTTAGAACAAAAATTGTGGAGCGATCGTAATAATTCATTATTCAAAAAAAAAAATAACAATAATTCCTTGAGGCTCAGAATGTAGTAGCTACTAGTTTGCCTTTCATACTAAACCATATCTCTATCTCATGGGACACAAGCCAAAATCTCCGGGCCCATCTAATTCAAAAAAAGATCTTTATTGCAAGGGTTGAAAGACAAGAAGACAGGGAGAAGAATCATTAGTGCAAGCAAAGTTCTTCTCTATATGTGGATGATTTTAAGGATCAATTTGAAACAATTCATTGTTAGCATATGAGGGGTGATGTTATTGGCAATAAATTAAGAAGGATAAGGGTATATATGTCCGGACTTCTTAAAAAAAAAACAATAATTTTGAAAACAATAACAAAAAATTGTTTCATGTTGTTTTTACTAAAAACTCTTTTGAATAATTGTTTTTTTATAATTCATTTCATTATAATGTGTACAAAAAAATTTATTATACATTTTTAAATGTGTTTTTTCATTATTTTTAAAACTATTATAAAACAATCAGGAAATAAAAATAATTTGTTTGTAAAAGCAAGCCATCTTTCAAGAATAGTTTTCAAAAAATTGTTTTTTTGTTTTAGAAAACATGCTTTTAAGTGCAAATCAATTTGCTTTGTAAGTGAGGGTAGCCTTCACATTATTTTATTTGGCTTATACTGTCAAGTGGATATCAATTGTTGAATCTTATACTAAAATTCCATTTTATATTAACAGAGAATATTCAGTGGACTTTCTTTTCTTCTTGTTTTCTTGGATTGACTTCAAGAGAATCCTTTACAGGTATATCCTATTTATAAAGTTCCCCTATTATAAATGGGTTATTATCTCTCTTCTTATAATATATGTTCCCTACATATTGTGAAAATAATAATTAAATGTTATTAACACAATCGTGATTTTATTTTAAAAAAATAATAATTGGGGACGTCTTATTTGCTGACTAGAGTTTAGTTCAATTGTTCAGAGTTTGTTTGGGAGAGTTGATGAAATGAATTTTATTTTTTATAAATAAATTAATTAAATTAAATATTGGAAACGATTTTTGAGATTACGATGGAAGTAGATTGAAAATGACTAGAGATGGTTATTTTTTATATTTATATAAGAGTGATGATCCTATAGATCACATAGCGGTTTTGTAATCGAGAAAATTTATTTGCAATTACGAAAAAGTTATATAGTAATTTTGATATTTAATTTTTTTAAAAACAATTGTTATTCAATTTTTTTTATGATTATTAATGAATTTTTTTGGTTCGTTGTAACTCCCACATAATCGAGTCTGGAGAGTAACCACTCATTTATATGTATAGGGACCACAATGACCTTCCTGACCCTCCTTGCAGCTATGATCACATGGTTCTCTTGAAAAAATCTTATACACGTAAATTTTGTTTTTTTTATGATTATTAATAAATTTTTTTGATTCGTTATAACTCCCACATAATCGAATCCGTAAAATAACCGCTCATTTATATGTATAGGAACCACAATAACCTTCTTGACCCTCCTTGCAGCTATGACCACATGGTTCTCATGAGGAAATCTTGTTCACATAAATTATGGGACTACTAGCTTTTAGTTTTATTTGCACTTGAAGTAAAACAATGATAGAATAGGTTGAAAAGTTCATATTGATTTTGGTTTTGTGCATCCATTAACGTGTCCGTTTTAATATTTTTCTTACATATGAAAGCTACACAAATTCAGATCTAACGTACAATTTACGATTCAGAAATGTGGGCCCAACCCATCGAAGGATTCTGAGCTCATCACAAGCTGGCTTTGTCTAAAGAGCCTACAAATATAAGTACTAGAGAGAAAAAATAAAAACAAAAATTGTAGGATAATTCTTCAAATTTCTTTTTTACAGTGTCTTTTTGGAATTTATATACATCTTATTAAATCTAATTATTATTATGTTAAATAAATAAAATCACTTAAAGCAAATAAAATTGTTTATTATATTGTTTAAATCTTTTTAATAAAAAATATTTTATTTTATTTTATTTTTTTTCCTTTACTCTCTCTATCTGGAGTTCTAATAATGAAAATGATAAGTAAAAATTTGTTATTTTTTTAAAAAAATAGCTGGTGAGATCACTTAGCAAATAAACCTTTTTTTAAAAAATAACTTTTAAAAATTGAATTCCTAACACTAGTTACAACTCTAAACCTAATTTCTTTCTTTTTTTAAAAAAAAAATTAAAAGATAAACCAAAACTTTCTAACTAGATTTATATGATCATATAGATTATTATTATTCATTTATCCTCATTTTTTTTTGTGAGAGCAAGTTTTACATGAGCTTTTTACGATCATTGATCAAATATTGCTAACTTATTTTCAAAACGTAGTTTTTTTGTTTTAATCTAGATCAACATTTATCCATTTAAATTTGTTGTTTTAATGTGGATCAACAATTATTCATTTGTTGTACATGTTTTTATTTTATAAAAAAATGTAGTAATTTTATGCATTTTTTTTATTATTCAGATTCTAAATATAGAGAATGAATAATAGAAAGAAAAAAAAAAGTGAAATATTTTATATTGAAAAGAACATAAAATTAAAAAGATTTAAATAATATAATAAATAATTTCATTTATATCTTATTGATTTGAAATAATAATAATTATTAAATTTAATAAAATAATTAAAATGTATATAATTCACGCACAAAATTAAAAGCGTTGTTTTAAATCTTTGTTATTAATGCTAATTAAATTTTTCCTACGGTAGCTTCTCTGTTTTCGGTAGGAAATGCTTTATTTCTTTATGGTCTTCAAGTGTTTTATTTTGGTAAGAAATGAAAGATAATTTTGTTGAATATGGTATCTACCACTCTGGTAGTGCCACGTGTTAATGCATGTCTGGTTTTAAGCCTGTAAATAATGCATGTGAGGCTGCCATACTCTGCTTAAAAACGACAACAAAACTCTCTCCCTTGAAGACCGTTTATACAGTGGTTTCTGAGTTCTGTTCTCTCATATTTGTTCTTCTTTCGAAACAGAAAAGTAACGTATCTGGGTATTGAAGAAAAGGGAGAGAGTTTGTTCTTGTTCTTGTTAATTGCTGTTTGTTAGTAGAATTGACAACAATTAACAAACAGCAAGAAGAAAAGAAGAAGAAAACATCCATGGCAACAAGAGGATTGGTGCTTTATCTGCTTTCTGGTTTCTCTGTTGCTGTTCTCTGTGTTTTGTTCCTCGACAACTCGAAAGACAGTAACCCATATCTTGTTTTATCATCTCCAAACTCAACTCTCTTGCACTCCCTTCATGGATCCACCACAGAGAAAGTTTGGCCTGTATGTCTCGTCACTTTACATATTTATAAGATGTTTTTTTTTTTGTATTTAAATCTGAGAAAATTGGCTTTTGTTATTGGTTAATTGGGATTTTTTTTTTGGTTTGGTGAAGGAATTGGAGTATAGTTGGAGAATTGTGTTGGCAACAGTGATTGGATTTCTTGGATCGGCATTTGGGACAGTGGGTGGAGTTGGAGGAGGAGGGATTTTTGTTCCAATGCTTACTTTGGTTGTTGGATTTGATACCAAGTCTGCTGCTGCTCTTTCTAAATGTAACTTTTCAACATCTTTACAATTTCTTGATTTTGTTCTCTCTTGCTTTTCATGATTTCATCTTTCTTAAGTTTTGTGCTTTTTAATTAAGTGACTATGACTTTTTAACAGATCTTAGAGAAAAGTTCCAACACTCACATGTAAAAGGAAAAAGATAAAAACACAGTAATGATTGATGAAGAATTTTTTTTTTTTTTTTATCCTTCTCAATTCTCACTAAAAAGGTAGTCATATTAACTACTAATTACTATTGACCCAGAAAGGGAGAGGATTCTGGTGGTTTTCCAAATTATTGTTTCAATTTCCTTTTTTCCTTTCTTTTTTACTGTCAATATCAATCTGGCTTTTGCTCTTTTTCAGTAGAAAGCAAAAAATTAGCTAAATTAGTTTTAATTTTCAGTGAATAATTAAAGTACGTCATTTTTTTTTTCATTAATGAGAAAAATGAGTTCTTCTGTGCAGGTATGATAATGGGGGCATCAGCATCATCATTTTGGTACAATCTAAGAGTGCCCCATCCAACAAAAGAAGTGCCCATTATAGACTATAATTTGGCTCTTTTGTTCCAGCCAATGCTCATGCTTGGCATTACTATTGGTGTTTCCTTGAGTGTTTTCTTCCCCTACTGGCTAATCACTGTCCTCATCATTATACTCTTTTTAGGTCTGTTAAAAAAAAATTCATGATCTCCTTTTATCTTCTGTTTTTTTCCTTTTGAACTGCTGCAATTTTGTTTATGATGCATGAGTTTCTTTTTTTTTTTTTTTAATTTATACTAATTTAATATCCCAGTTGAGAGAACTTATCTGTTCTTGTATTGAATTTTTGTTTCTCTAATGACTTAGGGACCTCTTCAAGATCATTCTTTAAGGCCATTGAAATGTGGAAAGAGGAGACAATTTTGAAGGTAAGTTTCAGTCATATAAACCAATAAGGTGGCTGTTTTCACAATAGTATATTGACAATTTTTATTTTTCTAATCTTGGAAAAATTTGCAGAATGAAATGACCAAGCAACAAGAAACTATAGTTAATTCACGTGGCGAACGTAAGACATGAACTTGCATACAGATTTGATTGCACGTTCATTGGATTAGTTACTTACTTATATGGGTTGTAATTGTAGCTAATGTTGATTTTTGTGGTTTGCAGTTCTAATTGATGCAGAGTATGATCCACTTGTACCTAGGGAAGAAAAATCAGAATTGGTAAGCAAAACCCAAGTTTAGATAATCTTAATTTACATATTTTTAATCCTTTAAGACAGACTGATAGGAGCTGAACTTAGACTTTCTTTACCTTCCAGCAAACACTATGCTTCAATCTTAGGTGGAAAAGGATTTTGGTGCTAATTGTCCTATGGGTCTTTTTCCTATTGATTCAAGTCATTAAGGCAAGTAACTCTCTGTATCTTTTTTTCTCTGTTTCTATCTCTCTCAAATGGTCATTTTGTGATGCTTATTTATATGATACTGTTTATGCAGAATGATGTAGCTGTTTGCAGTACATGGTATTGGGTGCTTTTCTGCTTACAGGTAGTTAATTATAAAAGACTGATTGATAAAAATTATTGGTTTCTACTTCATGTTCTGTGGGGTCAAATGCTTAGGAATTATCTGTGTTCTGTTTCAGTTTCCTATAGCAGTAATAGTGTTTGGATATGAATCAATGAAACTATACAAAGAACACAAGGAGAGAATGAGCACAGGGAATACAGAATCAATCTGCGAGGCTTCAATTGAGTGGACTCCCATGCACCTTGTATTCTGTGCACTTTGTGCTATCTTAGGAGGAACCGTTGGCGGTTTACTTGGCTCCGGCGGTGGATTTATTCTCGGTCCATTACTCCTCGAGATCGGTGTCATCCCCCAGGTATGATCATCCGCTTCAACTCCCATGTCTTCGGTTTTTAAGTTTAGTTTGACGTAGATATAAATCAGTGTATGATTAGGAATGTATATACCCTATAATTACAGTGCATTAATGTTGTGTTTCAATTCCTGAATAAAGTATTTTACTTTTTCACTGAAAGAAATTTTAATATTCTGTTTCCATTATGATCGAGAAAAATAAGGAAAATTTTGAAATTTAGAAGTATGTTTAGTTGGAAAGAATGTTGTAAGGTTCTTGAAATAACTAACCTTTCAGCTAAGCCTCAAAATATAATTTTTGTTGGTCTGATGCACAGGTTGCTAGCGCGACAGCTACTTTTGTAATGATGTTCTCTTCATCCTTATCTGTGGTGGAGTTCTACCTTCTCAAGAGATTCCCCATTCCCTATGGTATTTCTCAGTTCTATATTATTGCCTCTATTTTTTTTTTATTTCAATATTTAAATCAGATCAGACCATGATCTATAACCCATTTTATAGCAAAATCTGGTAATGCTAACTCTGTTTTTTTTATAAAAAAAATTGCAGCTTTATACTTAATGGCCGTGTCTGTTTTGGCTGGCTTCTGGGGACAGTTCTTTATAAGAAAACTAGTCGCAATACTAAGAAGAGCTTCAATCATTATTTTCATCCTCTCTGGTGTTATCTTTGCTAGTGCTCTCACAATGGGTATGATAAAGTTTAAAACTTTAAATCCTGTTTTCATTATATATATATATTTGTTTGATCGAAAAGGCTAATTGGTTTTCTTGTTTTTGACATTTTCAACAGGAGTCATTGGCATAGAGAAGAGCATTCAAATGATAAACAATCATGAGTTCATGGGATTTTTAGGATTTTGCAGCAGTCAATGATTGTTGACGTCACTGCTGGTGAACATATAAAATGTGAAGTGAAGATAGATTGTGGAGGAAGAAAATGCAAAAAGGGAAAATGGCGAGGAAAATAATTGATTCTTCATAGGGAAAGCATTAGCAGTTGTTATTGGCCAACACCTAGTTGCCCAACACAAGAAAATAGTGCCTTGGTGTCAATAAATGATGTGTTTAATTTGTTTGTGTGCAGCGTTAGTCTTGAGTAGTCCCGAGTGTTAGCTTCTGGCTAATACCACTACCTATAGACCTTTTCCATTGCTTTGCGATTGCAGTATTTGATTCTTTTTCTTCTTTTAGTAAGGAATTGTGCTTTGAACAATTGGAGAACTTTCTGGCCTTCTGCATGGTTTTTTTTTTCTTTCTTATTTACAGTGATGATCTAATTTATCTTTGATTCACATCAACCTATACAAGTATCATCTTTATCCATAAAGGAGTTGTTCTCTTGAAAATCGAACTCAGTACTTCAATGCATCTAATAACATTTGATTTGAAGCAATAATCATTGAGCAAAAAGTTGGTTTCAAAGCTTATATGCTTAGTATCATGATCCTATCAAGTAATTGGAGATATATGAATTTATGCATCATCAGATGAATGTCACGTCAAATTATGAATAACATGACATTCATTCAATAGTACATTGAATCAAAAAATTTCTAATTATTGAAGATGTTTGAGTTATGAATGACGTGATATTCGTTCAATAATACATTGATTCAAAAACTTTCTTAGTTACTAGAAAGGATCTGACACTAATTTATAGTTAATATTTAATATAAGAAGAGATTTTTGTCTGGACCTAATCCGTGAATTTTTTTTAAGTTAGAAGTACTTTTCGCAGTCAATTACCTTTCTCTATACGATGTTGGATAGTATTTTTAGTCCAAGTTTAAGCAAGAATTTTTTTAAGATAAGAGCACATGTTATGATTCAAGATTTGAATATAAAGGGCAAAAAATATATAACTCTTTTTGCCTAGATTTGGTTTATGAAAATTTTTGGAATCAAATATACTTTTATTCATTAGATAGTGAAGTTGGAAATTTTTTCTCTCTTAAATTGAAAAATACATTTGGTTTATGGACAAAATTTAAACAAGAATCCTTCTAAGACAATAAAATGGGTGAGTGGGTCCTATCCACCATCCTCTATATTTTTTTTTGGTCAGACATCTCTGCTTTGGCTGCTATATGTTATATTGAATGAATCTGCTATATGTCATACATCTGGGCTTTGGCTGCTATATGACATTTTCTTTTTTAATGGAAGAGAATTTTCATGGTAAGATGTGGATTGGATATTTCTTTAGAATAATCACCATGAAGACTGCACGTGGCAAAGGTTTGAACATCTGTTTTGTGATTTCTGTTTGAACCTCACATGGAGCTTAGAAGGTTTTGCACGGCAAAGAGATCCCACACCACAAGGAAATGGGCTTTATCTAGAAATGCCAATAAGACCCACCATTTTTTTTGCTATTTTGTTAAGTATATTATAAGGCACCTGTCAAAATTGACCTAATAATTTCAGAAATTTCCATCAAATGGTGCGTCTTTCGCGACCTCAAAAATCCATTAGAATTCTATTTATTCGCTTAGCTTCCGAGGAATGGCTTCCTGCGCCTTCCTAGCATGCCCACAAGCAAAACATAAACCCATATTTAGACAGCCACAGAAACTGAAACTAGAATCACTAGTAAGAATGTGGAGGAACAATGTAGGATTTTGAGTAGTGCATCGATAGTTCGATATCAAGAATGGCATTCAATACAATGAATCACATTAACAAGAATAATGTCCGCACAAGTCTTTAGTAAAGGCGACCATTTGCATACATGGTAGAAAGATGTACACTCCAATTACTGTGGTTGAAAAGGGAATTCTCCCATGATCTCAGTATCTATCCTGTTTTAAGCTATTGCTCCGCTAAAGCTCTCACCTGGACTAGAAGCATAATGGTATCCCTCCCATCCTCTCCGCAAAATAATTGCAGAAGTCAAACCATTAGCGGAAGTGCTCATACCTTGCAAGTACATGAGCAGCTATTGGAGAACGAAATTGCAGAAGAGTCCTACTTAGAAGAACCGCTTGTGGCTGCCTTGGAAGGTTTAGCACTAGATTGGGTATCTTTGCCTGGCTTAGAATCTGCATTGATGGCAATATTCCCCATTCCAACTTCTATTGCCTCCCTCTCGTCCTTCTCCCTCTTCTTTTTCTCAGAATCGAGACTGTCCACAGCTTGGTCTTGAGAAGGCATAGACGGCTCTAAAAGGCGAGGGCCAGCATTGATCCACGGATGAAGAAGACACTGAGCAGCAGTAGGTCGCTTCTCAGGGACAAAATCAAGTATAGGAATGAGGAAGTCAGTCATTTCATTTGCGTCCTGCTCACTGAATTCATACTTCTCAATAAGAACCTTGTTCATGGGCCAGAAACGCAACCGTCGGATGTGCCTCAGATCACCATACCGATTAAAGAAGTCTCGCGAATAACGGCCACTTAAGGCAATCTGAGGAAAGTTGCCAGGATAGATTGGGTTAGATTCAAGTGTCTTACGTACATCTAAAATGGCGTGGTTGATAATTCTCTCACCTTGCGTGGCATCATCCCAAGAAGCTCCATCATCAAAGCTAAGTGGTCCTGAACAGATTGGAAAATAAGTCATATTGGTCAAGTCTGCTTAAAGCCATAAAAAGACAATCAATTTACAGCTGATTCGAGATAAAACCAAAATTGGTTACCCATGAAACACTAATAATTATGCTTCAAGGTTCACACTCCAGAGTATTTACAGGAGAATCACATGCATTCTGCCTCCAGAAGTTCAATGCTTCTCGTTCAGTATACTTGGTTAAAAACTAGCAAAGCCCAAAGAATGAACACAAATTCCATGGAAATAAAATGGATGTATTCAATTCTTCTATGATGAAACTCAAACCTAAAACCTAAAAACAGAAGATGGTAAACTTCCCCAAATATGCTTTATGCATATAAAATTTCAAAAGAACTTGGCACTCAATAGGAAGAAGAAAAAGGAATGAAAAGAATACCACTTTGAGGTTAGTTTATAAAGGATATAGAGGATTTCAACTCAAGTAATATGTGTTCCCTTCAATAAATGTCAAAATAACATGCCTTGTAACTTTAGATGCAATGCAAAAGAAAATGTCGGCCCTCCAGGAGGATAAGCAATATGATTGTTATTTTCCTATTAAATATTTATGATATTTATATTTCTTCAAGAGATTCCAACCAGTATTTATCTCCTCTTAGAGTCTTAATAAATATGCAAAAGAAAATAGCAATTCAGGCATGGACATCTTAAACAAAATATTTGACCCTAATTGTCGGCCTCTCTTTTAAGTAAATCCTTTTCATTTTAAAGCCCTCTAATGATTCCCTAAAATCTACTCATCAACACATTCCATCCCTCATGGACCAAATTGACCATAATCTCGGCCCCAATATCCCACGGATATTAAGTGACTTCGTAGTTTGTACATCTTCAAAAATCACACCCAGATCTAATTTATGCAAGGAAGCTATTTTGAAGATCAAATTATGACAGTACTCTCAGCAGTCTAAATTGAAAGCACTCTCAGCATTTGATTAATTGATGCTTAATCCCCATTTGAAGTTCTAATTCTGTAAACCTAAGAAACATCAATTTCACTTATCGAAAAAAATAACATAAAAAATTTGAAATAATAGAATTCGATAGGGGCCTCTTGAAGTTCTTAATTATTTAAACTCAGAGCACTACAGCTTAACAACAATGATCATAAAATTATGGGTAGCATCATTGTTCATAAGCTCAAAATGGCTTTACTGTTATGTCGCATCAAGAACAGTCATGCATAGGTTACGGTCTAAAAGCATTCCGCACAATGAGAACAAGCGAATGTGACTAGCTGGTATTTGATGAAACTACAGTCAATTTTTCATAGGCGCAGACTGACTTTACCAATACTGAAACTATTGTCCAGATTCTCCAGCACCATAACATGCTGAACTCTGTAAACTAACATCAGATGCACAGAGATTGTGGAGCTAAGATAAACAGATTCACTATACAAATTTAACAAATAAAACACACGTGATTGAAAAGGTAACAATCATGCTAATGTTTGCATAAGAGTCTCTTGGACACTTCATTCACATTCTTTACTTCACAACCCACAGTAAGACAAATCAGTCTATGCAACACTTCTAGTAAATTCACATCAACCTGATTCCATTACATTAAAGTTACAGCATTGCTTTCATTGAAGTTTAGGGGTGTACACCAAAATCAGATTGCATTTACTTGTAATATACTGTACTTTGTGTGCCAGGACAAACTGTTGCTAACATGAAACAACTAAGTACACATATATTTGTTTAGATAATAGACATAAAGTCTGATGGCAGATAAAAACCATGAACCTAAATGGTGATAAAGGCATTGAGCTAAGAGATTTCCCTCAGCAGCATCTGCAAAACCCTTGTAAATTAGAGTTAAAGCTACGGTCGACATATTGCTGTGGCAAAGGGTTAATGATCAACACCTGCTCCAAAGTATGTCATAAAAGAAGAATACCCAATATGCGATATGATCCAAATTATCAAGACCTGAAAATATTCCCCTAAGCCAGGGGTTGGCAATTAACCCAGTGACAACAACTAATGCTAAGATGTTATAGTGATTTGTGTCAGTTTCTGACTAAGAGATTGTAGTTATTTGTAGTAAAAATATATTAAAAAAAGAAAATAAAAAAATTATCCAGTACCCTGTCCCTGCACTGCAGAGAAAACATTAGGATATATATGATTGAATTTAGTTTACATTGGGGGGAGAACTCAATTGGACTGGGTCATATTCAAAGACACCATGTGTTGTTTCTAGTAGTAGCCTGTAGCAATTACATTAAAATTGTAATTCTATACTTATTCAGTAAAACATTATCACACATCCTTGTTATTCTTTTAATGTAAATTTATTCTACATTCTACTACTTTATACATCAGTGTGCAAGCCATCTGTAAAAATTTCTAACTTTTAAATGTCAGCAACTCATAAATACTTAGTATGGAACAAAATGAATTTCTATTATTTGCTGGACAAAGCAAAAAAATTATGTATTGCTATACACTCTTTCAACAATTATTTCCTCATTAGGATACTTCTATCTATACAAACATATCATATCGTTAACTTATATAATCTTCTATATCTCTTAAGTTTTTTTTGTATGTTATTTCTTTCTTTCTGTAAGTGAGAGTCAAGAATTGACAATTGAAGTACTGTACAACTTGTTTTTTCTTGTGAAATTGGGAGATTTGGTGGATCGGTTGTGGAAATTTTTTTTTTGAGAATTGCGGTCTTGTGAGTTAGGGTTTTGGTGGGATTTTGATTTCATGAGGTTTTGCAGAAATTGGTGATGTTCAGTGGTAGTAGAAGAAGGTGAGTTGGAGTCAAACAGTAAAGAATGCCAGTTTTAGAAAATCAAGCCAAGCGTTTTCTTTGGGTGGATCATAATTCTTTTGATTTCGTCATTGAAGGAAGATTCAACCATCTTCTTAAAATTTCTGAAAATGGCTTGGGCAAGAGGATTTCGCTGTATCTAGAGAGGCATGAGGTTGATTGGTTACTGAACTCTTGGTTTGAAAAAGGAGGCCACATTTGGTTTAGAAGATATAGGACAGGAGACAGATCCTTGGTTTTGGGGCTTCATAGGAACAAGCATGGCAGATTCCTGTCTCTTTCTGAGATCCTTCCCAAAAGATCGAGAATGATCATCTTTCCGGAAGATTTTGCTGCTGAGGGTTGGTGGAGAGCTTATAGGGCCATTAAGGAGCTTGCAGCTTCCTTTTGGCCGGAGAAGAAATCCCAAGTGCTTTATGTTGATCCTATGAAAGGATTTAGTCCCTCGATTTCGTCAGTGGTGAAGGAGGGCCTAGGCCAAGCTGGTCTAATGGGCCTTTGGTTTTTAAAAGGCCTTTGGGAGATTTAAGAAGACCAAGGACTTTTGATCTCGGGTTGGGTCCCTTTAAAAGGCCCAAGTGGAAAAGGAAAAATCCCAAGGTCCATTACTCGTCCACCCCTGTAGAGCCCGAACCCACAAAACATTAGGTCGCAACCCGTTTCGACCCGGCTGTTAAGTCATTTCCCATGTCGTCCGCCCCCGCTTCTCTGGAGCCAGCAGAAGGGACGAGGCCTTCAGCGGTTGGTATGTCGCTGGCCGAGGAATGCGATCCAGTGTCGGAAGGGGTGTCTCGTCCGGAGACAAAGCCGGACTTCGATCAGTTTTCTCTTTCAACATTGTTGGTATCTTCTCTAGGGAGTGCTGTTCTTCAGACTGAGCCGACATGGTCGATTCTGGTCAGGAAATCGATACCCGATGATGGTCACACGGGACCGATGAGGTCGGCACGAACGGTGGAGATTTCATCGGTTTCTAGGTAGAATTCTCTTGAGTTGCCATAGGGTTGTGCTTCGGTGTGCGCCTTGGTTCAGCAAGAAGTGGCAAGACTGAGTCCGATCATTCCATCGAACCCCGGCAAAGATTATCCGTTGCTAATGAGGTCGGATCGGCCGGATTTGTCACTGGAGTCTGCTGTTCCTTTATTCTCGCGGTTGTAGTCCCCTGTTTCCCCATTACAATAGCTGCCAAGCGTTTCCGGTCACCTAAGCAATCCAATTTGCAAGAGTCAAAGGGGGATCGGATCCTTGCCTGAATTTTCAGTCTTTTTCTTTGGAGGAATTGGGTTGCTTTTCTCCTCCTCTCTATTCTGGGCCTGTGAGGTCTGATAAGGAGGTCGAAGAGAAAAGTCTTCCGGTGGGTTTCTTGGATCTTTTGTCCACGGGCGAGTCTAATAGGGGCATGATTGTTGCTGATCCCTTCGGAATGGAGATTGAGAGCAGAGTTGAAAAAGAAGAGGGGATGCTAGCCTTGTAGGGAGATTGTTTTGCCCCTGTTTTCGAGAGGCTAGAGAGATATCTTGAAGCAGGGGTCTCGGAAGACAGTTTGGCTCTTGTGGTGAGTACTAAGCAGTCTGACCAATGGCTGGTTAATGAACTGGATGATGTAGAAAATTTAAACTTGCTAGCGTTAAATTGAGTGTTGAACTGGGTCAAGAAACTGAATAAGTTGGCGGGGATTTCTCTTGTTGGTGTGGAAGCGTAAGCTATCAAATTATTTGAGGAAATAGAAAAGATTAGATTGGAAGAAGGCAAGTCCAGTTTTAAGAAGCAAGGTGCGACTAGAAAGCAAAAGAGAGAGGCTAATAGGGAACTCAAAAGATTGGAGTTTGATGTCAATTATGAGAAGGGCGGATCTACTATGGATTATGGGATAGCTCAGAGGAGGGGTGGTATTGTTGATCAATGAAGATAAAAATCATTTCGTGGAATGTGAGGGGATTGAATAACTTGGAGAAAAGGGCAAGGGTGAAGCATTTTCTTAGAGAATGGAAAGGGGATGTGATTTGTCTTCAATAAACTAAAATGGAGACGATCTCTGATGCAGTTATTCGTAGTGTTTAGGGTATTAGGTCGTGTAGATGGAAGGATTTGCCGTCGGTTGGTGCTTCAAGTGGTGTCGTGGTTATGTGGAATAAGAAAGTGATGGACTTGATTGATTTTCTAGTGGGACGATTCTCGGTTTCCTGTGTGCTAAAAGACCTGTCGTCTAGCAGAGCATCGCTGTTCTCGGGAGTTTACGGTCCGTTTCTGAACAGTGAGAAGGGTCTCTTTTGGGACGAAATCGCTGAAGTCAAGAGCCAATGGAATCTCCCTTGGGTGGTGGGAGGGGACTTCAATGTTGTTATCTATCCTTATGAGACAGCAGGGTGCTTGGTGGAGGATAGCTCAATGAGGAAGTTTCTTGCTTTTGTTCAGGGTCAGAATCTTATTGACTTGCCCTTATCATGTGGGTCGTTCACCTAGTTGAGTTTTAGGGAAACCCCCTCTTTCTCTTGGATCAATCGATTTCTTGTCTCTAGTTGCTAGGAATCTCTCTACCCTAATCTCAATCAGAAGCTTTTGCCTCGACTGGTGTCGGACCATTAACCTATTGTTCTTGAAAGGGGGGGGGGGTTGTACCCCTCTCCGCTTTGAAAATATGTGGCTGAAGGTGGACGACTTTCAAGATCTTATCAAAGGTTGCTGGGAAGGTTGTACTATGAAAGGGTCTGCAAGCTTGGTGGTGGCTTCAAAATTGAAAACTCTCAAACTGGAATTGAATAAATGGAACAAAGAATCTCTTGGTGATATCAATTCCTCAATCAATGTGTTGATGGGGGAGGTGACTAGTCTTAATGAGAATGAGATTTCTTCGAATCTCTTAGGGGAGGAAAGAAAGAGGCGAGAGTGGATTAAGAAAGAGCTGTCCAAACTTATCTCTATGTAAAAAACCTCTTGGAGACAGAAATCTAGGGAAATTTGGCTTAGAGAGGGTGATAGGAACACTAAATTCTTTCACCAGATGGTAAATGACCATAGGAGACACAACTTTATTGGATCCATCGAAGTTGATGGCTCGTTTTTTTTGTGGAGGAAGAGAATATTAAGGAGGTCGTTTGCTCTTTCTACAAGTCTCTCTTCAAGGAGAGTTGCAGTGTTAGGTCGAATTTGGATGGTCTTGAGTTCGCTGTTCTTGATACAAGTGAGGCTTTATGGATCGAGCGCCCTATTGATGAGGAGATTCTTTGTGTCCTTAGGGAGTGTAATGGGGACAAGTCCCTCAGTCCCGACGATTTTTCTATGAGCCTCAACTCAACCTTCATTGTCTTTATTCCAAAGAAAGTGGGTGCTTCCGATATCAAATATTTTTGGCCTGTTAGTCTTATTGGTTGCATTTACAAACTTCTTTCGAAGGTTCTCACTTTTAGACTAAAAAAAGTGATCTCTAAAGTGGTGAGCCCTTTCCAAAATGCTTTTGTGGATAAAAAGTAAATTTTGGATGCCGCTTTAATTGCTAATGAAGTGGTGGATTCCCATTTAAAAGATGGAGGGGGTGGAGTGATGTAAACTTGATATGGAGAAAGCTTTTGATCATGTGAGTTGGAGCTTTTTGATCTACCTTCTGAAGAGGATAGGCTTCGGAGACAAGTGGTGCATTTGGATCTTTAAATGTATTTCGTCGGCATCCTTTTCGATCCCTATTAATGGTTGCCCTTTCGAGTATTTTAAAGCCTCACGAGGTTTGAGACAAAAGGATCTTCTATCCCCCTTTTTGTTCACTTTGGTTACGGAGGCCCTGAGCAAAATGTTGTTGAAAGAGATTGAGAGAAGACTCTTAAGTGACTTTAAGGTGGGAAGAGAAGGAAGAAGTGTGAGTGTGTCTCACCTTCTCTTTGCTGATGACACTATTGTTTTTTGTGGGGTAGACGCTCATCAAATCTTGCATTTTCAATGTGTCCTTCTCTGCTTTGAGGCGACCTCGGAGCTCAAAGTCAATCTTGGTAAGAGTGATTTGATTCCTCTCAGTGAGAACATTAATGGTCGTTTTCTTGCTGGTTTGTTGGAGTGCAAGGAGGGGACTCTTCCCTTCACTTATCTTGGTCTCCCTCTCGATGCCAAATTTAAAGACTCGTGTGTGGAATCCCATCATGATATTTGAAAAGCAGTTAACTGGTTGGAAGAATCTTCTTCTCTCTAAAGGAGAAAGACTCACTCTCATAAAAAACACTCTCTCTAGTCTCCCTATCTATTTTATGTCCCTTTTTCATTCCTAGTGGTGTGGCTAAAAGGTTGGAGGATATGCAAAGAAGATTCCTTTGGGGCAATACTGGGGAGAAGTATAAATTTCACTTGGTAAGATGAAGAGTGGTTAAGCAACCGTTAGATAGAGGGGGATTAGGTATAAAGTCTCTTACTTTGTTCAACAAAGCTTTGTTGGGAAAATGGTTATGGAAATTTATTGTGGAAAGGGATCATCTTTGAAGGAAAGTGGTGGAAGCTAAGTTTGGATTGGATGCTTGCGCGTGGACATCTAAGAAAATAAGTGGGGCCTATGGTGTTGGAGTGTGGAAGTGGATACAGAATGGTTGGGAAGACTTGAGTTCTCACCTTTCAGTGTTGGTTGGTGATGGAAAGAGAACGCGGCTTTGGCATGATACATGGTTCGGGAACACCACTTTTAAAGATCATTTCCCGTAAACTTTGAATTGGCAAGGGATAAAGAAGCTCTTATTTCATCTTGCTTCTCGGTGAACAACTGTGTTATTTCATGGGATGTGCCTTTATTTCGCAATGTTAATGATTGGGAAATTGAGAGAATGCAAAGCTTTTTGGAAACTTTATATAGTTTCAACCTTGATTTTTCTAAAGAAGATGCGGTGAGATGGAGGGACAACCCGGGCAAAGGTTTTGAGGTGAAGTATTTTTATAAGATTCTTCTAGCTGGGTCTACTACGGATGGATCCAGCAACTTCCCGTGGAAAGAAATTTGGTGCTCCGAAGCCCCAAAGAAAGTGAGTTTCCTTTGTTGGGAAGCCGCTTTGGAAAAGATCCTAACCGTTGATAATTTGCAAAGAAGAGGAAGGATGTTGGTGCAAAGGATGTGGTGAGTCTGTGTTTCATCTTCTAATGGAGTGCTCCTTAGCAAGATCCTTATAGGAAATGGCTTATAAAGTTGTGGGGATCTCGTGAGTGTGCACCGGATCGGTGCTAAATGAAGTGTGGGCTTGGAGTAAACTGCAGGCACCTAAAAATCTCAAGAAAGTTTACTCCATAATCCCACTTTCAATCTTTTGGATAGTTTGGCTCGACAGAAACCGTAGAGCGTTTGAAGGCTTCGAGTGGAAAGATGGCTTAATGGCCTAATTTTTTGGGTCAAAGGGAATTCTTTTGTAAATGACTTTGACTTTATAGATTTTGTGGAGTTTCTCTCCTATAGATAGCCATGTACATGGGTTGCACCCCTTTGGTGCTTTTTTAATACTTTTCACTTATCAAAAAAAAATTTGTATTGCTAAGAACCTATGCTCCAAGGATTTAGCACGTCTATGATCCTTACAATATAACTGTAATAAGAGCAAGCAGTGACAGCATCATCAGCTTCCTACCTTTTTTCTTTTTTTTGATGAATAGCTTCCTGCCAACTTATTTTTATGTCAAACAAATACTAGTGCCTGCAGAAATATTGCATGTATTTGCCACCCTCCCCTAACCCCAAAAAGAAAATAAAATAATAAACACCGAAAGGCTTAATAATATCCAAAATTCAAACACCATATACCATATCTCACATGATCTGTCCATCGAGAGAAAGAGAGAGACAAAATAAACTGTACAGACATACCTCATCCCTATCAAAGTTGTCACCACTGTGAGGATCAAAGAGTACATCACCAGTAGCAAGTTCAAAACATATGCAAGCAAATGACCATAGATCTGCTGATGTAGAATATTTCGATCCGAGAATCACCTCTGGACACCTATATTGTCTCGTCTGAATATCATTTGTGAATTGTTTGTATGTCCAACATGCATTACCAAAGTCAACCAATTTACACTTCAGATCAACGGAGGCCAACAGCATCTTCCTACTGGAGCGGCCCCCCTTCTTATTACCCTGACTTCCTTGCCCAACGACCTTTGTTCCATCAGCATCCGATAATCTATTTGTATTGACAGAAGAAGAGGGATGCTCTTCAACAGATACAGCATTTGGTTTCCCATTAGGGGATGACCCTACTGCATCAGATGTTTCAGGATCTGCATCAACTTCAACAGAAGCTTCCTTCTCCGCACACCCGTGAGCTGCTAGTTTAGCCTTTCGTCGAATCTTTTTCTTCTGATTTCTTGTCAAATCCCCATTTGACACCTTAATATCTACAGTCTTGTCCTTATTATTGGGAAGAATTAGAGGAGCTCCTGACTTTCTAGGGTCCTTGGTTGGATCTATCGTCGATAATAGCAAAATATTTTCTGGCTTTAGATCAGTGTGTATAATAGAAAGCTGTCTATGCAAGTAATCCAGACCCACCAAAACATGAAAACATATCTCCTTAACCATATGAATGGGCATGCCACGGTAATCACTGTACTTGATAAGCGTCAAAAGATTATCACCCAAGTACTCGAAAACCATACAAACATGCTGTCCGTTTGGACCAGAATGTTTAAAATGATCCAAAAGCTTCACAACACTATTGTTATCTTCTGGGTCCCCCTCTGCAATCTGTTGCAATATGGTTATCTCGTCCATGGCAGCCTCAGTATAGTGCTGAGCACTTTTTTGTACTTTCAAAGCTACATATTCCTGTGGGTTTCACAAATTGATTAAAATCAGAAAGAAAAAAATGAGAAGCATCTAACTGAAATATCATTTGATTGCCTAAAGATAACATGTGAGAAAGAAAATAAAGGTAAATGATCGTATGAAAAGTTTCTGCTGATTTAATTCCAAAAAAAGTAAAATAAAGACATTCAAGCTATGCAGATACATTAGGCTAACACCCGTTGGGGCAAGTGAAAGTTCCAATTTGTTGTCAGAAATTTTTTTTGGATAAGTAAATATTTATGAATAAAGCACCAAGCGAGTGCAAGAAGACTATCTATGAAATCAAGGAACTCTTCCTCGTGTACAAAAAATTTCCCCTTAAACAAAAAACAAAGGGTATTTGATCATCTACTTTTAATGATAGCTATTAAGCTCTCTACACCCTCAAAATCCCTACTATTCTCTCTTTCCAAACTGCCAAAAAGATAGTGAGAGGAATCAAAGTAAAAACCTTCCTCATCTCCTTAGAAACTCTTTTTTTTTTCACCATGAATGGAGCCGGCCATAATCTAAGTTATTCCCACCACACACTAGGCCATCTACCAAAGTTGCTTTGAAAAAGAGCATTCCAACAAAAAGTGGTTAACTTTCTCGGCATCTTCCTTGCAAAAATAGCACCAGTCAACAATCATTTTTAATCTCTTTTGCAAAATATCAATGGTCAATTTGTTCCCAAGAAGCCTCCCAAACAAAGAAACCGGCCTTCTTAGGAGCACTCGATCGCCAAATTGCTTTCCAAAGTAAGTTCAATTAACCTTCCACAGGAAGCTCTCCAAAAAGGGCCTTGTAGAAAGACTTTACATGAAAGTCTTTCCCCTTGTTCAAAATCCATCTAGGCCTATCCTGGCAATGGACATCAAATGTCACTAGGTAAATGAACTCAAAGAAGCCACCCACATTATCAAGTTCCCAATCATTCACATTCCGAATAAAAGAAATATCTTAAGTGGTCACACCATTAAGAGAGGAAACACACGAACTAATCAAAACATCTTTATCACACACAATCTCAAAGACCTCTGGAAACTTCTCACTCAAGGCAACATCCCCACACTAAACATCCATCGTGTCATAATCGAATGGGTTGACCATCACCCACTTCAAACCCCAAGAAAGATGAATGAATCTCATCCTTTTTAATCCATTTCCAAACCTTTACTCCACAAGCCCCTCTAACCTCCTTGAACCCACCCACTAAGATCTACTCCATACTTTGAACAAATAACATCTCACCACAATTGATTCCTTTCCCTTGTAAATCTCGTCACTTCCCAAGCAAAGCCTTATTAAACAAAGTAACAATTTGTGGCCAGTAATCAATGCAAAAGATTAAGATTCAGCATTATAATTTCTTAACATCCATTCATTATGTGAGAACCCAAATGTAGCACAAGCCAGAATCATATAGAAGCAAATTTCTAAAAGTGGAAGGCTTTTCCACATAATCCTATCATCAGTAAATTGTAAATGGGAAAAACCAATTAGAGAAGAGAAAGTGAAAATACAAAGTTAATAGGCTACTTAAGCTGGATTGGAAAGCCGAAGCAACTCTTCGCTTGACAGAACTTGCGTTTTCTTGTTATCAAAGATCTCACAGAAAACACGAATAGTCCACACTTTCTTTACCGCTCATCTGTTCCTTACCATCGAGACCGCATAACTACAGACCATATCGAAGTACAGCTTAAGATCAACAAAAAAAGAAAATTAAACACTAATTGTATGTAAACCAATTGATCATATTTGCAGTAAAATGGACAGCAAAAAACAAGTAGCTTGCTCACACTGAAACCCATCTCTCACATTTCATAAACCAAAAACAAAAAAACACGAAGATCCACGCTACAGTTGAAGCGATTCCCCAACTTAAATGCCTTAAAACCTCAAGATCAAAACCAAAACCCACCAGTACACACACATATACATAAGCATACACATATAGATACTTATGCACGTATAATAAGAGTTAGAGATAGATGCGTACGGAGAGTTGGGTGTCCCAGGCGAGCCAGACGGTAGAGAAATGACCCCAGCCGAGCTTTTTCTGGACAACGTAACGACCGTTCTTGAAGGCGTCTCCGATACGGACAGCGTGATAACCGCCGCGCCGGTAGTCCTCGGTCCCTTCGTCCTCAGATGTGTAGTCCCCGCTCTCGCTGCTCCACTCCTCTTCCTGCCTCTCCTCCATCTCTTCTATTATTTGCCTTTTTTTTTTCTTTTTGCTTCAATCGATAGAGATTATATTGATCAGATGACAAATTGAGGCTATTGCGGTGGGCTAGATCTTTCCTTCACGTTTTCTCTTTTTTACCGGGAAAATGGAAATCCTTCGTTGGGATTTGAATTACAGAGAAAGAGAAGAAAATTAAGCAGTTTGTCTTTCTTGTGAGTATTGGACTGGGGAATTTTTAGCTTTCTGTTCTTCTGCGTAGCGTACAAAACTGGTCCGGCGGTAATTGAGTTACCCAGTTAAAAATGGCTCAGTGAGGTGTCATCATCATCGTCATTTTCAATCGGTACAGTGACATAAAACGATGACCCATTTACTTTTCTTTCTTCCATCCAAACTTTATGGCTTATTTTAATTTCGTCATTAAGTTTTAATTATTATAATCAAATCCTAAATATTCAATTCCGTTATGTTGGTATGGATTTTAGACTAAGAATTGGAATTTGTCGAATCATAACCAATGCAACTTTGTATCAACATCTTGTTCCTGCTTCTACACTTCCTTTTGAGCGTTGTTGCTCGATAACACTCTTTTATGGATGTGGCCATAATACTTGCTTAAACCTCCCAAGGTTGTTTTCCATATCATCAAAATTATAAAGTTGGTTACTTTATAAGTCTATAAATGCTATAAAGGAGCTTAATTTTAATTATTCTTATGTTTTGTTAAAAAAAAATGATTTAGGCACGTGGTTAAAAAATCTTGCATAAAAAAAAATTAGTTTCAAATTAAAATTTACTAATGATGGAAGAAATGAAAGTGATTGAAGTATGACCTAATCGTAAAAAGACAACAAGTGACCCAAAAAAATATAGAGAAAAAAAATGTAACATCCCATTGAGTCCGAAGAAAGCTAGAAAAGATAGTGTATGTTAGACTTGGCGAGCAAAAGTAACATACTAAAAAAGGTAAGTTTAGCATTGAAAAATGTTTTATATTTTTCTTGATATATTTTTTTTTAAGAATTTAGACATTTAAAATATAATTGTTTTATAATTTTATGTTGAAAAATTTATTTTTTTTAAATTATATTAAAAATGTCAAAAAATAAAATCATTTTCCAATACCGAGTAATGCCCGAGACTAGCCCGTAGGGTGGCCTCGCACCGATGCATTTAAGAAGGAGAAAGATTACTTTGTTTTTAATCAAAAGGTCTTAAGAAAGAGAAATAAGCTAAACACAATTAGTTAGATTTTGATTATGTGTGGTACTCTAATTTAAGTTTTTGTAATTCCAATAAATCACTGGTTTTATACTTAATTTAAATGAAAATTTAATTATATTTTGATAATTGCTTAAAAATAATAAAGCTAAATTTAAAGAACTTGATTTTGTTTGGATCTTATTTCATTATTTTATAAAATGATATTTATATGCTAATGTGTTCACATGATATATTATCATTGGGTTTAGTTTTAAAATGATTAAAGTCAAAATTTGTCGCTTTAAGTTGGCACAACCCCAAACAAAGCTATCGGCCTGAAGATGGGTTTTTTAAATAATAGCAGTTATATTGGGCTTCTAAATTTGGCCCATCTCTAATTAGGGCGGACTGAGACGGGGCAAAAGTCTTGGGCTATATTGGTCTAAAGGTATATATACAAACTTGTAGAGAGTGGCATTTTCGTGGTTCTTTTACAATTGAAGGGGCACTTACTAAAGGTTCTTTGTATTCATATAACATACTCTGTCGATTAGGTTTTTGGCTTCTAGGGTTTCCACAACAAAGGAACAAACAGCAGAGGCGCAGAGCAGCAGCCATGGTTCTCAAGTAACCTCGCTCTCTTTCTCTCTTTGTTTATACATATGCGTATAACAATAATATTCTACGAAATATGATTATAAGAAGATTTAAATCATACTGAAATAACGATTTTTGCGTTATGTGAGATCGATTAGTATTGTTTCATGATTTATTCTGTGATTTGAGCTTCTGATTTTGAAAAATATTCATTTTTCATATGGTTCATAAGGTATTTGTCAAAAGCTAGATCTGATGATCGAATTCCATTATATATAATCAATAAACACTTCTATTAATTTGGCTCTCATATCAAGCCCATGTAGAATGGTTTTGGTTAGTTAGGAGCTAGAACCTCCCTATCTACGGTTGCTCTATTTATGATTATTTAATAATATAAATATATTTTTGCGTTTTCCATCCATTTGAGCCACATTGCGTCTTCTCTGTTTAGTTAATGTGAGGCCTGTGTAATATGTTATGCATTTCTGGTTTTCCTTTTTAAATGCTGGTTGTTAATTAGTGTAATGGTGAAGACCTGAAAGGAACTATTTGATGGGGATTCAGTGATTGTTTGATTATTATTTTTTTGTGTTTTTGGAGATAATAGGTGACCTGAAAGGAACTATTAAAAGTAAAAAGGATAACACATTAGGAGTCATGTCCAGTCTCACCTTATAAAAGGAATTATATTTGCTTCTAAAGCAAATTGCAAAGAGAACTTGGACTAATCTTATTTTTCTTTGCCTGTTTTTCTTCTGTTCTGTATGAATTTGCTGCCTCTTTGAGTAGCCATATGTATTATTATGCATCATATTGGCTTAGTTGCAAGGCAAAGATTAATATACCATTATTTAGTTTTCTCCGGCTTTTCGAGGGGGCGCCGATTTCTTAGTGAGTGTTCTCCATGTAACCTAGGACATTTTATTTGACATTTATGTCTACTTGGATTAAAGAATCGTAGTCTGTATTAAAATTACTTAGATAGTTGAAAAATGTGTACATGTTAAGACATCTAGCAGAAAATAAGATGGGCAGCTTGGCTTCTCTATTCCAAATCAGTTAAATAGTATTTGAATGATGTCTGTGATTTCAATTGGCTTTCATGGTAAAGATACTTAGGTAGCAAATTCTTTTTCCAGTTGTGATGACAAGCCTCTCTCATGTTATGGGAATTCATTTTTTTCTCCATCTATTTCTTTTTTTTGTTCTTTCTTTTCATTCTCAAACTAAATTAGATGTGATTTGTTGTTCAGATATTGGAACCAATCACACTTTAGGTTTATGAAGAACACATGTAGTAATATATTTATGTTTATGTTTTTATGATACATAGAGGGACTTACTTTTTAGTGGTCAGGTGTGCTTCTTGTATAAGATGGGTTAGAATACTTACAATAATATTTAATAATCTAGATGAAGCTAGTATATTGGCATATCTAACTTATTTAATTTTTATCACATAAAAATTTTGTTTTTTCCTTGCCTTGAATGCTTATCCTGTTTCACATGTCAATAATGAATGTATTATATCTGAATAGAGTAATCATAGAACTTCATATTGAATTTCTGGATCTATCACTTAAAGATCTATGTTTTGCATATTAGGACGGAACTCTGTCGTTTCAGTGGGGCCAAGATTTACCCTGGGAAGGGCATTAGATTTGTTCGTTCTGATTCTCAGGTGAATTTCAACTCAATTTGATTTAAATTCTGTATCAGATTGCTCCATAGATCCATATTCTTTCCTCTAAATCTGGATAAGCTCTTTTCTTCTTCTTTCAATTGATTTATGTGCTGCTCAGTTGTGGGATGCAGTTATGTTGATGATGATATATATATTTTTAATGTATTTAGGTTTTCCTATTTGCCAACTCGAAATGCAAGAGGTATTTCCACAACCGGTTGAAGCCGTCAAAGCTTACATGGACTGCCATGTACAGGAAGCAACATAAGAAGGTGAAGTATTTTTGGAAATACAACTCTTTCATTATGTTGAAGTTAGTTTTAAGTAGAGGTCATGCTTTGTGGGCTTAAATAGGTATATCAGTTGATTATGATGATCTTGTTTCATTGAGTGGAGACTATATGACCGTTAATTTTTAAGACTTTTGACGGTGCAAGTTGGTGCAGGATTGACACCTCTAGTCCACAGTGGCCTGTTCATCTATAGTGCTCTATAATAGTCTTCCCCAATCAGTCAACCCACCACCATTTCTCTTGTGTGTTGATTGTATGAAAAATAGCTACCATCTCTGTTTTGCTAGAATTGTGGTTCACAATATCAGTCTTTAACTGATAGCTGTTACCTTGTCATGTTCAGGATATTGCCCAAGAGGCTGTCAAGAAGAGACGACGTGCCACCAAGAAGCCTTACTCCAGGTCAATTGTGGGTGCTACATTGGAAGTTATTCAAAAGAGAAGAACTGAGAAGCCAGAAGTTCGTGATGCTGCCAGGGAAGCCGCTCTTCGGTGTGTATTTTATTCCTTTCTTTTTTTCTGTTAGGGATTGTGATTTTGCTTTTTTCTTTTTTGCTTTTCGTTGCATTTCTTGATTTTCTCATGTTTTGTTATGTATCTTATGAGTTATATATATTATCATTCATTACTTTTTTGTGCAGTTCTCAAAGTAGATTCATTTTTTATTATTGTGACTTATTGTATCCTGCAGTGAAATTAAGGAAAGGATCAAGAAGACAAAGGATGAAAAGAAGGCAAAAAAGGCAGAAGTCACGGCCAAGCAACAGAAGACACAGGGCAAGGGTAACTTTCCTAAGGGTGCTGCACCAAAGGGTTCCAAAATGGGTGGTGGTGGTGGTGGCAAGCGCTGAGCTGCCCGTTTATCACTGTTTTTTTTTTGCTAGTTTCCTGTTATTGGTAGTATGTTAATTTTGGAAGGTTTTGTTGTGTTGGCCAATATGCTTCTAGAACTTCTGGTCATCCACATCATGGTCTTCCAATTAAGTTTAATGCATTTCTAGTTTTTATATGGATCTTCACTCTTCTTTAGTAACTTGAACTATCTTAGTGGATATCTTTTGGGAAGATGTTCTGTGCGTTCCCTTTGGCAGTGGGCAGAGAGTTTTATCTCAACTATTGAGTTTGTCATTCTTGTTGAAGTCAGGGTGTAATTCTATGTTGATTATGTAACATTCCCCAAGTGTCTGATCCGAGAATGGAAATCAGTGTCACTCTATGATTCCTATAATGTCCTTTGAGTAGTGGTTAGGAATGGTGGTTTATACCTATTGTTATAAATGATGCTTGCTAATTTAATTTAGTAGGTTAGCGTGTTTTGTTTGTTTATTTGGCTTAGAAGGGGAAAATTCATGTGCAAATGAATTACATATTTGGTTTATGAATAAAATATAGAATTTATTTACAAATGAAATTACGGAATTGAGTAAGCCTTGGTCAAAAAATTTATCAAAATTAATTGAATTTGCAAATGAATTTTAAACTTAAATTTTTACTAAAAGATAATTTCATATTTCTGTATTTCTATGGCTATTTAACTGTTTAAAGTCAGTAATTTTCTTGCCTCTTCTTGTGACCTTGCTTGGGATCGATAATGCTCACTCCGACATCATGGTGGCCAACAAGTTGGGTTTGTTTGGATCATGAAATTGCATTAAAATTAAATGGAATTAAATTAACTTAATCTCTTTGCAAACTTAATCACATTAAATCTATTTCAAACGAGAAGTGAAACAAATTTGATGGGATTAAGCTTAAGGTAAGATTAATTTTTTAGGACGAATTTTTTCTCAGTTTTCTATTATTTTCAATATTATCATTTTATATAAAACAACAAAATAATAATAATAATAATAATAATATTTATGATTGTAATTATTAGAGTACAAATATTCATAATAAGTATAGTATAATTAAAATAATAATTATACTTATAATAATAATAATAGTTTTATGATTTTAAAATAATTTTAATTATTATAAATATTTATTATTACTATTATTATAATGAGCTACGGCCGCCTTTCTTTCATTTCGTCCTTCTCGAAATAGTGGTTTGCACTATCCAAGCCACCCATTGTAATGGTCATGCCTCTAAGCCAGTCTCGGTTGGTTGGGCTTGAGTTCAATGGCAACTAATTTTCCCTTAGTTCCGTTCTTGAATCCCCTAAGGATGATCATCTTTGGATAATGGCTGCCTGGGGAGGATCCCTACAATCCCAGGAATTCCACTGATGTTACTGGTGCTCGCGCTAGTGAGGCCGGTCGCGGCCTCCTAGCGCATGCACAGATGCAATGCCGTTGCGCCTCGCACTGTCGGTTCTCAAATCCAGTGTAGATTTTTTGTTCTAAAATAAAAATTACACATTTTTGGGGTGATTACAATTTTTTTTAATTTGTCTTAGTGATTTTATTTAATTTTAAGTTCAATTTGGTTTATTATATTTTTTGAGAAAAACCCAACTCAAGCATGTGATGGTGATCCCAAGATTAATTGCTGCAGGGAAGTCAGAGACCATAAGGGAAATTAGGTTAAAGGTTTTTTTAGCTTGCATGAGATTGCTGTACGGGTTTGTTGTATTTTGATGCTCCTCCAAGCTTTATTGTGACTACCATTATGGCTGACCCTGTGGGGAAATGCTTTCCAAAGACTGATGTGATCTTTGGTTTTTGCTTTAATGCATCCTTTTCTACCCAAAAAAAATAAACTTGGTGGCTGGATTTGATCAGTATGTCAGGTACTATACTTGGTAACTGGTTTCACTTGGCATATTACCATTAGATGTAATCTTTTTAATCTTCTTTTCTACCAAGATTCATACAGCACGTGCTCTACTTTTTCTGAAAATAAACCAAGTTCACTGTTCTTTTAAGCGACCTACTGAGTTTTTTTGGCTGTCTCTTTGCCCACATGTGACATGTTTGCTTAGGGATCTCCCTTTTAATTTCAAGGGAGACTACTGTCTCTTCAAACTTAGAAATGACAAGGGCTGATTGTTCATGGAAAACTTTTCTAATTTTTCATCTCCGGACACTTTCTTCAACTTGCACTTTTAAAAAAACATTTTTATTAAATTTCACCTCTTTTAAAAAGGTATTGGTTCAGTTATCAAATATTTCCTAATTTTTCAAGAAAATATTTTCCACAACTATGCTACAAGACTGCAACAATGTTACCTTGGAAATATGAGATTTAATTTTCAGGAGTACCCAAAATACCAAGAAAAAAATTAATCAATTTTATAATAATGTGAGTCTTATTTATGCAAGCAGTTAGTATGTTGTTAATTGCCCTGCATATTACAGTACTGGCTTCGAAGTAGTCTATAACTCAGCTGTTGCTATGTCATTTCTCCCATTTAATTGCTCATGATCTAGGAGACAAGATATCGATCGACTATAAAATCTTTAAACTAAGCTAGTACTTAACTCAAATTAGATATGTAATTAATAAATAATTAACTACAGTACTAATTAAACTAACTCTAAACATAGAAAATTAGTAGAGTATATATAAGCAACTAACTCAACAACCTATTGTAATGGATAAGAAGGCAGGGCAGCCCAGTAAGGTGAAGGTACAAGGTTATACTCATCAATATTTAAAAGACAGTTGCACTCTGCCATCTGATGCTGGTTCCCTCTTTGTTGTTTGCCTGAGCTGCGAATTGCAACTGATGTGCTCTCAACCGTCTCGTCGCCTGTGTAGCCAGGTGTAGAGACTTGCATTTTAATTGCTTGCTCTCTTAGGATGGCTTTCAGTTTCATAACCTGTATATATAAAATCAAGAGGACCAAATCATATACTACAAAAATTAAGTTGTTTTAATCTTTGTCCGCTTAGATGAATCTTATAAACTGTGCTTGGATTGAGAGAAAAAAGAGAGAAGAAAGAAGCACACATATCTCTTCAATATTTTTTTTTCTAATGAAGAGGTATGCGTACCCTCCCTTTCTTTACCTCTATTCCCCTCAATATATCTCTAGAAGGGAATGGAGGAAAAGGAAAGGTAGAGATACTTATATCTCTTTAATATTTTTTTTGAGCTCCCTTTCTTTCCCCTCATTTCCCTCCATTCCAAACAGACTGAGGAAAAGAGGGTAGATATTGGAGTTTGCTATAACCTCCTCTTGAAGCTTCTGCTTCTCTCTAGAGATGGCATCAAATTCTTGCTTAAGCGCGTCGTATAAGTGCTCAAGCTGCTTAGCTTTCCACCTAGCACGTCTGTTTTGGAACCAAACAGCAATTTGCCTTGGCTGCAGCCCAAGTTCTCTTGATAGCTTCATTTTCCTATCAGGGTCCAGCTTGACTTCCTCCTGGAAACTCCTCTCCAGTGACTCCAATTGATCGTTTGTCAATCGCTTCTTCTTCTCATGATTGCCATAGCTAGCTCCACCTGGAAGAACCAACCCATGTTGTGTCTCAGCCATTGCAGCTGGATGCTTCACCTCCATTCCTGAATTATAGGAAAAGAGTGAGCTATGCTACATTTTATAGTCTAAAAGAAAAGGAAAAGATGACAATAAAAGTCAAAGAAATTAAAAATGGTGAATATAACAGAGAGAAGGGAAGACCTGGAAACTGGTCATAGTCATAGTTGTAGAGGAAATTGATAGATGGTTGATGATGGTCCGGTCTAGAGACAAACGTCCTTAAGTTGCCATTCCAGTCCATATTTGGCTCTTCCTAAGTTTGATTTTATGAGTATTATTATTATATGGGTCTTGTTTGGGGTACAATATATATATATGTTGAAGGACCACAAAGAGAGAGGCGTGGCAAGAAATTTTTGGAAGCTTTTTTGATCTTTCTATTCTCTTTTAGGGTGGAACAAAGTTGAATAGGTAAGAGAGATGACTGTTAGGTTCTCTGTATTTCACTTTTGGGGAGCAAAGCAACACAGTGAATGTGTAATTTAAAAGGAAGAGACAGAGAAAGAAAGAGAGCTGTGACTAATGTCGGTTATGAAAATTGGAAGTAAAATGAAAGAGAGAAAGGGGAATCAAAGGTCTCCATCTGGTCCAGAAAACCTGCCCTCTATACGACTGACATTATGCCTTCCTTTCTCACGCCTCGCCTGACTCTTTACTTCTACTCTCCGCTATTAATCTACTAGTATGTGTATAGTCGGGTTCAGCTCGTAAGCATGTCAAACTATTTATAAGCTCATATCTTCACTTTTCTATTTGTTACAGATTATAGTCCAGTCAGAATATAATTTAGAAAAAAAATAAATAAATAAATTTTGAGACTCAAATTATAATTTGGTTTGACTTTCATCAACATCTTTTTTACTTTTTAGTTTTCTCCAAAATCTTTATTGCTCATACTCTAATTAAAACACTGTTTCAGATTTGATAATTTTAACAGTTTTAAATTGATTTCAATATTTTTTTAGCAAACTCATTCACAACTTATTTAAAACTTTAAGTAAGATATCCAAATATTAAACAGCTTATTTCTTAAAAATAATTTTAAGCACCAAATTATAATCTAATACTAATAAGTAATAATTTGATTTCTTCAGTTGAACCAAACAGGCCCTTAATGAGGTATTGATATTGAAACACCCATTTTTTTTACATTTGGGTAATTTAGTAACTTTAAAAACATCATTGCAGCGAGTGGTTTTGTAGTGATGAATTAACCTACCATAAATTCAATCTATTTACACAATAACTCTTTTATCCATAAAAAAATTTGTTGGACTGATGAATCGAACTCAAAATCTCAAATCACCCAAATACATTTGACTTGAGCCGATAAACATCAAGCTTAAGGTTGTTAATTGTAACGAGTGCATTTCTTGATTTGTGATTGGTTGTTAGTGGAGAGTGTTAAAATTTCATTTCTCTACTTTATGTGATGATTGGTGTGATTTATGGATGTTTATTTGGGTGTCCCTTTATCTTTATTGTTACTATAGTTTGAAAGAGTTTATGGTAAACAGAAGTTAATAAAAATAATGAATTATGAAAAAAATTCAAACTTGAAAAATAATTTTTAAAAAGTTAAATTTATGTAAAAAAAAAAAAAAGAAAGCAAACCATTTTTACTCTCTCTCTCTCTCTCTGAGACAGCTGCACTACTATAGAAGACGACGAGTAAAAGAAAAGGAGAAGTTGGGGCTCATCCTATTGTTTCATCCATCCCCACCTGCTTAATTAACACCTCTTTCCCTCTTAGCTACGCATATTTTTCCAATTGGGTCTGCTTTTTTGTTGAAAAGTAATTCAATGAATAGAAGGTAGTACTTGGGGTTGGGGTCAAGCCTAGCTATGAGAGAGAGAGTCCTTTTTGCAAATTAAGCAGAAGAAGGTGAAAGGGTAACGGTAAACAAGAGGAGAGGAGAGGCATTTTGATGCACTGAGCCCAAAGTACTGAAAGAGATATGAGACAGCAGAGGTTACTGTTTGTGCTTCTTTATTCTTTGTTGCATTAATTTAGAAATTTTAGATTTCCTAGTTAGTGACAAGTGATAGCAACATCTCATAACTAACCCAAAAGATTTGAGATTAAAATCTTAACCAAAAAAACCCAAAAGAAAAAAAAGGGTTGGATTCAGATACTGAGAGTGAGTTTTCAACACAGAGATTGGTGCACAAAATTCTTCTGTTATGTCTTTTTACTTGCGTTTTAATGACAAGAAACAGTGATAAACACTTCACCTAAGCAGTGCTAGTCTGCAAGATACTAGTTGTCACAGGAGTCTAATTCACATGCGAATTTTCTAACCTATCCTATTGCATGTTGTCACTTGCGCATCCACAGGTTCAAGGGGCTAACACTAATCTACCTGCCTAGCTATATACTATAAGATACCATTCTATTACCCTTCATACTCAATTTTCTTTTCTTTTTTTTTCCTTTCTAAGCAAAAAATAAATAAATAAATTGGAAATTCTTCTACTTTTTAAGGGACATGAACTTCTTATTTTAACTTTCATATGAAATATCAGGCTTTACTTGATCAACAAAGCCTTTTTCATGATTATAAAATCTTACCCTTTGCCATGTTCATTTCATTATTATAAAATCCTCTACTGACAGAGGCTGTTTCTTCTGTTGCCTAAACGTGTGTTCAAGTTGTTTTTAGGTACTTGAGGTCTCCAATATATATCAACATCTATTTCATTGCGTTATCGATGTGAGATATGAGTCGTTACATATTTTCTCTGTTTAGATGCAAGAGGAAACACAAATCACATAAAGATATAATCAGACTAACAGTTCCAGCTCATTAGGAGCTCAAATACCATGATAAGTCTGTGACCAATCAAAATATCACATATCCACATTGTAATAAGTCTAAATCAGTTATGATCTAAGTGATCAGATCCCATAACGATTTTTAGCTCGTGTAAAACTCATTTTTGTATTGGGATAAAAATTTAACTAGCATTTTTTTTAGAATTTCAATAGTAACATCTGGTGTAAACAATAATTTCTCATCTATTAGTGGTAGTGATACGCTGATCGGTTACTTGAAATCCTCGGATTTGTCTTAATCCACCTTCCTAAGGTGAAGGATCAGGACGTCCTAAGGTGATGGATCAAGACAGACTGTGATACCATTTATAACAGCACATATCCATCATTCAAAAATAATAATTCAAGTTGCACTACCGATATGAAATGTGGATCGTCATAAAAATCTATCTCTATGACTGATGATACTTCGTGAGGTCTGCTTTACATTTCGTTTTTTTATTCCTCTTATTAATGAATTTCATATCCTGATGAATAAATATAAGAAAAAAATTAATTTAGTTGAACTAGCAAATAATTTTGACATAAAAGGAAAAAAATATATATATATATATATATATTTTGTCTTTTCAATATGAAATAGGCCTAAAAATATACTATCAAACCTGGACCATATGATCCTTTCTTTCTGGATTCTTAACCTTCAACCAACAAAAGCCCAGGGGAGTTAAGAGTTAGATCCAAAAAATTTAAACCCCAGAAATTTCTGGGCAAAAAACTGAATTTTAAGACCCGAGTTGTTCAAAATGCAAACGTCAATAAAAAAAATGTCACATGACGTGAAAAATATGAAATTTCCCTAATAACATGTCCGAACTATTTGTTATTACTCGATTTTTTTATAATTACATTTCGATGTCAAAATATGACAATTGTTTTTATTGTTCATCTATCACTGCTTTTTTTGTTTGTTTGGATGAGGTAGGACTACAAGGTACATAAGTAAGCTGGTGTCCTATAAAATTGGGTTGTAGGTGTAGGTTAAAGGAAATTTAGGACTAAGGCAAAGTTGGACCCCGCTACTTGCTAGAGTCGTTTCCAGGTTTAGTTGCTGACTCTCAGATACCTGGTTCCCTTTTTCCATCAGAGACGCCTACACAAGGACGTCCTCATAAATCATAGGCGGCGCCAACTTGTGGGCTAATCTCTAAGCTTTAGGCTTTTGCCATAGTTGAAAACTTGAAATTCATCGAGCAAAAACAGAGTATTAAATGGAAAAGGCATTGAATTCATTTGCTACTACTACAGATCTGCGGTTTTGTGATTATTATTAGAGTTAAGCATAGAGAGTGAGCCTAGAGGGGAAAAAATTGATCAGCTGGACTTCGATGAATTGATCTCAGTGAAATGGAATTTATGGGTTCAGGACGAAATGTAATTTTTACTTTATATCAAAGAATTTTTTTCTTGTTTGGTAAAAATGAAATAGTGATTTTTTTCTTGTTTAGTACAACCAAAAAGTAAGAAAAATAAAATTAAAATAATACCATTTTATCATTATTATACCATTTAACGAATTAAAGTAGGGTCAAGGTAGTAAATTACAAACCTTCATTTTTCATTTTTATTTTCATTCCAATCCACTCGCATTATATTTTGTACACGTGAAAGAATTTGAATCATCCCCATTTGAGAATTGAAATAAAATCATCATAATAGTATTCAATCTCACCATGAATATGAATTTCATTTCAGTTTTCAAATGAAGATAATTCAAATCCCACGTGACGGCCCTAAACGATACGAAGTATTTGTTTCTACAAAATAAAAATCATATATTCCTTGACCTCTACCAAATTGATCCCCGTTGCCCATTCCATTTTAGAGGATCATCAAACATGGGAATACCATCTGATTTCCAATCCACTTCCATTACATGTCCAACGAAACAGTGCCTTAAATCTATTAATATCAGCCCGAGAAACGAAGAATACATTTTTCTTTTCTGCCAAACATGCAAAGCCTCATCTTATATATAATATCCAAATAAAAACAGCTGCTCAATCGATCATTTGATTCCCAACAATAAAAAAGAGGACAGAAAAACACAGATCATTTTGTTAGTCACGCACCCTGGACCTGGTTTGATCCCAGTTAGAAGAGAGTCCACAATCCCCACACATTGGCAACTGGAAGCACCAAATTTGACCTATAGGACCTCTGCCAAAACTCACTCTCAGTGGTCCAGCCCCAGCTTAGGCTTTATAGCATAGATCATTACCAAAAATGCCTCAGCTGTATTAGGACACAAATCTATAATCGAACCTGTGGGAAAGAGGACCATTTACCTAAAGAGACCAGTCTTAAAACAAGGGATGCAACTTATTTTAAGACCACTACCAACTTTCAACCTAAACCAATCAATCGTTTCTCACTTTCTTGGACTTTAACTGGATCAAACTACACACAAAAACAAGCCAACCCATCATAAATAGAACAAAAAAACATCAAACTCGTAGGATTTGGGAAGGAGAAAACCAAATAGAATACAATGAACAACAATAAGAGATTAAAAGAGAAGCTCAAGTCTTGAGGAGACTTACGGCAAATCTAGTGAAGCAAAGTTCCTCCCTTTTATTGTAATGGTTAAGTAAAAAAGGCTAGAGAAACAACTTCACAATTATAAGTATAAGATTAGATATAATAAACTATCGAATCATGCATGTGAGGTCTATCTTCAGTCAAGCTGGCCTACCTGATCTATCAACCTAAATTTTTTTTTGACCTAAAATTAAGTACACCTTACAGTTACTCTTAAAAGTATTAGAACCAACTAAAGCATAGTCTGGCACTGAACTGGAGAAACTTAACCCACAGAATAAGGGAAGGCATAGTTGTCAAATAGAGAATCGTGAATCGAAATCTCGATTTTGTGAATCGAGAATCGAATAGTAAGATTCAGTATTAATTCTTAAAATTAATTTAAACTGACATGTATACATGTAAAATAAACAATATACATTAAAAGTAAAATATTTGAACATATGTTGAATGATCATGTGACCAATTGAAAAAACGCTTGAATACCATGACCTACTCTAATTAACATATAATATAGTCACATAATAGTAATTTGCTAACAACTAACAACTAATATAGCACAATATAATAAATTAATAAATAAGATAATAAAGTAATAAAATAAAATAATAGTATTATTATAGTTAATACTATTATGGATTGAAATCAAAGATATGAATGCTATATGGGCTTTGTTTGTTTCATCACAAAAGTCTTAAAATCATAAATTTCTAGATTAACTTATAATGAGAAAAACTAATGAACTATATTTATTTTAGCTCTAAACATCTTATCTTAAACTTTTTTCTATATATTTTTTAAAAAAAAATTGTAAGTTTTATTGAATCAGACGAATCGTACAAATTGAATCAAAGCAAAACGAATCGTAGATTCGACACTGATTCAAGATTAACTTACATTCGACATATTGATTTGAATTGTTTATGTCCTTAATTGAATCGAATCGTGAATCGTAAGATTATGATAACTATGAAAAATGCATCAATTCGAATTCTGGATTGTCGAATCGAAAGTAATAAGCGTAGTGGAAAGAGTTTCTCATGGAACGAGAAATAAAAACTATTAGCCCCATGCCCCTACACAGTCTGTGAATAAGAGATTGAAATTGCTACTCAAATCCTATCCATATTCACAGCAATGTACGGCAGAATAGCTATATCTTCAGTTCAATATTAACTATTTTTTTAGGATGAACAATATTAACTAGTTTGATCACAGAATAAGCACGCATCCACAGTGCATATAAATAACTCGAGGAATATTTCCCAAACAAAAGAGTAAATGAGCCATGATAACACACACAGGACAAAAACATTACTCCTAGCATCTCCCAAGCTTTCCAAAACTAAAGCACAGAAAAGAGAGCAATATCACTGCCTGTGATAAGATTTAGGAAAGATTGTACCTCATTTTAATCACAACTAAGTTAATAAATGCTTGACACAAAGCGCCTGGGAAAAACAAGTTGATAAACCAAAGCACATTCTCTTAAATCTTATCTGCAAGGTATAAAAAAAAACAAAACTTGATCAAATACACATTAGTGAGAATTACATAACCATATAGGATACGTACCTACTCCAAAAACCAATTAAGATGGCATCCTCTAAAACATCAAATGCCTTCAAAAGTATAAGCTGTATGATAAATCCCATATATATTCTTCAGGGATCACTGAAAGTACTAAACAACATCCTCGCTGGGTTTATGGCTGCTTTTAAACTCCCTTTCTTTTACGCTCTTTCAAATCACTGGGGATAATAAATACAGAATCTACACAAAGGCCACCTTTTGAATGTGTGCAATCAATCTGTTTCATGGACCATCTGACTTCAGTTGCTGGTTCTGAGTCAGTAACAGTGAATTCACCTACCTTGTACTCTATCCAGCACCCGCGCTTATGGGTGCCATTTGCATCGTCTTGTTCAGTATCATCTAAACAGCACTCACACGATGCTTGCTGACCATCTGAAGTAGACAACTCACACCGTACTGGTTTAATGTCCCAACCATGGGTGTGATCGAAATTGCAGACACGTCGTCCTAACCTTTTAGAAAACTTTCCGAGATGAAGCCTGAATGACAGAGTATATACATCAGCAGGAAAAGGGAACTTTACTACCCCATCTACTTCAAACCACCATATTTGCAGCAAATAGGCTACAACATGGAATCTGCAAAAAAAAAAAAGCAACATAGCAGGCACATTATCAAAATCTCTTTCAAAAAAAAAATTTCTATGATGTTGGTTTAAAAAATTATAATACAAAGCCAGTTTTTTTTCCATAAAATATGATAAAGGCAGACAAAAATTTCCAGAGAGAAATGGCAATCAATTAATTCATTGCATAATATCCTGACACCTAGAACATTGCCAATTGCTGGTCAATAGGGTATTAAGAAAATATAAGAATCAATATCTATAAATATTTTGTGCTACCGAGCACAAAGAACTTCTGATAAAATCCTTCTAATGGATGAAAATAATAATTTTTGCATATTCCCTTCTATCTTTTGCATGAACAATTTTATTTTGTTCTGCGGCATTAGCTTCATTAAAAAATTTGATTCTTGTAATAAGTCACACCGGGCCTCATCATTCGTAATCATTTTCTTATCAAGGGGGATCATAAAATGTTGTCAGTAAAAAAGAAAAAAATTAAAAATCCTCGATACAAAGACAATTACAACATTTGGGCATTGGCATGGTAGCTTTCATGTACAATGATGTTAAACAAACATGTCATGCTATCCAATCCCAAATTATGACAAAATATCATTGAGTTACAGATTAAAATGCTCTCAGGCAGCTCCAGGTGGTGTTTAATATTTTAACTCCCCAATAAATATGAACAAACTGGCGCACCAAAGACGAAAGAGTAAATATAGCTTTTAACTTACCACAAGAAAGAAACAATGTGTACAACTGAAAAAAAAAATACAACCTTCACAGCCCAAGAAAAGAAAAGGCAACACTCACGCATAAAATTTCTTCAAATATATGAGAGACTATCAAGTTGACAAGGGCCTAATTTACAAATAATGAAAAATAAAAGCAAAAGATATGAGAAGGTATATCAGAATGTGATTTTGGAGAAAGAAAGCCAGAATGATAGTAGGATTGCAAGAAAGCACAGTCTTCTAAAAGCAAACACGTGATGATTATAGAGAGAAGATGAAATCTTGAGAATAGTAAACAAGAAAAGGAGGGAAAAGAGAGGATACATGTTCTCATTCAGAAAGTTGAACAGAGAACATTCAAATCAATGCTGATACCAGAAAGGAGAACCTTGCAAAGCATAGGTTTTACAATAAGATGATTGAAGCACAAAACAGCACCAAGATTGAAGACAGATCAGAAAGAACTACTATTATCTTATGTTTCCCTTAGAAGCCATTTGTGATAGATGGCTCAATACCACAAATTTTTGGTTTAGGAGGGAAATTTTTGTAAATAAGGAAGACCTCTCTTAGAGTTTGTTGAGTTTATTTCTTGTAATTAGTTTGTTCTTGGGTTGCACCCCCTTGGTGCTTTTCTAATATACTCTTTTACTTGTCAAAGAAAAATACACTAGAATAACAAAAGAAAAAAAAATGGAATAACAGGTACTTGGAGTTGGTTAGATAGAATGAAAACTGGAAACCCATTTCTAATTTAAGAACTGGGACTCTGCACCAAACACAAGTTACAGCACAGTAGATAAAAGTGATAATTTCCACTACTATGGATCTCTCAAGAAATAGCACAATTCTGAAGCCGCAAATGATAGTCAAGGCACAAAACAGAATGTGCTTCCAGGAATTTCCTAACACTATCATGTTTGCAGTATTATTTGTGCCTCCAAATTTCAACAAAAAATCCTGACGACTACAAGTTTACACAGGAAAGCCTATAATGTGCCCCTAAAACAGTCAATCTGAACCCTTGAACTAAGTACATAAGGCTGCTGCACTGTGAAACTAGCTCACACACTCATAGTAGTACATAAGTTTACTCATTGGGCCTGCCCAAAACTATTTCACTAAAATAACCATAAATGATACTCAGCGTGAATGGGATATTTTGTTATGAGCACTGTTATTTTCACTACCAAATAATACAAGATCATTTTACAAATTGATGAGGCATCCAATAATTTGTCCAGCAGCATGCTTCGGGTGCCAAAATTCAAGGGGTATTGATAGGACTAAATGCAAGGTATAGTTTGTAAATTTTTTTAGTAATTTGTATGATTTTTTATTAAAAGAAGTATTATCCTTTTGATATTGGGTTAGCCAAGTGTTATAAGCTTTCAATTTGTCTGACGGTCTAGAGTTTCATACCTCAAAGTTTCAATGAAACCTAAGTAATTTGTCCCCAAAAATATTCTAGGAGCTCTATATCAGAGAATTGACTCTCTGTGATTCACCACTACTTAAGCTTCCAATAACTCCACCATGAACACACAGCCACCAATGTTGAAACTGGAAGAAGTAAACTTCCAGAATAAAATTCCAAATATCAAAAAAGACAAAAGAAGTATAAGAATCTACTCCTCCAACATAAAGCAAGATATAAAGTAGGTGGTTGAACACTAGAAATGATTTAAGCATGACCATCTCAAAATTATCATGCAAATGGAACAGCAATCAACAAGAATCTCAAAGTTCAAGCCACCACATAGTTCCAGGTTGGGAGTTGGCAAGTTTTGAGATTAGATGATTAAGGGGACCTTCCAGCAGAACAAAATTACAACAGGCGAAAGATAATTAATCTCTAATCATCCACCTTTAGTCCGAAATAGGCTAAAAAGTTGAAAAGGGGACCCCATATGATATTAGCATCCATAATAAAGTTGCTATCCAACAAGGGGCCCAAAATTATAGACAGATAGATACACAGAGAAACAAGCAATGATTTGAAATAAGATTTAACCGAAACACTCCAAAAATATGTACAAGTACTTGCTACTCTCCATCGCACTTTACATAGAAGAATCTGTAAGTGCGAGAAAAACTGAACAAGCCTTCATTTAACTAGCAAATATACTCTTATTCACAAGGGACCCAAAATTATAGACAAATAGATACACAAAGAAACAAGCAATGAGTTGAAATATGACCTAATCGAAACACTCCAAAAATATATACAAGTACTTGCTACTTTCAATCGCACTTTGCATAGAAGAATGAATAAGTACAAGAAAAACTAAACAAGCCTTCATTTAGCTAGCAAAAACACCCTATTCACACTTTTTTAAGGCTTCTCCAGATGCCTAGAAAACCTCAGTTGCCTTTAAATTTTCCATAAAAGATCACCCTACAATTGCAGTACCATTTCCATTTTTTTATAAGTAAATATTTGTATAAAAAGCACCAAGGGGTTGCAATCCATTTACAAAGAGACTATCTACAAGATAGTTAATCTATATAATCAAGCAACTCTTCCTCATTTACAAAATAATTCTCCTTAGACCAAAAACAAAGAGTGTTAACCTTCCACTCTTGTGGTATCAAATAGATCTCTCTACTCCCTCACAAGCCCTACAATTTCTCTCTTTCAAGATCATCCAAAAAATAGAGAGAGTAAAAGCAGAACCTCTACATATCTCAATATATGAAAGCTCAATCAGCAGCTACCTTGTTGCAATATATTTGTCCATCTTATCAAATGACAGTTCCTCACACACCTGTTCCACTCAAGTAATTCAAAATATTTGGCCAATATCATCATCTTTGAAATATACATTTATTTAAAAATCTTAGAAATTCACTTAACCATAGCACTAAAAGTAGTAGATATAGCATCCTAATTTCAAATACCGCCTAAGATATAAATCCTAATACACTTTTTCCTTCCTCATTCTGCCATTGTGACAAACTGAATAGATGGAAAAATCAGCTTCAAAAGAGGCAGATGAATAATACACATGAGTATGACATGCCAAGGGAATTTCATTTTAACCCGTGCATTTGCTCCAAATAGAATGTAAATGAACAGACAATGAAACAATTAATGCAACTATTTGCTTCTTTAAGTCTCAATACTAAATTTGGATCCCCTGGTAATACGAAATAGATGGAAACTCTGGTCAAATCATTTTACCATACAATTATTTAACTCCCATATTAAGCTTATATCACATTCAATTAACTAAACCTTGTTTAAACTAAATTAGTTCACGTCTAACCTAGATTCTTCAGTAGGAATCCAATTCCAATATCTCCGGTCTTCGATCCCAGTTATCGCCATCCCCTTCGTCGAAATAGACATGCAAACCCTCCCTGTCACTCTGTCAAGCCATACTTCCTGCACAAACACACCCCTCACATTAACACTCAAATAAAATAACTTTTAAAAAAAAGGCACCAAATTCACAAACAAAAAAAACACGCAAACCCATCAATTCCAGTATTCCACCAAAAAACAAACTGACCCACAAAACCCTAATCCCCAATCTAACCCCCAGAAAGCCCCATAACCCAAATTTTTGAACAAAGAACTCAGAAACCAGAATACCCACAAAACCCACGGACCTTATTTCCATCATCAAAGGGGACTGGGCGAGATAGCAGAGCAAAAATATCCTTCTTGGAGATATTCTGGCACCTCTCACGTGGCAACAAGTCGAGCAGATCTTTGTAATTAGGCGGCAACTTCTTCACCCAAACCGAATCAGAGGATGCTGCGTCACGGAAAGAGCGGTTCAGCCTAGCCAGGTTGCAAATTTCTGGTGGAGTCAGGTAAAGAAACACGCAAGCCACGCAGCTCTCCGGTATGTCACCTAAGCCCGGACCTACAGCCGAGCCATTGGTTCCGTCGGGCAGGTTCGATAGCGACGCACCCATGGGTCCCTTTCCCTTGCTCGCTCTTCAATTCACTCAACACTGCTCTGGGCGTGCATATGTGCAATGTTCTGGGGTGTGTAATGGATATGTGTTGTTTCGAGTCATGGTGTTGCAGATAGTGAACGAAATGGAGAGAGTGCTTGGTTAAGGAGAGAGTGGAGGACGGGGCTCACTAGTGACATCATGTCAATTTCTGGTTCATTATTATTTTCCGGGACACTCTTTTGTGAGCGAGAAGTGGGGGAAAATGTTGGGGGTTAAGTAAGAAGAGGAGGGAGGTGTTACGTGGGGTCAAGGTAAAGGAATGTGGCTTCTATTTTTCTTTCTTTTTTTAAAGTGAACTATCGGACCCTTAACAGTCTAGTCAAGGAAATTGTTTTCCTTTTTATTCCTTTTTTAGAATTGATTGATCATTTTTATTTGTTGTATGGACATAAATGATTAGGCATATGGGTAACACGTGGTACACGAGCAGTATTAGGGTTGGATGGTTTTTTTTGTAATGACTGGGGTGCGGGAAAAAAATTAAAATATCTGTCGAAGATGGATATTATTATATATTATTATAAATAATTTGTAATTAATTATATATTTTTTATTTAATTAAGGAAAAGGTATTGTTTTATTTATTTTAATTTAGTTATTTTATAATTTTTAAAATGTAATTATTAAACATAAGAAACATAATGACAAGATTAATTAAAATATGTATAAATTATCCAAACAAGTACTCGTACTTGATGGGATGAGGATAGAAAATAAAGTATGTATACCCATTAAGTGAGGAAGCATGTATGGACAAAAATTCACAGATGCAAATGATAGAGAAAAATATACGGTTCAAACCCATCCCTAAATTTTAAAAAGTTGATTGGTTAAAATTTGGTTTTACGGAGAAGTAAAATAAAATATTGCATAAATATAAACTACTGATATTATATTTAAAAAAAGCTGATTTTTTTTTTTTGAGGTTAAACTATACTTGATGGAAATGGAAAAAAATGGATGAAAGGGAAGAGTAAGAGAATCGAGTAAAAGAGAGTTTAATGAAGAAAACAAGCGAAAATAAAAAAAAATTAGAAAAATCTGTTATGTTTAATATTATATCTTGTCTTTTTTTTATTTTCACTATCAAGTATGTTGATGGCAACAATCATTATTTCTTTTATAGTTCTTTATTATTCTGCATTTTTCATTTTTTATTTTTTTAATGTTTGTTATTATTTTAACTTTTAGTATTTTTCTTCGTTTTAAACTTTTTATAATTCAAATAATTGTGGGATAAGAAAAAATGATAGGCCACACCCTAATTCAACTCTTTTATCTTAAGGTTTTAGATTGTTTTTTTTTAGTATGTGACAGAAGAATTAATTTGCATTCAATAGGATTCATCATTCATATACGGCCTCATCATCCAAATTAATAGATGTTGTAATGTCAAATAGCGCCATCCCATTTCTAACTAATCTTTAGCAAAGAAACAAGAATTACCAAACAGTAAAGGCAAGAGGAAGAAACAAGAAGCTCGTGTTTTTCATCAAAACACATTAATAGGTTTGAGAAAAGAAATCAATATGATTTCTGCGATTGCGAGCAACCATAGCATATAGTTAGAGGCAGTGTTTTCAGAAGTGAAGACATTGGACGAGTCTTTTTAATCCAATAAAGAGAAGTGCAATCTTTGAGATGTTTGGCGTAAACCTTTTGAGACTTTGAAGCGTTTTAAAATTCTAAGAAAATAATATTAAGTGAATAATATAAATGATATAAAATAATAATAATAATTTTAATTAATTTTTAATATTTTTTAATATTTTTACTAGTTTTTTAAAGCATATAAATTATAAATTGAATTTTATAATTATTAATATATTAAGTGATTAATTAAATAGTTTGTAATTATTATTAAACCAAATAAAGTATAATAAATATTAATGAATTGCAGTAATATCACAACAAAACGACTAGTTAAGCAGTTAAGGCTTGTATACTCATTTGGCATGGGTTCTGGGTCTATGACTTTCATTTTTTTTAGATTTTTAAAAATATTTAACGGGGCGTAAAAAAAATACGTCCCAAAATAAAAGATATACACTCAATAAAAAAACACTCAAAAGTTTGTGCCTCAATACATTTTTAGCTCGTCTCACCTTGAGGCACGCCCAAAAAACGTTGTTGAAAACATTGATTATAGGTAGATAATGGGCAGGCAAAGTTGGATACGGATAATCCATCGTGGGTCGCAAATCAAACAGGCATGGGTAATAATACTTGATTTTAAATATGTAAACTTTTTTACACAAATCCACTATTTTGCTGGTAAACCCACGTAATTCACTAAAAATATTTAATATTAAATTAAATAATATAAAATGATATTTGTCAATAAGACATTTTTTTTTGTAAATATCTAAATTATTGAATCAACTGAATTTTTTTAATAAAGACAATAGAAATACTATGAAACTATACTTTCTTATCTAATTTTTATTCCCTACAAAATAAAATAAATATATAAAGACAATAGATAATGGGCAGATTGAGTAACAGGTAATCTATCGTAGGTCAAACAGGTACAGATAAAAATACTTGATTTTAAATATGTGAATTTTTTTACACCAACCCATTATTTTTCCGATAAATTATTCACTAAAAATATTTAATATTAAATAAAACAATACAAAATGATATTTGTTAGCAAAACATTTTCCTTTGTAAATATCTAAATTATTGAATCAATTGAATTTTTTTTATAAAGACAATGAAAATGCTATGAAGCTATACTTTCTTATCTAATTTCTATTCCCTACAAAATAAAATAAAAAGAATGACTACTAAACTCGAGATAGTTAAATATATCAAATAAATATATAGTTTTAACTAAATTAAAGCAAAAGATTAACTGGATACCACTACTAATCTTGAGGTCAAAATAATTTTAAGTGTCAAATCATAAAGAATGCACCTTTTAAGCATCTCCCAATTACGGATTTAATCCAAATGTCAACTTCAAAAGTTTGGAGTGCATACAAGTTTGCTAAATTGTCAATGGCCTTTTGAGTATCACCTCATAGCTCCAACATTTTGGGAGAGATTTTTATTTGAGGTGGGTTGAAAATTTGAAAAGTAATTTTTAAAATTTCTGTGGGTAACATTAATTAAATATATATAAACATTATTATTAAAGTTATTAAAAATTATCAATTAAATTTTTAACCAAATGTAAAAATAAGTTTTATATCTGCAAATAAAAATTTCTTACCTGAGATAATCTCTAAACGTATTTCGAATAAACGAAACATATTAATAATGAGATAAATTATTGTCTGGCATTTTGTTAGAACAGATTTTTTTACCATGTCATTGACAAAATAATAAATATCTTAAAGATAATTACATAAAGTATACTTATTACAAAAGTTATTAGTGTACTCTTATAATTATTAGTGAATTTTTTTTCGGTTTAAGATTAAATTCCTAGCATCTTAATAATTATAAAATGTGTTGATGTCTATTTTAATGGTTAAGAGGGTGGATTTAATACAGTACCACTCAAACGGACATCAAAATAGACCACAACTATAAAATAAAATCCATTATGTCGCATATTAATAAAATGATTTTTTTAGTCACAATAAAGTGATTTTTGGGTTGAGAAAATTCATATAATCATAAATTAAAAGTGGACATTTGACCCGAAATTATTAATGAAACTTATTAATATCTATCTTAATGGTTCAAAACATATTCTAATCAATTACATTCCGTTTGACTTGGCATCAAAATTCTCTATACAATTTTTAATATTTCAATCTATATTTAATTTATAATCCAATCCATTCCTTTAATTATCCCATAAGAACATTAATGTCCTTTTTCATTCTCTCTAGTATTAGCTTAGCTGGTGCAGTTGTCCAACAACACATGGGTGACTGCAAACTATTCCAATTCTGGATTAGGAAAAAAAGATAAGAAATTAATTGTTGTAAATTTTTTTAAATGAAAACACAACATGAGAATTGAGATTTGAAGGCGTGTTGTAAATATTATCTTTAAGGTTTTATTCGTTTTTAATTGTATAAACAAGTTTGTTATGGGTTGCAGTCGAATAGTCATCCATGTTACAACTAAGTCTCTTCTTCAAGTTTACAGACAGTAAAATCTGAAGAACTTTCTGATTTAATTCTACTTTGAAATAAAAAAAATATTACTTCTTCTAAGTTTTTTGACGATATCGAAATAACTGTGAGTCAAAAAAATGCACCACAGGCATCGTTGGAAAACTCTCGCCAAGAGCTATCGAATGAGACCCATAAGCGATACATTCTGTCGAAAGAATATTATTTTTTCAAAAATACCTTCACTTTGCTGACATAATAAAAAATATTCTCATACGATTTTTTTCATTGTTTATAATTTTTAAATGTTGAATTAACATTTGATATTTGGGGAAAAAAAAAAAACCAGTGATACATCTATGGCATTAAGAAAATGTGGATGTTTTCTTAAATTTTTTTTTTATATGTTAAAAAGTGCAATAAGTAATTGCATCATTTAGAAGATAATAAATTAATACATTCATCTCATATATCATCATAATCAAACTATTAAAAAAATTAAATATTAATTTTAATAATAAAAATGTAGTGATATATGAAGCTCTTTTAATTATTATTATTATTTACAATATAATAATTTAATGAATTTTACAAATTTCTTATTTTTTAAATAAATTACTTTTAATAGTGTGAAATTAAGCATAATATTAAAATATTAAAAAAATAATAGAGAGATTTGTAATTCATTAGAATTTTTTTAATGGTTTAGTGTATGCGGTTAAATCTTAGTCATTAATTTTTCAAATGTTAATTCAACATTCAAAAATTAAATTAAATTTCATTTTGCGTAAACAATAAGAAAATCTTATGAGAATATCATTTTATAACGTCAACAAACTGATGCCATTTTTTTTAAAAAAATAATATTTTTTTGATGGAATATGGTATTTATGGGTCTCATTTGATAACTCTTGGCAAGTGCTTTCCAATGATCCATTTGGTATCTTTTTTCGACTCATGGTTGTCCCGATGTCGCCAAAAAACATTATGAGTGAAAAAATTAATTCAATGATTTTATTCATTTACTAGATTATATTCGTGTAAATCTCAATTTTTGGTTTTTTAAACTTTGTCGTGTCATTTACTAGTTAAAAAAAAGTGAAATGTCTTTTTAAAAAGAGAAAAATGATAGAAGTCGAACCATTAAGCACGTATTATGATGCAGCACAAACCAACTATTTATTACACATTACAAATTTATTTTTTCAGAATTTTTTAATTAGACTGTCACATTATATGACGGTGGAAGCATTGTTTGTTTGCTTTCAAATAACTTATTTTTTAACGTTACGTTTGGTTGTTTGGAATTGAGATTGAGTTGGAATCATAAATTTTTTTTAACCATTTTAATATTAAAAAATTATAATTCAAACTCAATTCCAATTCCAAATAACTGAACGTAACGTAAAATTTTACCCATTAAAAATCTTAAGATTGAGTGTGCTTGATAGATAAAATAAAAAATAAAATAAGATAGACAAAGAGGAAATTTTTTTTTTTATTCAACACTCAAAATCAAATAATTTTATTATGTCATCACCGAGTAAATAATTTTAATTTTATTTCATCTTATTACTAAACATGCCATTGATGAACGAAAATATCAAGACAAAGTGATTGCAAAAAGGAAAAGGAGTCCAAATAAAAGGATAGGAAATGTAGGAATGATAGACGAAACAGAGATATTATTTTAATTTGCTTACACTTTTATTTAAATAAAGTGAAAAGTTTCCATCACTAAAAGAATCTGTTATTTTTTATATTTATTTTATATGTTGTCTTATTTTTTTTTATTATATTCATTAATTAACTAATAATTTTAAATTTGTTATGAAAAAATATCTTTAAAAAAGTCAATATTAAAAAATACTTCCGAAGCAGGCACAATTGTGGTTAAAACTTGAAAGTTAAATATTTAATAGGTAGCGTTGAAAATGATATTTTTTATAATTCTTTCAAAATATGAAAACACGGCAGAATAATTGTAAAAAGATTTTGTACTTACATGAAATATTTTCAAATATATGTTTTGTAAATTTGTCTTAATATTTTCTAACATGTTTTAATAATTTTCCCAACTAATGAAAAATTTTGGATCCATTCTCGTTTGAGCTAAAGCGGTTTGTGATGGTTTATTTTTGTTTCTAATGTATAAAAATTAGGTCAAATATCTTAAAATGTAGTTTATAAAATGATTATTATTTCTGAAAATTTGATTTTATTTTCACTGTTGTTTTAATATGCACTATGCAGTTTACAATTTTTATAAAAAAATAGTTTATAAAATAATTTTTATTCCTAATAAACTAAACTTATGTAAAAAAACCTGTTTCGTTGTCGTTTTATCAAACACTAAATAATTTTTTTAATTATTTTATCATAAATTTTTTAAAAAATATTTTATAAATTATAAATCGATTCTCCTCGATAATCAAATGGGTTAAGAAAATAAAAAAGGTTTGTGTCAAGAAAGGTGTATGGAGTCCACAATTTTTGTTTTTTTTATTTCTTGTTTTTATTCCATCAATTAAATGGGATCACAAGTTGATGCCTAATTAGGATTTGGATACTGTTGGGTTTTGACGCTAATGAAAGCCTAACGCAACGCGAAACCTGAGCCCTCCCCATGTCATGTCGTGAACTAGTAAAATGAAAACGACGTGACAGCCATTAACATATCCACTTTTGTTCTTTATACTAAAAGAAGGAATTGAAAACAGATTTATTATTGACTGATCAATCATAAGTTTCACGTGTGACACAAAATAATAATTAGGTTGGTGTGAAAGATTAAAGTAAAATTATTTTAATTATATTTTTATTAATAGATTTTATGGTTAAAATTAAAGTGAAATAAAAAATATAAAAATTAAAAGATCTTTCTCTTTTGTTTCATTACATATGGAGTTTTTTTTTTCTTTTTTCTTGTTTCTCCATTTTCTTTTAAAGGTTGTAGTCGTCGGTTCAAGACGAGTTCAATGATGATAGCGATTTGCTTAAAAATAACCGAAAAAGTAAATCAAAGTGAAAGTCATAGTGGTTTGATAGTTTTCGACGGAATCTCAACAAATGAACACTAGATTCGAATAGATCGAGAAATTTCGAACTAGATGGTGCGGTCAAATTTTGATTAAGTGATTTTCCGACAACAGTGGTGGATCTGGACGAAACTTGGTAGGTTTCGATAATGAAATCCTCCTTATGTTGATGGTGTGGGAGGTGTCGCTTGAATTTTGCTAGAAAAAATACGGAGATGAATAAGAGAAAAGTATGAAATTCACTGGGTTTTCATCGAAAACTTGCTAGAAAATAAGAGGAAGAAGAAAATGAGGGGAAAGAAGAAGAAAGAGGAAGGGCAAAATGATCTATGAAAACAGAAAATTAGTCCCAAGGATAGGATTAGGTCTGTACTAAAAGGTGTGAGACAAAATCTATGAGATTATGATTGTTTTTGTCCCACCCTAATTACATGTGATTAGTCAATCCCTCAAATCAAACATAAAATTAACTGTTCATATGAGACTAATTTAGTCATATCCAACTTTTACACCCAAAACCAAACATCCCCTAAGTGGATAAGGATTATCTTGAAAATAATATTTATTTTTTTTCTTAATTCTCTTTAGATGGCCAAAAAATAAAGTAAAATAGCATATAAAGTAGTTTAGTTGAGATAATTGAGATCAAAATCGTTTATTTTAGATGCATTGCAATCAATCAATCAAGTACTAAGAAAAAAGTCATGATTTTACATGAATCCAAAAAAATCTATTAATAATCACAAGAAATTTAAATAGTAATTGTACCAAAAAAATTTAAAATAAAAAAATTAAATACTAAAATTACTACTCAATTTTTTAGATTCTGTAGTAACTCCTACAAGCTGATGACCATGCACTGGAGGCCCATCCTTTTCTCCAATCTCGGAACTTTTAGGCCCAATACAACTATAGCCCAAAAGAGACATTTTTCTTTAGAAACTTGCATTCTTACATCGGATCAACAACTTGTAGAAGTGCATGAGACACATATAATGCAAAACTAACTTAATGCAAAATAAAAATAATATTTTACATCAAATTCAAATAAGAATTTTTAAGAAAAAATAACATTGTTTTGGACTTTAGGTGTGGCTTTAACAAAAAAAAAAAAAAAAAAAAGTTTTTGAAGTACCAAGATAAACAAATAAGGAAAGCTTTAAAAAAGATACCTTTCTTTTTCAAATCTTCTAAATGTGGGTCCCTACGTTATGAATAAGTAGGCCATCTCATCCATCTGTGGGACTCTTGTTAGGCACCAACCTAGCTAAATCTATCAGATGACGCCATGATTGTGATCGACGAAATCTCACCACACAAGCAGTAGGTCAACTTCGTGTCCACACCAGAACAAACACGTATGGCACGTTTTACTGATCCTCAATCATCTAGTGGCTTTCCCATCACACAACAACACTGCACGTGTAGCATGAATCATTCACCATGTTAGATTATCTGAGATTTTTTTTTTTATTTTAATGGATATAAAAAAAATTTAATTGATAATTTTAAAAAATTTTATTAATAATATTTATATATATAATTAATATTATAAGTAGTTTTTTTTAAAATATTAATTAAATTTTTATTTTGTTACAAAAACGAGTTTTACACTCATTTATTCGAAAATCAATGAGATTGTAGACATTTTTTCGTACATATAATATGTCATATTATTTTAAGATAGTCAAACTCAATAATATTTGAATATATATAATAAAGTAATACTTGAATATATATATATATATATATAAAATAAAATGAAAAATATAATTATAAATTTAATTTTAAAGTGGCATGACAAATATCTTAAGCCTTGAAAAATAACAATTAAATCAAAATATTCAAAAAAGTCAAAAGATGCCAGATTAGAGAGGGAACTTAATTAGTAGTAGTATACAGACTATGTTAGTAATTTTTATTTTAACTATTTTATTAATTTAAAATTATAAAAAATAATGTTTAAATATTTATAAACCTTATGAAATTATATTTACTAAATTATAATTACTTTTTAATTTGTAATTAAAAAATTAATTTTTTAACTGCATAAATAGTATACATATAAACTGATAAAAAAGTAAAATAAAACCATCATAAAATTATAAACTGTTCAATATCTATTTAATAACACACGAGCGAAAACAATTTTTCTGTTTCAAATCAGTGTCTTAAAAACAAAAACGAATGTATTTGAACAGAATCCATTTCAAGAATTCTTCCATTTTGTTTTTTTAATTGCATAAATGTACATTTTCTTTAGAATTTTAAAAATGTTACTCCACAGCTTTCCAAAAACCTGTGGGTTATGCCAAACCATGGGCAGTTTTCTGTCAGCACAAAGAAAATCCATCTAAACTTAAAACCGGTTGCTACGCTCTCTGTAAATACTCTGTCCTTATCACTAAACCTAACCCACCCTGCAATCTCATCTCTCTCTGTCTCGGCAATTGTTGTGGCGTATAAATCTATACGGAGCTCTGCCTTTTTTCTGGGTATTGAAGAAGGAGACGCTGCAGAACTTGGTGATGTTACAGCTCAAATTTAATCCTCAATTGCTTGGCGCCTTTTGCAATTATCCTTCCTAGTGCGTTTTCTTGGGAATCATTTCACTTACTGGGTATGCTACTTTATCTCTAGCTTCTTCAAATGTTCTTTAGAACTCGAGTTATTTTAGTCCCATTGAAAGACCGCAAACTGTAGGTAACAAAATTTTCTCAAGGTCTCTTTGTTTTATCTCAATTAACAGTCTTTGCTAAACATAGAAAGTGTAGAATAGTAGCCAATGACATTATTCTTAACTGGGTATTTGGGATCTCTAATTATAGTCCAGTTTTAGGTTTATGGAATCCAATGGTTTGGCTGGTGGAATGTTTTCTGGTATTGGTTCAGGAATGTTAGGCCTAGAAATGCCTCTCCACCCACAACAGCAAAACCCTCCAACCCCTCAAAACCCCCAAAACCCTCAAACCCCCCCAAACCCTCACCACTTGCACCAACCCCAAATGGTTGCCTATGCTCACCATGACACTGATCACCACTCACAAACCCAGCAATCCATCAAACAAGGATACCCATATGCCCCAAAACCTAAACAACCTTCACCACTTAGTGATGAAGATGAGCCTGGGTTCAATCCTGATGACAGTAATGGAGATGGCAAGAGAAAAATCTCCCCATGGCAGAGGATGAAATGGACTGATAGCATGGTTAGGCTCTTAATTATGGCAGTATACTATATTGGAGATGAAGTTGGATCCGAAGTAAATGATCCCACAGGCAAGAAGAAGGCTAGTGGGTTGCTGCAGAAGAAAGGGAAATGGAAATCGGTTTCAATGGCTATGATGGAGAAGGGGTTTTATGTTTCACCACAGCAATGTGAGGACAAATTCAATGACTTGAACAAGAGGTATAAAAGGGTTAACGACATACTTGGCAAGGGAACCGCTTGCCGGGTTGTGGAGAATCAAAGCTTGCTTGATACAATGGATTTGTCGCCAAAAATGAAGGAGGAAGTTAAGAAATTGCTCAATTCTAAGCATCTGTTTTTCAGGGAAATGTGTGCTTACCATAATAGTTGTGGCCATGGTGCCACTGCTGGGGCTAGTGGTGCCAATCACTCACCAGAGGCAGCGAGTGAGCCACATCAGATCCAACACCAGCAAGCTCATCAGCACCAACAACAAAAACGTTGCTCTCACTCATCGGATAATGCCCAAATTGCAATTCATTCAATGAGAAGCGAAGCAGAGGGATCAAAAACGGCTAGAATGGGAAGTGAAGAAGAGGATGATGACGAGGATGATAATTCTGATGAAGATGATGATGACGTTGAGGATGAAGAAGAAGGCAATTCAAGGGGTCAAAATGGTCATGGGCATGAAGATGATCACGACAACGATGATAAGTCTCCCAATAAAAGGCCCAGAAAGGGATTTTTTTCAACGTCTTTGTCACCTTTGATGCAGCAATTGAGCTCTGAGGTGATTAGTGTGATCCAAGATGGGGCAAAGTGCGCTTGGGAGAAGAAGCAATGGATGAAGAGGAGGTTAATGCAATTGGAGGATCAGCAAGTGAGCTACCAATACCAAGCATTTGAGCTAGAGAAGCAAAGGCTAAAGTGGGTGAAATTTAGCAGCAAGAAAGAGAGGGAAATGGAGAGAGCAAAGCTGGAGAATGAGCGAAGGCGGCTTGAGAATGAGAGAATGGTGCTCATTATGCGACAGAAAGAGCTTGAGTTGCTTGATCTTCACAATCAACAGCATCATTCTTCAAACAAGAGGAGCGACCCATCATCCCTCACTGGTTGAATTGTAACATATTATAAAATTGGTTATACAGCATAGGTTTTCTTTGATAAATGTAGTTCTCGTTTTGTTCTTTGAAATTTTGTATTAGCTCAAACCCATGGAGTTTTTATTTTTAAATAATTGCTCAGGTCTTTTTGAGAACTGGAATGGTGCTTTATACGTGACTCCCAAGTTAGTTCTATATTCTCTGCTCTCTAGCATTATGAAATCTGTTCTGTTCCCGAGTTAATTCTTTCCTTTTATTTTCTTTTCTAAATAGCTACTTAAAATGTGACCTTAAACGTATCACGATTTTCTTATGGAGTAATAGGTAACAAACTTCACAAATATCTAGTAGAATCTGAAATTTGAAACGAGAAATATGGGATTTTGTAGAAATGACAAAGATACCTTTAAATTATTCAAGATAAGACGTTGAAAATTTGTTAAAATTGACAATTAAAAGCACATGAAAGAATCAATTGGTTCAACTGGTTCACACGATTCAACAAGAACCAAACAGTTCCAAGTACTTTGTAAGAACCGGATCGGTTTGATCTCCGATTCATTGTTTTTTTTTTTTGTGGGAATGGAAGAAAACCTATGCTACCCTTTTTGACCAAAGTGTTAGCCATCCTATTCATTGGTTTACGAATCCAATCAACAATTTATGATATAACAAATTGGAATCGACATCTAATCCAAAACTCTCGTCTAAAAATTGATTGATTCGTTTATATTTGATAAAATTTCAATAAATGTATTTAGGACGATCACACGTAAACTTGTTCGAAAGATGGACTCTTCGATACAGAAGTTAAATAGATTTTTTCAAGAAATTTAGGGACGAGTGAGATACATAATCATTGAATCTCACCCATTTTCTATTGTAGATGAGTCTTGATTCTTATGGAAGTAGATCTCTTAAAATTTGTAATTTCCTTAGGTTTGAGTAGTACTTCCAATTTTGATTTGATTAGAAATTCTCTTTTAATTAGGTTTTTATAAGAATTTATCTTTTTGTCCTTTGGATTATCCCTTTTCCATTAGACAAGAAATTTTCATTTACTATATTAGGTGTCACTTGTCGCTTTTTGCTTGGAGGAGAGATTTTTTTCCTATAACAAATGGATGCCTCCCACCTCCTATGGCTGTTTCAGGCTAAGGAAGTAGTTCAATCTTCTTACCTTGGTTAGGTTTTTTCTTCTGAGTTCCATATTTTGTTGGGTCGCGTTTGCGAGTCATTTAAATTTAAAAATCGAGATTTAAGCAAAAAAGGCACATTTTTGACAAATTTCGAGTCAAATTACTAGTAGGACCGGGAAAAATAACCAATAGTCATAATCGGGCATGAACTATTCTATAACCAAACAAAAAATCTTGGTTACAAAAAAATGGTTAAGATATTTGACTTTTTTTTTTTTTTTATAGTTATGGTTATGATTATTGATTTTTAAATATGTCCGTTAACTACTTAATTGAACCATAGCAATTATATGTATATACACACACATCATATTACAATTTATCCCTATAGCAATAAATTAGAATTGTTTTAAAATTAAGATTGTAATGGTAAAAATGCTTAGTACATATAGGGTTGGGCAAAAATGTTTACTATAAGACTCTATACAACTTAGAAATTTGAGCCTCGCATTTTGTCCAAACTTAACCCTAATAAGTTAGGTCAAGCCTAGACCCACTCATCAAACTTGAATTTCTCATTTCTTCCCTTGGCCTAAAAGACAATATTACACTCAATGAATTAAAAAAATTCTTACTTAAGTTATTGCATTTCCTTATATTTTTATAGCATTAAATATATCAAGATCATAATACTAACATTACACATTATAAGAAATATAAATAAATAATTAAATGCAATATATTTAAGCGAGTTGGACAAGATCGACTTATTTTTTTTTATTTCCCAAGGCCAATCCGTTTTTTTTTTAAATCTACTCTAAATTTTTACCCATGCTTGGCCATTGATTAATTTTTACTCATGCTTGGCTACATTTTTTTTATTGGTATTCACATATCATATTAATTAAATAATTTCATGGATACGTTATTTTAATATTCAATAAATTATTTATCTGCCACTTAAATATTGACAATCATGCACGAAAGTTTTAAATTATATATATACACACACATTTCAGATATTTTTTTTTCACATTTTTTGTTGTTATTATTGTATATTTCATACCCAAGTATAAGAAACTATGTATTTATTTTAATTATAATTTTTCTTTTATCTATACTTACTATTATAAAGCAAGAGTATTTTTTGGTGTCATTAACTTTTAAACCCGGAGATCAAAGTGTTACTGATGTGATCTTCAAAAAGAAAAATGTAAATTGCAAAAAACCAATATAATCCTCCACGTGCTTACCCATGTATCTCTCCTAACTCTATATTAACTGATCAAAGGTCAACCGTATCATCTAATCTTCATTTTTCAACGTTTTGGTTTTGAATTTCATGGAAAACGACAGGTGGATTGGTCTCTCTTAGATTTCTGTCAAGGTACATGGTCGATATGTAGTGTGGGTAAATGGAGACTTCACCAAGGAAGTATTATTAATCCTTGTACAATTGGGTCTATTTTGCGATGGTACTTTAGTCAGTTCTTGGAATCATGGCTTTAGAGTTTTGGGATTTCAAATGTTAAATTTAATATAACATGCTTAAGGAAGCGAATATTATAGCGGCTGTGGTGTTCGTAGATATACTGAAAAGGTACATTTTTTGTTAGGTTGTTTTTGTCTTCCATAAATTTTTTGCAAGATCTGTTGGATTTTTTTGGGGATTATGAGTGTTTGGGTTTGGTATATGGCGGGCTAGTACCAAAAGGAACTTGTTTAAGTAAAATCATGTATGCAACAAATGAGATAGAAAAACAAGAAATGAGTTTAGTTCTATATGCTAGAGAGTCTCATGTTTAGCAAATCGATTTCAAGCCAATCCAGGACCACCACATTGACAAGCTGTTAAAAGAATTTTGAGATACCTAAAGGTTACCATCAAACTTGTTAGAAAAAAGATTACCGGGTCGAAGCTAACACACAACTAAAGCGAAATAAGAAAAATGAAGATAAACAAGACACAAATATTTTACGTGGAAAAACCCCGAACAAATTGGGGTAAAAAACCACGGGCAAGTGTAGGAGGATTTCACTATTGTAAAATATGGATTACTATACCTTCTCTCTGATTACAATGAAATAACAATTGTCTAATTTCTATTGTAATAGGAGAAACAACTTTCTCACAAAATCGGAAAAATATTACTTACAAAGAAGGAACAAATTTTTCTCTCTAAGTAGTAACTCTCACACTCTCTCTAATACACTTCTCTTGATTTTGTGATGGCTATACAAAATGAGAGCCATGAGTATTTATAGGCAAAATGAAATGTACTGGTGGGTAGGTGCCACCCACTTCCCTGCTGTTTTCTTTGACCTCAAAAGGTTGGTAGTAGCCCACTTAGCTGCTGTTTTCTTTGATTATAATTGCTTTCTCTTTTATTTCACTTTGAAATTTCAAACCCCCATTTTTCTTTGCTTTAATTTTCATTAAAATAAATCTACTCAATCCCTGCGGATACGACTTTGCTCATTACTGTTACAATTTGTATTTTTCGAGAGTGAAAATTTTATTATTTGTTGGATTCAACACCCACCAAATTTTTGTAGAAATCGTATGCATGCATAATAGAGGTAATTCGGTGGCTACACTCTTTTAAGAGTGAGATAGATGCTGTTTTTTCCTAATGAGTGACATTAGGAAAATAGCTCTATCAACCCATTGTTCATAGGTTCAAAATTGTGAATATGTTCTAGTGTGTCCAAGTGTGGGCTGTTGGTATATTCTATAGTTGTCACACCATATCATGACTCATGCCTGTAACCTTCTCCGGCAAGAGTCACAACACCCATCCTGAACCTTCATTACTGATTATAATTGTTTCCATGCCTAATTGTTATACCAAATTAGATTAACTAGAGTTTAAGTTTGATGGCAAACAGGGCATCTGTTTTATTGGATATTCGTGTCACAAGTATGAGACCTATGCAATCTTTTATTTGACAGTATTTCATAAATTGGATAAGCATTCCAAAGCGTAAAACTAAAAAGAGGATTTGAATCGAATTTTTTATAATAGAATATTCAATTTTGTCTTAAATGATCTTATTTTCTGAGATGTTCATCAGTTCACATCATGGTAGCAATGGCTGAAGGAATTCTACAGGAGTGGAATAATTCTCCACCTACAAATTCTGATGTTTATAAATGTGCACATTTTCATTCTATTTCTGTCATAAATGCAGAGAGTACAACCTTAGACATTGGGAGAGAGAAGATGAAACTTCTCTATGTTATATAGAAAAGGGAATGAATGAACAAAAGTGGGTTTTGCAATCTGTGTTGACAATCACTGTATTTATCGGAGAGATTTATCAACTAAGGCTTCTTCGGCTCTTAAAGTGGAAGCAATAGCAGTTTTGCAGCCTATTCAATGGTGACAAAGAGAATAAAAATAGAACGTCATCGTGCTTATGACTCATCCCAACTGCTTATCTAGTGTAAATGTATATATTTTTATTGTAAATAATATTAGAAATTCTTAATTTATTGTAAGCTTAAAAGGGTTTCATATATTAAGGAAATAGCAAGAATTCGAATAACACGCACACAAAGAAACAACACAGAGATTTAACGAGGTTCGGCAATGAGCCTATTCCTCGGATCAACACCCAGAATATTTTAGTATTTGGCAAAAGCCCCAGAGAAAACTAAAGCAGTGCTCTGTTACAAAAGCCTCTCACTTGGATTTTACAAGACACTTTGTCTCTCACACTAACTTCTTCTGTGTGTTAAGATGTTGATATTGAAACCAAAGTTTCAATGCCTATTTATAGGCTCAGCATTGAGTGTGAACACAAACCAAGCTTGAGTGTGAACATAAAACAAGCTTGAGTGTGAACATGAGTATAAAACAAGATTGAGTGTGAACACGAGTGTGAACACAAAACAAGATAAAAAGAAATGGCGGCTGGCAAAGTCCAATTTGACAACTGCTAGCAAAGGCCAATTTGGCAACTGCTAGCAAAGTCCAAATTGGCAACTACTGGTCTCTTTTTATCTTGTCCATGTCTCCACTCCACCGAAAGTTCATTGTTTAATTTCTCCCACTTGGACACCAATAACAATTGTCTCCATCAATAACACCATGATTCATGAGTACGCCCATATATTGGCAACAACAGTTACGAACAAATATTTAAATTTCTCTTTCTTCTAAGTTTTAATATAATTTCTTATGTTACCATGGGGAAAATGTCAATTCTTTTTTTTTTATTTGCTTTTCTATCGGGTTATATAAATTTAGCATCTCAACACCAACGTAACGCGTGTTGATCTACTTTTCAGATAAAATTAAATAATGAGATTAACATAATTAAAAAAATAAAATTATTTTTAATCTTATAACCATATGTATGTGCTCGTTAAATTGTATTGCTAGCATTTTCTCATGTCATTTCGTGTGGTAAAATCAGCCGCAATAACCGTTGTCTCTTTATGGGGTTTTCTTTGCAGTGATTTTTTTTTTATAAAATTGTTCTTGATTTGTAAAACTAGATTTATTGAAATAAATGATTATTGTGATTTGTGGCTTGATCTGTTCCAATAATAAAAGAAAATGATTTGTTCCCTCATCTGGTGAAGACGATGATGATTCGGGGTTTGGATGAATTGGGGATGATTGAGATGATGAATAGAAAAAGGATAGAGAAGTAATTTTGTTGAGTAAGCCTTATACACCCGCCAGCCTTATACCCCCGCCATAAAGTGATTAGTGCTTACTCAATGTACAGGGAGCAAACACTACCTCATTCATTGCACAATTTTGCACCAAACAAAAGATAGAACAAGGTAAGAGTCTCACTCACACCTTATCCTACCCTACCCACCATTCCAATAGTATCCCTTATTTCCACTGGAAATCTGGAAACTAGACAACAAACATCAGTTGTATCCTTGTAGATGCCATTTTAGGTAAAAAAAAATCTCACTGCCCGGGAACATGCAAAATCTATACTGTACTTTAAAACAGAGCACACCAATGAGTACCACACAGAAAATTCAACGAACAAACATTGAAGAAAATAGACAATTTAGAGGATAGAACACAATGCTAAAAGTCTTAAACCGCTTAATATGGATCTTTACCTATGATTTCGATAAAGATAAACCTAATCAATCATTGTCTCCACATCCTCGTGAATTTCGATAGCTTATCGTTTTAATAGATAAAATTACCGTTAGCTTTAGCTTTTGTGTGAGAAATTTTTTTGGCAAACATATACAATACACGAGAACATACTTACTTTTAAAAAATTATTATAGATAAACTCGATCTTTTTGGTTTAATGAAAAAATTCTTGTTCAACCCTCTCTCTTTACCAATGTACCAAAAGAAAAATACTACTCTCGTTACGGATAAAAAAGATCACATGATAAGAGTTAAGACTATGTAGCAATCAAACAAAATTATATTTAATGACTCCGTGACAGGATACCCATTCCATTATTGAAGAATGCTAAGTTAACCAGTGGACAAGCGATGTAGACTATTCGTGATGCTTATACAAATATTATGAAAATTTATATATAATAGTTTGGTGAATTCTCACATGTCTGAATATTTGTTTCCTTCAAATTGAAGTAAATATTTATTACCTTATTATCATTATCAAAAATAAATATAAGTTTTGATAATTTAAATTATCTCTTAAATAACATTATAATTGCACGTATATGTGCTCATCATCAACTTTGTAAACATAAATATTCAACCACAATGCACTTTGTTGGACCATGATTATTGTTATTACCATTGTGCTAAATATTTGTTCCTCTAATTGGATGTGTAAGTTTAGTTAACCGTGTAACAATTTGAACAAATAATTTTCCCATACTTCCCATACTACATATAAGCTTTAACCCAATACGTAGTGTTAAGGGTGTAATTTGAGCAAGCTAGTTTGACCCAATCCAAACTCAATCTGAACTTTGGATAAGTTAAAGTTGGGTTGAAAAATTTCAACCCGAATAAAATTTGAGCTTAGTTAGGTTAGATTTTCTCAAATCTAGCCTAATCTGTCATCAATGAACATAAATTTAATCATGTAATCATTATTATTAGATAGTAATTGAATTTATGGAGAATATTTGGATTTTTGAAATTTGAATTTTCAAGAGACATTAAAAATTGATTAATTTAATTTGATGCTTAAAATTCTTTTTGTAATATTCAGTATATAATATGAAAAATAGTTTCAAAAATCAAATTCGACTTAATTTAACCCAACCTATTTAAGTCTGTTTTGATTTCATAAGCCAAACTCAACTTAACCCGAACCTAACCATAGTTTTCATGGATTGGGTTAAAGTTGAGATTATATAACCCACCATGAATTAAGCTGAATTAAGGCTGAAAAAATTTATGTCATGAATTGAACAATGATTAACCTCTAACACCACCAAACAATACACCCCCATGTGGTGTAGAGCATTCAAAATAAACAAGAGAATTAAAGATGGTTACATATATGATTCTATATTATTGAAAAAACTTTTATTTAAAGTGTACTTTTTTATATCACAATTCAGCTATGAATTGAAGTCTATAATTTATATACTATGGATATGGAATTCAGAATTCTACACTTTTATTTTGTTGAATGAAAAAGTGAAGAAATAAAAAGATTTTTAAGTCGTACTTAATTACCTTGTCATTGTTGATAGCGAATTAGTGGCAATGAAGGTAAATTAAAAGTATACTGACAAGAAAGGTAGCGAGAAAGAATTAGAGAAATTCTTTTAAGAAGTACTATATAATTTTTTATTTTGAACAATCTCTAAAACTAGACAAGAATAGAAACATCTTTACTTTTTTTTACTGTAAATATATATTATATTTTTAGTAAAAGTTTAAATTAAAAAACAATAGATTTATAAGAATTTTAGTCCATATTTTTTTTTACAGGAGGTTTTTTCTTAAACCCATCAATGAAATTTTTTTCGATCATAGTTATTTTCCACTATAAATAAAGAGGAAAAAGAGAGAATTTTTTCGGCCAGGGCCCTTTAACACGTGCCACCTATAAAATGCAATGTCAAAAAGAATTCAAGGGGAGAGGACAATACACAATAAATAGGCTTAACACAATATTCCATACCTACTTTATTGGATTCTAAAAATTGAAAGGTTATGTTGAACGTAAAGTTTCTTTTTAAAATTGAGACAACAATACACAATACACAATACACAATACACAATAAAAGGCTGCTCTCTGTTTTTCTCGTTTTCTCAGACAAAAGATAACACAATGTCAGTACCAGCAAGTTCCATTGTAATCGGGAGTCCAAGTCAATCAGTCCATCATTCTTGCTCAAAAATAAAAAAAAGAATCTCAACCCATTACTGCCCTAAACAACCAAACTGGTCTACGTTTGAAACTGAACTCTTAGAGCTTATTCTATCAAAGCTTTCCTTCGTTGATATCCTCCAGTTCAAAGTCACATGTTCTTCTTGGCACTCAATTGCCAAATCCTTCATCTCGTCTTCACCTTACAGCCAATTCCTTCGAACACCGTGGCTAATGGTTCCTCGTGACTAAGAAGATAGTCCAACTACTTGTTGCTTCTTTAATCTTGCAGAGAAAAAAGTTCACAAGATGAAGAACATGGGCATTGAGCTTGGTGATAATGCTTGGTGTGTTGGGTCCTCTCATGGATGGTTGGTGATTTTGGACAAGGAAGCCAACACTTTTGTCATTGATCCTTTCAGAGGAGCTCAAATTGAACTTCCATTGGTGAAGTAATTGTGTTCCTTGTCCAATAATAATCAGTACTTTGTGAATGAGTTGCAGAGAAATTTCATCCAAAAAGCTATTTTGTTGTCAAATCCATCTCGTTGCAATAGCTTCATTGTCGTTGTGATTTACGGCATCTTCTCAAGGATTGCCTTCTGCCAGAATGGAGATAGCTCATGGACTGAAGTTGACGGTATAAATTGTTGAGAATCAATGTCCAGTTAGGCTTAGCTGCTGGCTTAGAATGGGAACAAAGCAGGCCCAGCTTCAAAACCAACTCCATTTCCTCCATGTTGAGAATCAATGTTAGCCCACCATAAGTAATCCCCAACCCAATCTAAAGTCCAATAGTATTGTTCAAACCCATAGCTAGTTTGATGATGTAATTGCTTACAATTACAAAGTGGGGCAAAGTTAGGTATGTTGTTATTGGTGAGGTTGTGTGGAAGACAACATAATGAGGTGCTTAATGGATGATATGGAAGACAATATAATTAGGTGCTTAATGGGTGATGTGGAAGACAACATAATTAGGTGCTTAATGGATTTGTGTGGTAGTAAATAAATTTAGTTTAATTATATGTGTGGTGTAGTTTTCATTTGGTTTGCTATAAATACTCAAGTCCTCAAGCCTTGTAATTCATCAAGAAGAAAAACAAAGCTAAGTGCTAAATAAGAAAAGCTTTGCTAATTAGTGTTTTGTGAGTTCTCTTTAGAGTGTTTTATTTTCTTCTTCCTAAAAATAGTTAGAGTTTTGTACTCTACTTATTCAACAATTGGTATCAGAGCGGGACGGTCGGTACCGATATTTTTTGGAGTGAGTTTTCTTGAGTCGTGAGAATTTTGTATTCTACAAGTTTGTATCTGATAGACGCTTAAATATACATATTTAAGTCCCCTTATTTACACTTGTTAGATCCTTTATTACGTTAATTTGGTATCTTTTACTCCATTTGTGTGTTTTACATGTTTTTATAGGGACTTAGATAAATAATAAAAGTGTTGAGAAATAATAAAGATAAAATACTAAGGATAAAGGCGTAGGGACTTGATATCCACCACTAATTATGCTACCACAATATAATAGTATGCCAATGGTTTATTCATGCCATGTATACCTACTGGTCGCCAACCTAAGGGCATGGTATCTACTCCTTAAGCTATTGATTTCCCTAAGCAACGAGTTAGGCATGGTATCTACTCTAACTCTTTTCTTCCTTAAGGGATTCAGCATGGTATCTGCTTGAGTTGTTCCTTAAGAAAACATAAGTACTATGGAAATCGACAACCACATGAGACCTAGGGCATGGTATCTACTCCCGGTTTCCCATGTTGATTAACCCGGGTATCCGGATAAGATATCCCTTGTTACTAATGTTAGACCCAGGACTCGGTCATCCAAATTGATCTAACTAACAAGTCCATACCACATGCACATATTGATCAGACATATACATATGAGGAATTTAAATAAAAGCAGGTATTAATCAAGTTTAAGCAACACAACATAAATATCGCAAAGGCGCCAATACTAAATTTATTGAGTAAACATAATTAGGGCTTCAACCAAGCCCTACTAAGAATTTAATTACACATAATAAAATAAAAAGGAAAGAAGAAACCCGAGAGAAGAGGCGTCAATTCTGCTCCACGGTCTCCTTCTCCAAGCTAAAGCAAAAGAGAAAAGTGTTTTCTATCTAAGGTGTAAGGTGTCTTTTTGTGTGTGAGTTACAAGTGTATTTATAGGTCTTTGAGAAGTCCTAATAGACCCATGAGTTTCTAAACTTTCCTAAAACACAAAACTCCTTTATTTCCAAAATAGAGTTATTTCCAAAATAGGGTTATTTCCAAAATAGAGTTCTGCAGTTTACTATTCACGTCTGTACATTTGCGCTCGATCGCATGTGTCCTTGCGCTCGATCGCAGTGTGCACTCGATCCTACAAGTGTGCGCACGACCGTATGTGCGCTCGATCGCACTGCATGTGCGCTCGATCGCACTTTGTCCAGAAAGTGCTCCAGGGCTTCTAGATTTCTTCCTTAAAGAGCCAAAACTGCTTCTTTTTTTCCAAGACCCTATAAAAACATGTAAAACACACAAATGGAGTAAAAGATACCAAATTAATGTAATAAAGGATCTAACAAGTGTAAATAAGGGGGCTTAAATATGTATATTTAAGCGTCTATCACACCCCCAAACTTACATATTGCTAGTCCCTTAGCAATACTAAATTAAAAACTAAAACGAAAATATAGATAAATCCAATGTTCATAGTGTCAATCAAAAATATAGATTTTACACAAAACTATGATGCGCTTTATGAGCAAGCTTAACAAGTGTAAACATATATCTGCAATGAACAAGAGTTTTGAACGTAAATCATATTCACGAGGTATTTTAAGATATCACAAGTTTGACTTTAGTGTGTGGTGACTAGCACATAAAAGATTGAGTTTCCAAGATATTCAAATGGGTAGTGTTTCGATGACTCAAGATTCACCAGACTTCCTATTAGAGTCAACAAATATGGCATAGTCTTTTATTTGCGAGATTTTTGCCAGGTTAGTTCCCTTAAGCTTTCTTGTTGACTCGTGTAACGAGTGTTTAGCCAATGACTCCCAAACCAGATGGTTTTAGGGCATTAGGTGTAAAGACACCCCTAAGGACTTACTGGCTCGAGTCAACAAGGCTACGAAACTAATTGATTTTTATGCTACCATTTAGAATTTTCCACCTTTTGACGTGACACTCAATGCTTACTGAGGCAAGAGGGCCAGTTACTCAGCGGAAAATTCCTTTTTAATGATCACTTAAGATTTTCCACCTTTTGACGTGACACTCAATGCTTACTGAGGCAAGAGGGCTAGTTACTCAGCGGAAGATTTGTTTTTATTGATCATTAGGAGCATTTTTTTTCTTTTTGAGCACGAATCAATCTTTTCTATTTTTATTTGCCAAAATGTCAATCTAATAGGTCATCTAGTTCACAGTCAAGCAAAAGAAACATACCAATCCAAATAACATGTCATACCCCACACAGCTATGTGCTAATGTGCTCGTGATAGTTCAAGTTAAACTTGTGAATTCTTAAATGCCAAAAGGGCAGTGATGTAGGTTCAAAACTTGTTTATTGACCTATATGTTCAAAGTGTTAAGCTCATTGATGAAGAAAAATCATAACATTTTATTTAGATCATAAAAAGTTTATTGGACATAATGAACAAGCATTTATCTATGAAAATAATAACAAAACAACAAAAAAATGTGGGACATAGTGAGTGTGTGAATGTGTCCCTATACCCCCAAACTTAAATTTCACATTGTCCCCAATGTGTGAATAGCATGGAAGGAGCTGACCTGGGAGATGGAGAACTGATGGCTGACATGGCTCGTAGCACACCCCCAAACTTCAACTTGATGCACTCACGTTGTCCTCGAAAAAGAAAGAAAAACAGACATAAAATGGAAAACAAGTAATAAACAACAATAGAAAAGTAAACTATGAAATACTAATAATAAACTTATGAAAAGGATATGCTTTGGGGTGTCTCCCATGAGCGCTAAGTTTAACGTCTTCAGCCAGACGTGGTACCCTCTCACTGCTGGTCTCCAAGTGGTGCAGTCGAGAAGGAACCGTGTGCAGGAGGTGGAGGTTGACAGTTTAGGCATCATGGTAAGTTGCTGTCCAATGTGCGCTCGATCGCACTTGTGGCAGAGAGTGCATACTCAGGGGTCTTACTGCCACTGACCTCAATAGAGGCACTTGAGCTACACGTTTATCAAAGTCTGAACTGCTCAAATGCTCTCTATAGTAGCTTCATCATTTAGTCTTTTGGCAAAGAGTACTTAAAAGTCACTTCATGTGGCTTAGGTGCTCTGGTTGCTGTTGCATACTGAACAATTTGGGGCGTTAAATCTTCATCCCTTGGTTGCACTATAATTTCTGAGTGTGGTGTGACTTTGTGTCCATGTGCTGTGAAGGTTTGATTTCTTGCAGGCAACTGCTGCAATTCTAAGTTTGGTGCCTGGACAATAGATGAGAGAAAAGTAGTATTAGTATGCTCAAGATTTTCAAACGGAGGAGTGAACTTACTTGGGTACTTTGGAGAGGCTTCAAGGAGGTGCACGGCTTCAAAAATGTCATCATAGACAGTTTCTAATGCTGGCTCAATATCAGGTCTTGTGAAGCTATGGGTGAGGGCGGCCTCCAATGGATCAATGTGATAGACCTGAAAGGCTTGCTTGATAGCACTTTGCATAAAAATTTCATCAACACATTCATCATCATTATCATCTTGGGGTAATTTCATTGCATCAAATATATTAAATTCTATTGTCTCACCATTTACCGTCATACTTACAATACCCTTTTTTACATTAATTATTGTATCAGCCGTCCTCATGAAGGGTCTTCCTAAGATGATGGGCAGAGGTAATGGCATAGGGCATTCTTCCATATCTAACACAATGAAGTCAGCAGGCAAAATAAACTCTCCTACCTTTACCAATACATCTTCAAGTATACCTCTAGGTCTTTTGATGCTTCTATCTGCCAATTGCAAAGTGATAGAGGTTGGTTGAAGCTCCCCCAAATCTAGCTTTTCAACTACTGTGTATGGTAGCAAATTGACAATTGCTCCTAAATCTAGTAATGCTTTATCAAACAACTGATCACCTATCCTACAGGGAACAGTAAAACTACCCGGATCTTTTAGTTTTGGTGGCAGTTTTCTTAACAAAATCGCACTTACCTCTTCAGTTAGAGCCACTGTTTCATGTTCTTGAAACTTTCTTTTATTAGTGCAACAATCTTTTAAAAATTTAGCATAGGAAGGGATTTGTTTAATTGCATCTAATAAGGGAATGTTAATTTCTACTTTTCTCAAAGTTTCAAAGATATCAAACAATTTATCTTTCTTTGGTGTTACTAACCTTTGAGGGAAGGGTGGTGCATTCCACTTTTCTACTTCACTTACCTTGGATGTGGATGGCTTAGCTTGAGATGCTTGAGCTGGCTCATTAACTCCTATGATCTTGCCATTCCGGAGAGTTGTAACGGCTTTCAGCTGCTGATGTCCTCTTGGATTTGGTAGTGTTTGTGTAGGAAGTTCTCCTTGCTGTCTTCCACTTAACTCCTTAGCCATTTGCCCCATTTGTACTTCCAGCCTTTGGATGGTTTGCTCATGCTTTGCAATTGTTTGTCTTTGCTGATCTTGTGAAGTTACCAATGTTGCCATTAGTTGTTGTTGCTGAGTGGCCAATTGTTTTACAAGACTTTCTAGATCATCCTTCTTGGGTTCTGGAACTGGTTGGGCTGCTTTATGACAGTTCCCTTGTTGCCCTTGAAGGTTCAAGTTACTTTGATTGTTGCTCCATGAAAGGTTGGGGTGGTTCCGCCATTCAGGGTTGTATGTATTTGCATATGCATTGTTCGATCCCACATAGTTCACTTGCTCGGGATCTGTAGATGAATACAAATGGCAGGTCTCAGTAGTGTGATCAAATTTAGAACATAATGCACATACCTTGCGTTGTGTGACTTGTGGAATCGGTGAGGTGTTCTGAGTAGTCATGGCTTTTACAAGCATATCTAGTTTCCTCTCCATTCCATCTATCTGAGTTGGAATTCCACCGAGTAAGTTAACTTCATACATGCCCTTGCTCTTTACTCCTTGTCTCCCTCTCGAGGAGAATTGCTGGGTGTGCTCACTTAAAGTCTCAAACAGCTCTATGGCTTCTTCACTAGTCTTCTCCATCAGCATACCTCCACAACCGGAATCCACTATACTTTGATTTATGCCACTCAAACCTTCATAGAAAGCCAGGACCAGCTCATCTTGAGGTAAGTTGTGATGTGGACATTTGAGTAGCAGCTCATTAAAGTGTCCCCATGCCTCGAAAAAAAGGTTACCATCCCTCTGTTGGAATGATTGAATCTCCTTCCTAATCTGCCTTGTCTTTTGGGCTGGAAAAAATTTCTTTAGAAATCTATTGGATAGCTCTTCCCAAGTATGGATGGAGTCTGCAAGCAATGAATGATACCACATTTTAGCATTATCTTTTAATGAAAAAGGAAAAAGAATTAACCTGATTCCCTCTTGATCTAGGCCTTGAATATGCTGGAATTTGCAAAGATCGATAAATTCTCGGAGGTGCAAGTGTGGATCTTCGTTAGGAGTGCCCCTATAATGAGTCAAAGCATTCAAGATTTGCGGAGATATGTAATAATTTCCCGCTGCCTCAGGTTGATATGCGATGCATGATGGTTGATCGATGTTCCGAGGGATGAAAGATTGCTTCATTGGAACTCGTGCAGGTGGTTGCTGTTCGAGCTGTTCTGCCATTTGTGTTTTGTTCTCGACTTCTCCTTTGTTCTCCTCAAAGTTGTCCCTAAGCCTTTGTTGGATGGTCCGTTTAAGCTCGGGATCGAGGGAAAAGAATTCCGGATGTCGGGATCAAAGTCCGTGCATAAAGCAGAAAAACCAGTTTTAGTGCAGCAGTGCAACTCTGTTGCTCGGGTACTCTCTGACCAAATTGCGCTCGATCGCACAGGAGCTTGCGATCGATCGCAATTTCCACAGAAAGTGCAAGTAGGGTTTCGTGCCTGAAACAGAAACAACTTGATTTAAGTTTTGATAAAAGATGGTAAAAATAAAATAATAACAATGATAAAATGAAAGTAATCCTAAAAGGAACTTTTAGCGCAATCCCCGGCAACGGCGCCAAAAACTTGTTGTGCGTTTATCCACCTAAATAAATAAGTAAATAATCGCACTTTGTTTTACTTGCAAGTGCACAAGGTCAACAGTGTAGTATAGTGTGCGAATGCAAGATCATCTCCACAGGGATTGGTAAAGTTCAGTTTAGAATTATATTCGCAATATAAAAAGATAGAAATAATAAAAGTGTTGAGAAATAATAAAGATAAAATACTAAG